>VZRN01004506.1:5046060-5116488 GCA_013397935.1 Dasyornis broadbenti | reverse complement strand
AAAAACCTGGGCCAAGCTAAACCACGACAGGCCCTGGCAAAGGTTGCCTGGAGAAACTGTGGGTGACTGACTCCTGCCGGTGTTCAAGGTCAGATTGGATGGAGCTTTGGGCAACCTGGTTTAGTGAGAATTGTCCCTCTTCATGGACCTAGAATCTCTTTAAGGTCCTTTCCAATCCAAACCATTCTATGATTCTATGAATTCAAAAGTTCAGAAGAGATACAGAATTCCTCCGCACCATACCCAAGATAAGATGGGGACTGGATGGGAGTTCTCAGAATTACAGGTTTGGACTTTGATACACAAAATTCATAGTTTTCTGCTCTCTCATACTCTCTCCCTCTCTCTTGATTTTTAATTTTCTAGATCTGTTCTTCAGTATTGCACTGAAAGGAAAGCTTAGAATCAAGAAATAAAAGAATCAGAAAAGCCAACAAAATACCGTACAGACTGGGATCTGAATTATGTCTCTCAAATTCAACTGTACATCAGAAGTCATGAAGTATGTTACATATTCACTTCCTTACCTTCAAAAGTGCTCCTTTATGTACATGCCCCAATACTTTTACCTGTATCAAGGGGATTATAAGAGGTGATGGTGCAGTGAGAATTATTACGAAATGAAAAACTTCTGTGGAGCCACAGCCTCTCTGGGTAGCACAAACTTCAAACCGACCCTTAGGTAGCAGCTTTATGGATGCTTTATGCTGGCACACCATCAAAAGAACCAATCCATCTTTTTTCCTCTGTTCCTTCCCACTCCCTTTTTTGTGCCAGTACAGTCATCTTGGGAAGCAGTTTGGAGCTGAATTGAATGCAAGAAGCTCATCGGTGTGCTTCAGCCCCAGTGGATTTTCTGATCCTGTTCACTGTATATCTAACACTTTTAATAGCACAAAGGGAGAACTTTAGTTGTAGGTGAGTGCCTGGTAACAAAGATATAAATCTTTGCCTTTAAGTGAAATTCCTACTTTTTCCTGCTTAAAGTACTTCTGAAACTGTTTCTTTGGATCAGCAACTACCCAGCATATCACCCATGAGAAGATGATGTTGGGGAAGAATGGTCATTAGAATCAAGCACACAATTTCAGTCTTTGTCTTAAAACAAAAATCAAGACGTGTCAGACTGGGATTTATGACCAGGTAGCAAATGCATCATCCCTGCCCTAGAAATCATTGTGAAAAACCTAGACCAGACTGCAAAAGAGTGTCTCTAGTAGAGATTTTGCAATATGGAGTCAATTACAGTTCTATTTCAGAGTCAGGAATTTGTAATGATTTAGCTTCCCTTGGAAGAAATATCAATCAAATAGCAATGTTGCTCCTAGTCAAGAAAAAGTTTGAGTTCTTTTTGAGGTAGCTTGCAAAGAAATAAACTTGTAAGTCTATATAATGTTATGTTACTATGCCTGCATGGCAGTGGTAAGGCTGGCAGGCAGCCCACTCTATACAATGTGCACATGCCAACACCACATTGCAATGGAAAATCAATTCTCAGCCAACTGTACTTGGATTGGAAGGAATTCAAGCACAGTTAGTGTTCTGAGTCTTAAACTGCCACCATGATGTCTTTGCTCAAAGATAAATCTCACAAAAGTATTGGAGTAGGACTTGTTAAGACTGTATCTGTGAATAATACTTTTATTAAGAGCAGTGTTAATGTCATTTAATTTGAAAATAATGAGACAGGGAGAGAAAGAAAGACAGATCTCACAAAAATTAGAAATCTAATTAGTGAGATGCACACTGGTGGTGTGTGTAAACAAAGGTGAGATTAAGGAAGAACATGGTGATGCTTTTATAAAATGAAAACAATGAACACACAACAAAGAAAAGAGCTAGGAGCAATAACAGTAAAGTTTATGCATAGTAATAACTATTTCAGCTTTCCTGATTGCGTGTGTTCCCTGGTCTGTCTCCACAGTGAAATCATCTTATTAAAATGCTTTTAGAATTTGGTCTCAGGTTGGTTTGATAACATGGGGCTGCTTAACAACAGATTTTCTGCCCTGTAGCTTGCTAAAAAGACTGACGAAAATAACATTAATTTTGTTGGGATTAACCCTCTCTTTTGTCTCCTAATATTGCAAATGATGTATCTTATTTTTCTGTATTTGGGAAGAAATGTCTTCCCTTTTCCAGCCATACTTGATTTGACAAGTGATGGTGTGGCTCCTGTTTCTCATGCCATCCTAAGTAGTTGCCATGGGAATCTCAATCCTTTTTAATATTTGTTTTCTGTCCTGTTTAAAGTCCTGTTTTAAGTTTGGAGAGCCCTGATTTAACTAGCTGGTGTGCAAAAGCTAGGTGGTGTCTACAGGCCCTGGTCTGAAGTTGTCTTAGGTGTAGTGCGTTTCTTGCAAACTTCTTTCACGTGATTCAGCGCAATCCCATAAAGAAAATGGAGTCGCTTTCTTTTTCTCAGGTGAGCACTTAACATCACATTAGTGCTGAAGCTAAACCATTCAGTAAAGAAAAGATCTATTCTTTAATTAAATGAGTAAATATAATTAATTTATGAGGTGACAGTTAACTGAAACACTAGTGGCAAAAAGGAAGTACTGATGGTTTGGTCTTAAAAGAAAGACTGCCTGTAAGGACAGGCTTTAGGACACCGAGTGCTGAATGTACGTTCTGTATCTAATTGAAACACTGCTCGTGACACTGTTCTTTGGCCTATTAATGCTGTACCTAAACCAAATGTTTGATGAAGTTATCTGATGCATATTGCCTTCTGAAAAATTCTCTTCTACTTTCTTTGTCTTATATATTTGTATGATTTGGGCAAAAGCCCCCAAACCAAGCCTTTCTTGAGTTCTCCTTTAATGCAATTTAAGCAGTGAAACGGTTCCATATTTTGTCTAGCGCATAGAAAAGGCCGTTTTCCTGCAGATACTTAATGAATGAAAGAAAATCTTTTATAACCTTGAACTCCTTTGAATGAAAACTTAATGACTCTTCTCAGTAATCAATAGGCAGAACAACACCAATTGAAAAATAGCTGTTTCATAAATGAAATAAATGGTCTTAAACATGTTTAAAAGAGTCTTTTAACTTCAGCAGAGATATGATGTTCTCGCAGTGAGTCTCTGTGACTAATCCACTGGAAAGATTTACCGTTAGGGAACTCAAGGTCTGCTTTTCAAAGGAAATATTGGTAAGGATTATTATTCCCTTGTCCCCAGCAGTTCTCATAATCCCCTTACACTCAGAGTAGGATTTACGAATACAAAATAAATGACAAAACTGGAATACTCTGAGACCTTCTGTTCACAGAGCCAAAAAGGAAGCCTAGATGATTTGAATCTTATTTTGAGTTAAATATTAGGCACCTATGTACATTTTTCCTCCACTAGGCAATGTAAGAAAATAGGCAAATATAGGCCACGAACAATTGGCAGCAACAAAAATCTACATTAAAAAGACCTCATAACATATTTACAATACAGATCTTAAAGAAACTTAATTACAACTTTGGGATTTGGGATGCTTTGGCCAGAGCCAAAGATATTCATTAATCAAGACAGAGCAAGGTTAGATAAATAGACACGTGGTAAGCTCAGTCAACCTGGGTGATAGTCAGGTAGATCAACAGTGTGGGAGTCTTTTATGTGCATCTTCAGAACGACACTTTTACAATGAAAATGTAAAATCTACAACTTTAAATTGTGTTAACCATTTCAGAGGGAAACATGGACATGCTTTCAGAGAACTGATGTATATCCAGGGAAAGCTCCCGTTAGGAGCTGAAATGTGGATGAAATCTTTCATACCTGATGCTCATTTATAAGGTATTTTCAAAAGGTACTTTGCTACCACAACCTGGATAAGAGCTTAATGGGTACATGAGCTTTCATGACCTATTTCAATTAGTTCCAGACTACCTTAAGGGAATACTTGACAACAGATAAGTTCATTCCTATATCTTCTGTGGAGAATAGTACCGATAGATTGTGTTTCATTTTCTTAAATGCTAGAGACTGTTCCTCTTGAACAGCATATGTTGTTTTAATCCACAGAAAATATCTGCGGTCTACCCTTACAATTTCTCATACAAATGAAACAACGCTAGACAGTGTGAGAAAAAGCTTTCTTGTGTTATTTCTGTCCTCTCCTGTGACTTTAGATGATTCCTTCTGAAATTGCCTTTTGAATTCTGAATTATAATGGGTTGCCTGGATTCTGTCCAAGATTTTCTTTGATTTTAGTTTGTTTTCAGGGAAGTAGTCTTGGGGGCCTTTCAGGTGGAATTAAGACTTCACTAAAAGTTAAATCCTATGACAGAGCTGTATGAAATATTCAAACTAAGCCATATGTTGTTTGGACCATCAGTAATTTATGTAGGATGTACCTATGGCTGTGAACATTGTGTAATCTAATGGAGAGGAGGAAGGGATATTTTCTTTTAGCAAGAAATGGTCATTTTTTTAACAGGTCACATATTTTCCATTCAGTCAGAACCCCAATGAATTAAGTCCTTACATTGGATTATTTTGTGTCATGGAAAGTAATGTCAGTTGAGGGTTGAAGTATTTTAATATGAACTGAACGTGTTCTCAAAGCATCCATTATATCTGTGGGCATATATTTGCACCTCCAAACCTCAATCTGTTGTGCTTGCCTGGCTACTAAAGAGAGGGTTCAAGGCCTTGATACGTATGAAAAAAAAGTCCTAGTGCCAGGAAGCCCTCTATGTAAAATGTTTTGGGTGCTTAATTGAGTATTTCACAGGAGAGAAGTGAAGTTAAGGATAAGCTGCTTGATGACCAAAAATCAAGCTCAGTCTCAAGAATCACATGAAATGGAAGTGAGAGCAAAGCAGAGCATTATTATGTGACTGCTAAAAGATGAGTATGCCCGTAGTTCTTATTACTCAATTTAAAAATGACTTCTAAAATTTGGCTAAGAACAGGAATGTACAAGAGGTAGGGTATGAGAAACACCAGTCCAGGCTGGTGACCATGTGGCACATTTTTAGCACTTACATGAATGTTAAAGCACATAAATAAATTTTCATATGCCAGTCAGTGGAATACATTAACTGCCAGTCAGAAATTGGAAAAATTCAGAAGCAAAGCAGAAAATGATGAGTAGAGACTTTATAAGAGAAATTTCAAAGCTGATAGGAAAAAATACTGCTATGAAAATCAGCTTGTGTAAGTCATAGTAAGAAGAAACTATGATAAAATGATCAGTCTCTTCTGCCTCAGCAGATATAACAACCACCTGAGGTAGAATGAGTGAGAATGAAGTTTTTTTACATCTTTGACACTTCTGTACATCTGGGCTTCTTGTAATCTGTATAACTACACTTCTGCCAGCTACCCTCTCCTTGGGTGAATAAGTTGGTGTGTGATAATAACCTTGAACAACTGCCAATATATTATATATGATATAATGTATATATTGTAATATATTGCTATACTTTGTTCTTGGTATGATGATGTTTCGTATCAAAAAACTTTCTTATCTTCTTTCTAAAATACAAATACCCCTGCATTCTGGAAACTGTTTTAGGCTTTGCTTCAGATCTCTCCACCCGTGGCAGGGAAACGCAAGCAGTACAGAACAAGAAGAGTGACTTAGCGGAGAGAAGCCGGATTGTCACCGTTTGAAGCCTCTGAAGAGGCGTGCAAGACTTCTTGAAAATCTTATTAGGCACAGTTTATTTGGCCCATAGCTTGTTTGTGTCAGAATTTTTAATCTTTAAAATGGGTATCACTTATATTCATTTTCTACCAGACAGGGCTCTGAGGGAATATGTGTATTAAAAATAGAGATAGTCAGTTCATGTGGATCTCAGGCCATTTAAGTATGAAAGAGAGAGGCTGATACTTTACATAAGCTGTTGATGCATTGCTGCCTCCACAGGGTAAGATGATTTTAGTGGATTATGTTCATTTTAGTAGGTTAGAATTTTGCCCATCAATGGACAATGAGAACAGGTTGTTTAAAGCAAACATATATTGTGTTTGGCAATTTGCTAGGATTTAGAGTGCAAAGAAAAACAGAGCTCTGACACAATTCACCGTGAAATTAAATAGCAGCTTACCCCAGCAGCAAGCAGAAATCAGCCCTCTGCCAGAAATCGAAGCATTGCTCCCACACAGAGGTAATACATATCTTCTACAGCACTCTGCACAAATACAGGCACCTTGTAGTGTCCCCTGGCAATCAACAGGCTTGGGCTATTTCCGATTAGGAGGGAACTTGTTCCAGGCAGAATAAAACCATGGAAAACAGCCTATTATAAGATAACTCTGCCTTCATGATTTCTCTGCATGTGGTTCAGAACTTTTTGATTCTCCTGGCATAGGTTAAAAAAAATAAAAAGTTTACCTTCTTCAATACTCCCATGTGTGGATGCAGCTATATTGATGTAAAAACTTCATGGTTTATAGCTTAAAAGAACTAAAAATATACTGCTCCCCCCATCTCCAGACACGATAGCATCCATTGAGCTAGAAAATAAAATTGAACAATAATATTCATTAACAAATGAAAACAAAGCTGAGATATGTGCATAAGGGCTAAGTTTCTCATCTCCTAGATGCCCAGGAGAAAGCTAGGAAACAAAGATCAAAAATATATTTGCAAATAGACTTTGTAAGTCAAAGATTAGACAGCACATGCCCTCAATCCCAGGTTCTTCCTCTAAACCCTTGAACAGAAGTAAGGCTGGAGCCTGAATTACAGCAGAAACCTCACTTTCTTTTAGCTCTGTATCCCACTTTAGGTTTAAACAGCTTATAGACTGTTGTGGGTGAGGAATATGGACTTACAGTTTTAAGAAAGACGGTCAGAATACAGACCTTTATTTTGTCAACATAAGAAAGACATATGTCATAGACGTGTATTCACATTTAGGCTTCTTTCTGTCTCTTGGAGTACACTGTCATGTCTCCACTAAGCCCCCTCCTGTTCAACTAAATGCCTAAAATGGGGATCTTGTGCAAAAAAAATAAAACCAGTTATTATAGAGTTGCTCCATTTTTTTTCACGAGAAAATGATGAGGTGATGAAAGGCTGGGCAAGGCTGCAGCAGCATTTAGATTCCTTAGGGACAGCTCATACACAACTGTAATGGAATGTTATTTTCCTTCATGTGATAAAGCCAGATGAACCTATAATGGTATCTACATATATATACACACATGTGTACACATACACACAAGTAGCCAGTGTGGAGAAATAAGGCAGCTAAAACCAATGGCAGACAGAAAATGAGACTTTTATCTCATTTGGAGAGCCATTACTAAGCCTTTGTTTTATCAATTTCATCTCGAAAAAAATCTCAGCAGCTTATATGGCCCTTCCTGGGAAGCTGAAGCATAAACTGTAATTTCAAATATTTATGAGGACAGAGATACAAGATGAGAAGTGAGCCATTTAAGAAAAACTTAGTAATAAAAATCTGTTCAAGTTAGTATGAAATCTGCTGTAGGATCCACACTTCAAACACATTTACTGATGCGTGAAAACCATTAGTCCGAACTCGGCACAATATCAGCGAGTAATTGCATCAGGGAGAAATTTAGACTTGGTTTGCCAGTCTTAGTTCTGGGTAACAAATAAAATAAATGACGGATTTGTTACAAGAAAACTTATGCACTTGTAGTTCTGAGGCTTTGACCAAGGGTTATTTCAGAACATATGTGACGGCAGTGTGGCTGCTGTCAGGTTTAGTATAATTTTGGTCCCGTATAAGTTGACATGAGTATTCTGTAGTACTGGCAATTTGCAAGGTGGTATATACATTGAAGGCAAGTGCTCTGGTTAATTACTCTAAATGCAGTCTCTTGGGCTTTTAAAGCATTCAGGGAACTCAGGAGATATTCCTATCCATATGCATGTGTCATCACAATGCTGGAAGAGCCATTAGTTGGCTCAGAAAGGAGAATGAAACAGGCATGTGTGAAGTTCAACTCAAAAGCAGTTAGAAAAGACATTTGCATCATCTTAAAAATCATCATGTCCTTAGTTCATCCTTCTGTTCTTTTAGTCTCTGAACTCTCTTTCACTTTCTTTGGAAAGAATAGAGCCTCAGTCACTAATGGAACGATGTGTGGCATTACAAATTTCCTCAATGGAAAAAGTAATCCATGTTTTTTTGTGGTATTAGATGACAAAACTGGAATCAGGAGGAGCAGTGAAATTTTCACTGGTTGTACTGGTTAACTGCACATGTATGTCAGCAAACCCAGCTGCAATAATCCTCATTTATTACAATTTATCATGACAATTTATAAACAGCTGGCCTTAGTTCTCAGTTACAGTGTGCTCAGGTAGGAGTTTTAGAGTGGAAGGAGTGAGAAGGCAGAAGATTTCTTAATCTGCATAAGTCAAGGGTACCTCAGACTCTCCAGAAGCAAAGGGGTCAGCCTGATCTAGAAATGGCAGTAGTCTTTGGCCATTGAATGTACTTAAAGGCAACTTAGTGTCTCTGGACTAAACTTTTCTGTCAGGAGTCTAGATTGTCCCAAACAGGAATATGTGACTAGTCCTCAGTCCTATCCTCATACATTAAGAAGAGCTTGAATTAAAAGCAAAAATCTCTTCCAAACTTTTGATAGGTATAACGGGAGCAGGCCAGTCCAGCAAACCAGTGAGACTCAGTGTCTGCTCTCAACTGCTCTTCACACACACTAAGGATATTTCTTACTCTGGGTCTGACTGCAGTTCTGAAAAGACTTTTTCTTTGGCTTAGTGGAATAACTATCTAGGTGTGCAGCAGATCCGAAGGGACAAAGTTCCCTATCTGGTTATTAAGATCTGGATAAAAGCCTGTTATATTAGTTTCTGTTTTGTGTAGCCTGCTTTTGCCATATGAGCATACTAAAAGCCATACAGAGAGCATGAAGTTTAATTGCTAATTTAGGCCATGTCTCAGAAGTTTCTCACTTGGACTGTGAGAAACTGAAAGGAAGTTGATGTGAAAAGTCTGTTAATATTTGCCTTGGGAAAGAATATTTTTCTAGGAAGGGGAAATAGATCTAGAAGAACTTCAGGTGATGGAATTTGCTGATCCTGGGAGCCAGCCTCCCTCCAGAGGGGAGGTTGTGCCTGGGTCCCACAATCTCGGAGGACAGCAGCTTTCCAGACATGAATTTCATTCACAGAGAAGATGCCCCTCTCCACCCCTGCCTCACAGCAGTTCCCTTTCACACACACAACTTTTCTGAAGCCATGCAGGATACTCGACCGTACTTTTTGTCCCATTTCTCCACACTTTGAAATAATCTCTCCGAGTCTCCTGTCTGTAAATTAGCATTTGCAAGGAACATTCACAGAAAAGCCTGTATCTTCATGCTTGTGACTTGAGCTTAGTTACTTTCTTCTCTGTTACATCTTTTGTAATTTCTCAACAACTTGGGTGGCCACAGCAGACAAAGACAAAGAGATCAAGTTCCATCAGTTAGCCGCTGTGAGGTTTACAGCACAGATTTTAAGAGGAGTCCTTCCCAGCGAACTGCTGAAACAGGATATGACAGTGGTGGGAGGCTTCCCATTTTCTCTCAATTTTGCTTCATATTGGGGAACAGCAGAGTCCAGTATTAACCCCCTCACCCCGCTAATCAGTGCTGGTGCCTTCAAGGTGCAGTGGCGTGGATCAAAACTCAGCGGCCTCAGAAGTTTCTTCTGATTTCTGTGGCTTCTCCTTCAAAAAAAGAAATGAACTCAGAATGACTGGTGAGCTCTGGGAAGCCTTTCAGCCAACATAGCTTGAATTTCAGTTTTGTAATTAAAATATTATCGTTGTCAGACTCCATAGGCCATGGGAGAAAATTTTAGTTTGGCTTCTGGCTCTCTCTAGCATATCAGTATAAAGTGCTTTCATGCTGTGAGGAGGATATGCTTCTGCTAGCCTTTTTAGATAACAAACATCATTTGTCAATAACTCCTTGTAGGATCATTTTCAAGTCCTGTGAAAAAAAATTAAGAGGAAAATTTGGTAAGCAAAAAAGTACCATGCTTTGAAAACACTGTGTTCAAATAGCTCCTAATGAGAATGCATTCTAATCCTATAAACAACTCTTGACAAAATTACTACAAAACATGATAGCCAACTGGGTTTTTCTGTTCCTGTGATTCTTTCTGTGGTTTTTGCAAAGTGTTGAAGCCAGATTTAGAAGACTTTTATTCCCTCTTTATAACAAGGTAGCCTGAGTGTCAAAGGTAATGGGTCAGTTTCTTTTTATTTTTTTACTTAGAAGGCAAGTAGACTGCTTCATCAAAGTTCTCTTTTTCTGTCTTCTTGTTGCCTCCTTTATTAAGTAACAACTAAATATGGGAAGTTTATCTATCTCAGATGTATTTACAGGATGTCACAGCTTAAAGTCTCACATAGCAGAAAAATTATAGGGTTGCTATAACTAAAACCAGTTTTCAAGCCAAAGAATGTAGAATGAAATAAAGTTGTAATGGGAATGTTGTTGATATTTAACTGGAGAGCATCTAACAACACCCTATAATATACAGTTTTATAATTGCATTTGGTTACAATTAAGTTCCCAACATCATAAATTCAAGGAGATTTCTTAGTTGCTAGCAAAACTGCAAACTTTCAGGGTATCTGAGAAATTCTAAATTTATTATAGATTAACTTGACTCACAGGAGGACTTGCTCTTAGGGGAAGTGAATTTTTATCCCTCTAAGCAGAGTGTCACTGCAATGCATGTGACTATATCAGCTTCACCGTAGAGAAACACAATTTGTTTAATTAAAACAGTTGCACATGTAGAGAAAGCCATACTTATATTGGCTGTCTTCTAGCGCTTAAAAAATTGTTTTAACTAAGTAAGGATCCTCCTCATATGCAAATATATCATTGATATTTGTGGTTCATATCCATCTCGAATGCAGTGATGTAAATGCTGAGCTGTGCTGTCACTGTGTTACCCTGTGAGCAGCTCTAAAGACCAGCTGGGGTGTGATGTCCACTTACGGGGATCCTAAATCTATGACATCAGATCAAATGAATAATGCTCAATCATGAATGGCATTGAGGTATCTTTAGGAATCCTCTTTGCTCTCTTCGCTTTGGGATACAGCACAAACATTTACCATGACCTGCCGACAATGGCTTTCTTTCCGGAGAACTTTCTCTCAGACATCTCTGAAGCGATTCTGTGCAATCTACTGACCTTGGATCATCTGCTCTTTCTGTGTATGGGACAAGGACTTTTACAGTGCATCCTCTGTCCAACCCACAATGTCGTAAGTAGTTATCTGGTCTCAGATATAATATTAGGCTTTTTAGTCTCTCACCTGATACTAAATATAGCAAACAGTAACGGTGGGACATGCTCAGCTTTTTCTTATTCCCATGGGAATTTGTCCACACAAACTGTGCATGCAAAAGCCAGTTACCTCATGATATGTGCATCATTTAACAGTCATTACTCCTGGCCCACTCCAAGTGCAGGCTGTTGTCTTTATGTGTGCAGAAACTTCTGGGTTTATTTTCCTTCTCCTACATGCCTCAGACACCATCTGTGCCATTGAAACATTCCTGAATCCTGTCAAGGAATGCACCCTGAAGTCGCCTGCCAGCTTTGTTTGGCCAGCACTGTGCCTCCCAGAAATAGGCATGGCATTGTCTTCTCCCACACACGAATCTCGCCTCACCCCTCCTCTTCCACTCTGGCAAATTAACTGTTCCTGGCAGTCGATCACAAGCTGCTTTTGGCAGTAATTTGCTGTTTCTACACCTCTGCTCCAAGGGTCAGGTCACGTTGGTGTCTCATGTTGATCCAGTCCTATCTAATCCATTAATTTTTCTTTCTAACACCTGTTATGTTACATTATTGTAACTTTTGTCTTATGTTTCTGTAACCTTGCTGTGAATTATTTATTTCTATTTTCTTTTCTTGTTGTGCCTTGGGGTTTTCATAGTATGTACATTATTTTTGTTTTCACTGCAGGCTGAGAGCAGTAAACTTTCATCTGGGCAAAAAAGCTTTTAGGAAAAAAAATCCTCTGTACCTTGACATTTTCTTCAAGGCCCCTGAGAAACGTTTTGCTCATGGCCTTAAAAATTAGACAGCAACAACAATTTTGTTTCATATCCCTTTAAATATGTGACCTTTTCTAGGATCTAAGAGCGAGGCTTCCTAAAGGAGGGCTCTGACTGACAGCTTGGGTGGGTTTAGCTGCTGCACTTTGAGGCCTTGCCTTTCCCTTCTGCAGGGGTTTAGAGACCCTGCTGCCTGGGGAAGGAGAGGCAGCTTTTCAGAACCATCTTCACCTGGTTTCCATCCCAGAGCAACCTGTTATGTACTGAAACAGATTAAATATCCATGGTGAGTGAAAATGCCATACAGCTTCCAGGGAGGTCTTTACTCCCACATCTGTGCAGCTATCCCAGAACATAACCATGTAATAAGCATGAGTTCAAAAGCTTGCTGTACAGAAGTAGCCTCTATTAAAACAGAAGAAACAGTAGTTGAAAGTAGCTTTTCAAAAACAATAGGTGATGCAGAAGCCAGAATTGAAAGATGAAATGCCTATGAAGCCCTGATATATCTTTCAGATACTTTGAAATGCTTTCAGGGAAGAATATCAGCTGAGAGATCATTGAGAGTCAGAAAAATGTTTGCTGACAGCAGTCTGATGAGCCTCACTATTCACTAAGAGAAGGAGAAAAGCTCTTCAGGAAAGTGAAATTCCTTCTAAAAAATCCTGAAAGTGTGTAATCTTGAACATAGGAATGGACATACCAGACCAGACCCAAGCTTAGTGTTACATCTCCTGCAGTGCCATTGATGGAGGGGCAGGAATGATGTAGCCAAGCTGAACTTGCAGCAACATTTCCCTCCCCGTGTTCCTCAATCCTTCAAGAACGTGTATCTCACATGTCATATTTCAGAAGTGGTATCTCCATAAGAGGCTCCACCACCGTTTAGGATTGCAGGATGGCATTAGCTGCTAGGACAGTGTAGGGTATGGCCACAATGCTGCTTCCCCTCATCTTTTTACAGCTCATGGCAAGAAATAACTATTGTTGCGTTCCTTTTGTGCTTTCTTTTCATGTAATGGATGGATTTAATTTAGTCTCTAACACATTTTTTTCTGTCTGCTAGAATTCCATGGAGAGGCTTCCTGCTGCAGAGGGGCTTTCCAGTCTCTGGGACTGGCTTGGTAAAATGACATTATTTTCACAGAATCATAGAATGGTTTGAATTGGAAGTGACCTTAAAGATCATCTCATTCCAACCCCCCCTGCCATGGGACAGAACACCTTTCACTGCACCAGGTTGCTCAGAGCTCTGGCCAACCTGGACTTAATTCAATTTAGAAAGAAATATACATGCCAAACTGTCTTCAGAGCTACTATTTGATTGCAGTGTTTGAGACAAGCTCCTGCTCACTGAGGCCATCATCTGCCAACTCACATTATTTCAAGACACCTCTGTGAAAACAAATCTACAAGAATCGAGTACTCTGCAGAATCATGCTGATGACAGTGCTCAAACAAAAAGAATAAATCTTCTCATTACGAGTAATGGTCTGAAAGGTGAAATGAATGTCTCGGCAAGATGGAAAATGGCTTACAGAAGAGTAAGCTGGGCAGACTGCAAGAATGTTCTCATATATTGTGTCAGCCTCACATTCTTCCAACTGTTTTAAATAAGTGTTCTGTGATGGAGTGTGGTATTACTGAGGGGGCTGCAATTCCCAGAGAGGGTTTCCAGGATGTTCGTGGTGGGAAACAATTTAGACTTCCTGCTTTTGATGTCAAGCAAAACAAATATTTAGGAAAGCATCTTCTGTCAGCGTGCAGCTTTATAAACCGAAATATTTATTATTATTGATAATAGCGTAAAAAATAACATGCAATGCCAGGTTTTGAATACTAATAAACTGGTAATTTAAATATAATTAATGTATTAATCATGGTTTTATTATGCCTTTATTAGGTTTATTGCAAAATAATGTTTTGCTCCTGTCACAAATCAGAGCAGCTTCTGACTTTCTGTAGCCAGTTAAAATATCTGCAATACAGCAGGAATTTCATGGCAACATCTGAGTTTGGGGTGTCAGGGCATTTGGACTATTCTTCAGGAGCTCAACCAGGGCACTAGGCACCTGGAAAATGAACAAAAATCCACAAACCCCAGATTCAGTAACTTCATCAATGTTCAGGTCTCTCCAGCTGGCATTTTGGTCCTCAATTTGTTTCTCTCTCAAAGTATTGAAAAAGTATTGAAAGAGGCAAGAATGGTCTGTGTCATCTTTTCCCTTCATATCTAAAGGGATTCAACATCTAAATGTTTGAGACCTTCAGAAGGGAGGCTGCCATCTCTGGGAGCCTGTAGACTTGTGTGCCCAGGTCGTGGGAAAGCATTAAATCTGTCACATTCAGAAATATCAGTGACAAACCAGAGTTAATGCTAATCCCTAGTTCACCTTTCACTGCCAGACTCACCAGAGCTATATCCTGAATGGAAAGTACCTCTCAAGCACCCTCTTTGAACACTGTATTTAGAAAAAGAACTGTCTGTTCAAGACCATATTAACTTTTTGAGTGGAGAAATGTGGCTGCCAGCTTCACAGAAAGTCCGTGTTTTCAAAGTTTTATTATATCTAGAGCAGATGGAGTTTCAAACTGTATTAATGGGGGCTGGGCAAGGTGACTTGAGTTCTACTTTGGGAAACGAGATTTTCTGCAGAAATGGTGTTATTGTGATTATCTATGTTGTTCTTGCTCTAGTATGAGAAAAGTAATGACATATTGCTTGAGGCTAAGTTCTAAAATTAGAAATTGAAGTCAGGACAGAACCCAGATGTTGGCTTAATAAACATTGTGCTCTGCTGCTAGATCCCTGCTTCCCACCAGCCCTTTGTGCTCCTGGGACAGCCAAGAGCTGTGGTTTGAAATGACAAAACCTTGTGCTTTTCAACAATTTTATGCATTAGGTGTTGCACTGAATGAGTGTTTTGTGGTACTCCCAGTGGTTGTGATATCAAGCCCCTCGAGGATTGAGCCCCCAAGGCTTGAATCAAAATTTTCAATTTATTTTTTTATTTGTTAATCGGTAGTTATAGATAGGCAGGCATGATTAAGCAAATGTTTGGCTAATTCTTTGTTTTATGAAAAAAGGAAGAGAATCCCAAGATGAATGGGCTGTCTAGGTGTCAGCCACCAGGACAGAAGTGAGCAGGACGGAACAGTAACTGGGTAAAAGATAATTATGGTAGTGGGAAATTGCGATGACCAAGTTGCTGATCACCTACCGAAAATGGGCCCCTGACTCAAATGGAGGAAAAAACTGTGCATGACGACTAATTAAGCAATAGATACAATAAGCAAATGGGAGTTTGAGTTTTAATTAATGAAAGAATTACATAATCTGTAACCAATGAATGCTGATGCCTTTGTTTGTTGAGATGTATAAATAGTATAAAATTTTGATGGGTTAGCGTAAAGTTTTTTGGGTTATGAACTGCCTCCCTCCTTTGTGCAAAGTAGAATAAGAAGTAGAAATACCTTGGTGTGTATTGATGCTTAGCACTGGGTAACAAGACTGTATTCAGGTGAACAGATCAGGAAGGAACTGTTGGCAGAGTTTGTCAGAAATCCCTCTCCTCTCTTCTGCCTCGTTCCTACCTCATGGTGTTAATCCTGAAGAAAACAGGAGTTTTCACCACTTTTCCAGGGTGTTTGAAAAGTGGATGTATAAATATACTCACTCCAAAGAGCTTAACTGCCATGGGCTGGTTATTATCACATTACTTATTTCCTGCTTATCATAAGCAGGATTTTCCCAACAGAGTGGATTTTCCTTTGAAAAATGTTCCGTTTGCATAGAGAGAATGGGGTGACATCAGGCTGGTGTCTGGTCACTAATGGGGTTCTGCAGGGCTCCATCCTTGGGCCTGTGCTCTTCAACATCTTCATTAATGACCTGGGCGCAGCACTGAAAGGAATACTGAGTAAGTTTGCTGGTGACAGTAAATTGGGAGGAGTTGTCAACTCCCTCAAGGGCAGAGAGGCCCTGCAAAGAGACCTTGATAGAGAGCTGGGCAGTCACCCACCAGACCAAGTGCTGGAGAGTGGATTTTTCATTTCGTTTGCTCGCTGTCCAACCCTTCTTGCTATACACTGCAATAGTCTTCAAGTTACATCTTGGTAAAGAAGTGCCATCTTGATGAAATTTAGAAGGTTAACTTGGATTCATTGTTAGGGGCTCTAAACAACCTGGTCTAGATGTTCCTGCTCATGACTGGGAGGTTGGACTAGATAATCTTTAAAAGTACTTTTGATGCAAACTATTCAATGATTCTTTGATTAATGTGTTTGTCCACCTCTAGAGGAGATCAGGTTTGCGTCTGCTGTGTCGCTGGTACTGGGAATGGAGTGGTCTGGTTTAGACAAGTTACTTGGTTAAATCACTCTGTACTGGACTAAAGGGAACATAACCTAGAGGGAAGCTCCTGAAGAACATGTAACAGTGATAGAATAGAGCACAGTTTTATGTCTCTTTATGGCATTTAAATGTTTTGCATTTTTGTCATGTGTTTGTTGACTTTGTGAAGGTGTAATGATTCTTATTGGCATTGTGGCCAGAGAGCTAATGTTTCTACAGCCAGCTAATTTTCTGCAATTTTAGGGCCAAATCTGAAAGAACCAGGAAATCTGAGTAACCTGGGTTTGAGTACCCACTATTACACAGTTAAGTCATCTTTTTCTAAGAAATCCTAGGTCTGAAATCTGCGCCAAATTACAGAAAAATGTGCATCTTGATCTGTCTGTGTTTCATTTCTCTGGATTACAGCAGAGCAAAATTCATTAAAGAGATGTGAGTCGAGAAGACCTCAGGGACACGGTGAAATTTAGTTAATTGTAAAGCAAAAAACCTCTCTTACTTATGTGCTAAAGCCACACCACTGTTCAGGAAATCACATTAAAATGAACTTAATTTTAAGCTCATGCATAAATCTTACCAAGCATGTGCTAAACAGCCTTCCTGGAGACAAAGGCTTTTCTGAACAGAAGCTGTAAATAACAGGATGAATTCTGGAATAAAAACCGCTACAGGAACAAAAATAATTTGTAATTATAATACTATCCTCAATATGTTTAAATAATATTATTTTCTGTTATTTTAACTTAAATATCCATCCTTTAAACAGAAATTACTAATGGTCAAATTTAAATAGGAAACAGCAGTTTAATTGTAATTGTTTTTTTTGAAACATGAGTTTTAAATAACACAAAATAATTGCAGATGTGTTGCCAGACTACACGGAAATTCAAATAAATTCCCCCAAGAATGTCCATAATAGCTACACAGGTAATTTTGCTTATATATTTTAATAGCTGTAAGAGCAAAACTGCAATCCCAAATGCCATACTATTCTCAAATGTTTTATAGTATGCAAAGGACAGAAAAAAATATCTTGTATAGATATTTCAATGACCATTTAAATCCTAATTCTAGCTTGACTCTGCAGATTAATAGCTCCTATATAATTTATTTAGAATATGTGATACATTCTTTCCTTTTGAGCTTTTAATTGCCCCTTTGTACAGATTGAAATTCCACGGTTGGGTAAACAAGTGAGTATTAAGAATGTATGCGATTTACATGCACAAACAGTATCTATAGGTTTTGGTGATGCTTTTTCTGGATTTACATCAGTGAGTAAGGCCTGGGCTTATTCCTGTAAGTATAAAAAGCTTTGATGAGGTAAGCTTATGGTGAAGTAGTAGTTAAACAAAACATCAGTTCAGAGCTTTGCTTGCAGGATGTCTGTATGCTTTGAGGAAAGAGTATGGAAAACGTGCTGACCTCAGTAAGCTTGGCTGAATGTGCTGCAAGAATTTTTTGTGTCTGCTTCCTCCTTCAAAAGAAAGAATTTCCCCATTTCCCTACAAACTTTGATGATTATAATTCACTTTCTTTCCTCTTACAGAATTTCCTGCTTATGTGTCAAACAGTGTCGTGTATCTTCCTTGGACAAGTCAGACAATATTGAAACACAACGGTTATGGCCAGTGAAGTGAACATCTGGGAACATATCTGGGCACAAACCCTCAACTGTCTCTGGTTTTCAGAAGGTTTTTGTCATCGTGTTGAATCAGGACGGCTACTACACTCCTGGTTTGGTTTAATGGTTAGCTTGTAGTAAAGATCTTTTCTTGTAGGTACTCCTGGGAGCAGTCCCTTAGTTCTGGAAGCCAAAATTTTTGTTAGAGGAATGGGACCTGACAAAGAAGGTAAGTGTGAACATCTAAAGAGTCATTCAAAATTGGCTGAACTACTAAATAAAGATTGGACAGTTAGAAAATTCAATAAGTGTGAGTAACACAACCATTTATTTGCATACCTTCTGGCTCTCAAAAGCTGCAGAAATTTGCAAGTTCATAAGAGGTTTGTAAGAAGTTTAAGGCTTTCCAAAGAAGTTGCTTGGATTCACATTTTAATATTATTTTCTTGGAATGTTTATCTGTCTCTTAAGTGCTAAGGACAGTGTTTTGTGTTTGAAAAGGAATTTTCTTCTCCTTTGTGGATCTTTGCATCTGCAGGTGGTGCAGATGAGACCCAGTGAGAGCTGTGTCTGGGAGTGGGAATGTACATCTGTAACTCATTTTTAGCAGAAAATTTTAAATATGATATGGTGAGTAATAGCTGTGCTACCGAAACACTGTTGCTTTACAACCACCAAATAGTCATTAACATTGACACTGTAGTGTTCATACTCTGAGGTGAGGCTCTGTTCTTTTCCTGTCCAAAAGTTAGAAATTACCATGCTGATCTGCGTACTTGGCTTTTGTAACTAGCCTAACAAAAATTTCCCGTGCCTCTGTGTAATTGCAATATTTACTAGGTTCTTCCTCTGCCTATTTCTTTTCATCATTATTTGATAATTTTAAACGGGGTAGGAAAATTCTTCTGCAAAGTTTGTACAGACCTTATAAAATACAAGCCAGTTCTGGGGTCATATATCATAGCATATACCATCGCAGCAAATTTTTAAAATTATTTTTTCTTCCTTTTTTATTTTTGCAATCAGCTGCCTTTGTCTTGTGCTTTATACTCTCTTCAGGAGTGTCTTGCTGTTCCTACTGCTCTGCCTTGGATACAATAACCATACAAGTTGATAAAATTTGTTAGAAGAGGTTAACTTTTTGTGAATCACTCTAGAGGAGATGCACTGAAAGTATTCTATTTGTATTAGACTTTCGTTTAAAATTATTATCAGTCGTCTGACCAACTTCAGTCTAAGATAATTCTGAGGTTTAAACCTGGTAGAGAGCTAAGCCTCACACAAACACCTACTCTCTTTCTCCCACAGCAGGATGTCAGAGAAAATGGGAAGGGCAAAAGGGAAAAAAAAGAAGCAGAAAAGGCCTTGACACTCTGCAAGTACTGCTCTGCAACAGCTAAAAAATCCCTGTGTTATCAGCACTGTTTTGGTCACAAATCCAACACAGAGCACCGTAAGAGCTACTGTGAAGAAATTCAGGCCTACCTCAGCTAAAAACAGTGCAGGTGATTCACCCTGGGGAAGGGCCTACCCAATCTGACTGCATGCTTAAACCAGTACCTTGCTCAGTGATTGCAGATGATGTTTTCTTTGGACTAAATTGCAGTCTGGGCAACTCTCATAAAAACTCCAGTGGTGTTGCAGCTCCCTTCTTTGTCTGTCATGTTCCAAGCTGACTCAGTTTTTGATGGCTTTGCTTTTCTACCCTGGACAAGGATGTAGTTACCTTGTAAAAGCTTCTCATTCTCCTTTTGTATGTAAAAGCTCTGTCTTCAAAGCTGCCATGGAGATGCCTTCTCTCCTCAAGCTCACAAATGTCGTTCCAAGGGTATTATCTTGCTAAGACAATCAAGACTATGAACAGGCAGTACCAGGCAGATTCCCTGTGATTACATTATTTGCAAATTTTCAAGGCCCGCTTTTTTTTTTTTTTTTTAATCATCCATCCTTTCCATTATTCGAACTGCTCATTCTTTGCTGATCAAGCTACATTTTAGCTCATCTAAAAATAATTTACAGAATTTATGTTTCAGGAGGATGAATACTTACTGCAAGGTAATCTTTCAGGGAGGCACTTATATCTCAATATATGACTCAGAATAGGGTTCAAGCAAACTCTCATTAACAAGATTTATTTTACTGTTTAGCTGTAATAAAGTTGTGCCTTGAATTGTACTGTCTTTAAGTCATACACAAGGAAAAGGAATAGGCATTAATACTCTATATTAAACCCCTGCTTATTCAGTAATTATAAGAGATTTCTTACTTATTTTTAAAATGCTGTAATTTCAGAATAGTTTGGGTTTTGCTGGTAAAGAGAAAAGTGCACCCTATTCAATAATTTTTCTAAATTTTCTGAAACCTCCATCAACTACGAAAATAAGAGCTTCTACTACCTGTATTCCCTAAACCTGTGCAATTGAAGCTGTTGAACGCAGAACTGAAGGATATGTGAAGTGAGTTTTGCTTGGTCTTGTGTATGCACAATGGTAAAAACAATGTTCTAACTGTGTTGAAATGTTTGATTTTATACCGTACTGTGTGAGCAGATTCATAAAAACAAATGTTTCCACAGAAGGAAAGCATTCTCTTTTACACTCACATTCTCTTTTACAACTATTTCATATTTTGAATTGCAATTTCCAGCAATATTAGCAATTCCTCTTTTGTGTAAACTTGATTTTGATCATATCATGCTTTTATGGTCTCCTGGGTACTTCCCAAGATATAATTAAGATGTCTTTTTAAAGCTGCACCACAATATTTGGTTTCTTCTTTAAGAAGGAAAGCAGTTGAGGCTTCTTAGAAGTTGGGCCAACTATCTTGTAGAGACTAGAGAATGACCTGTGTGCTATAATTGCTGGATAAATACTGTGGAGCTGAGCTTCTCTAGAATCGAGAACCAGTTAAGTCAGTCAAATTCTTCTGAGAAATTACCTGCTGGGGAAGAAGGAATTGTGGTGAATGTGTTTAAGGAAAACTCTTTAAAAGCAATGCCTTTCAAATTCTGAGAAACTTGGGAAGTTTTCCTGCTTTAGAGAATGGGTTTGCTTGCCTGTGCAGGAGACGAATTACAAGAGATGGTTATACATAGCAAAAGACCTCTAAAATTTATATGAGCAAAACCCAAAGAAAGAATGATAAATCTTTTCTTTGATGCTTATATGATACCAATGCTGGATTACAGCTAGTGCTCCAAGTGATTTACTTGGGTGGTGAATGATGGTTACCTTGCACCATTTCTGTGTGCAAATGCTATGCACACGCTGCTCCTTGGAATGCTCTCATATGTCCTACTTTGCATATGAAAGATGTGTATAAAGGATAGATGAAGTCCTTCCTACTCTTTTCCCAGTTTTTCAAGCGGAACAATGTTTCAGTGATCTTCAAGATATTCCACAATCTTTTTTCTTCAGGTACAAAATACAGATATTTAGTCCTGCACTGACACTTCGGTACAGCTTTATATGAGTTTGTTACTTGCCCGTTGATAATACCTAACGGAGAAGTCATTGCAAATAGAAAAGTCCTCCATACCTCATTCATGCATAATCAGCTTATAAACACATCTAAAAGTCAGAATTGTTTTCCTCATGGGCAAACCTGCTCACAAGGTGAAGATTTTAATTTTACAAGTTAAAGCCTTTGGAATCCTAACCATGAGCAGTGTTTCCTCACCCGACCTTGTACTGCTACTCTTTACTTTAAAATGCACTTGAAGCCTAAAGAAAAGGACTCTGAGATTGTTACCTTTATGTCACTGCCTTTGGTGCAGTTATATAGCCAGAAAGCCAAGGCTGTAAAGGAGAACTGGGAAAAGGAGGCAGCCAGGCAGCATTTTAGTTTAGAACTAATGTTTTTCAAGCATAACATTTTCTTACTTACTATATTTCTCTAAAAAATCGATATTTTTCAAAGAAAGACTGCACCAAATTTGAGAAAGGGAGGAACTATTTTCACAAAAAGTATTCAGTGAGTGATGCAATGGAGACTGTGGAGAACTGAGAAACCTTTTTTTCTGCATAGTGAGTCACAAATGCTCCCTTCAGCTACAAAAGGGGCATCTGTCTTCAAGTGTTGTTTGTGAACCACAGCAGCTTTGGCTTTTTGGGTGTGTTCGTCTGTGTTGGTTTGCTGTGGGTTTTTTTTTTGTTTGTTTGGTTTTGGTTTTTTTGTTGGTTTTTTTTCAGATTTTGTTTAATTTTGTTTTGATTTTGTTTTGTTTTGTTTTATTTGTTTGTTTGTTTATGTTCCATAGAGCTCCTGTTGTTGAGATAGACATGATTTGTTCCTTCAGCTCTTTTTGGGCAGTTCATGTCTTGATTTACAGGTGTAATTCAATGACAGTATGATCATAAATGACCATTTCTTGCTAAGAAATGACTGAAATTGGAATCTTTCTCTCTAGCTCTTGGACAGTAGGCAGAAATTCTTCTCTGTGAGGATGGTGAGGCACTGGCACAGGTTGCCCAGAGATGCTATGGATGCCCCATCCCTAGAAGTGTTCAAGGCCAGGTTGGATGGAGCTCTGAGCAACCTGATCTAGAGGAAGGTGACCCTGACCATGGCAGGGGTTTGGAACAAGATGAGCTTTAATGTCTTTTCCAACCCAAACCACTCTGTGTTTCTATTGTTGAAACAAGTGCTCAAAACAGCCCATCTTCAATCCCAAACTGTAGCCCCTTATTTAATCAACAGCGTAACCTACTGTGTGTTCATTAAATCCTTGTATCCTTTCATTTAAGTGCGCAATGAAAGTATTTGTGGACTGACTTAGATGTGAATTCACGTAGGTAAAAATGCCGGAGTCTTTAATTTCCCTTGCAATAATACTTTGAAACAGAATATCCTTTGTTCCCGGGGTTTCCTTTTACAGAGGTACTCCGTGCTTCTTGAACTTGAACTCATTTTTTGCTCTGACCGCTGTGAGATTTGGAAATCCATTTGTGTCTCAAAGCAAGATGTTTTAGTTTTATTCAAGAGTGCCTTTCAACAATGAAGCATCAACAGAGTTGTTTATTTTTTCAATGATAGATTTCTCCCTTGCTTCAGTATCTCCATTCATTGAGTTTAAAATGTAAAGCTGCTTATTATGCAAGCCATGGGATTCTTTAAGATTTAAAAGAAAGGAAACATATCAAATAGAAAAGCAACACTTCCTGAGTGCTTTTCTGGCAAACTAGAGAACCATGATATTCCACTTGAATCAACTGTTTAAATGAGCAGTTTAATGACAGTCATTATTTGTGTAAGATTTGCTCATGTAGCAGCTTGAGTACTTACACAAAGAATAGAAGCTTGATGAAACAAACTTAAATGCATACCAAACCATCTTGTTTCCACATTTTTTTTTACATTAGAAGACGTACTTTTTTTCCATAAATGGAGAGGTTTCTATCACTTAATAGGAAAGAAATTAAAAAGTTTTCCTCTGAATTCTAATTAAGTTTATTTATCTCTAGGAAAAAATCTGAAGCCTTCTTCCTGTTTAGTCCATCTGAACATGTTACAAAAATGTACTTTTCTCTGGCATGCAGCTTTCTATTTGTGGGCAAGTAGAACCCATAAAACGATTCAAGAAATGTGTTTCTACTTGGTGAAGTGTACTTAGTAGCAGGGCTTTCACAGTCACAAGTTTCCTTATTCATTTGAGATAGGATTCATCCTATCTGCAATGTCTGCAATTTATGTGCTTATATCTAATGGACATAAATAAACTGACTTGTTTTATGTGCATCTCACTTTCGGGTCAGATGTGTAGTCCATTATAATATTGTCATCCAAAATCAAAAGACAAAGCTTGCAATGGTGTCCAAGTGGTGAAATACAAAGCAACTCTTTAACGAAAGCTTTCAGGTGTACAAATATGTCTCTGTGCACATGTGATAAAGGATTTCTACAATTATTATAAGGTTAATTAATTAGCAGGCACATTCAATAGGAGATCAGTTGCCCCAGTAACCCACCCTTGGATCAGCCCCTTGGAGTTGTTCCAGGGGCTTCTTTGCCCCATTTCTTCTTATGTCTCTTAAGTTCTGGTGGAAAACAGGATGTCCTTGTTAGAAATTCTCTTCTTAAGAAAAAGACTAAACAGAATTTCAAGAATGTGTTAGTATGGGTTAGCTTATTATGAGAAAGAGCAGGAAAAGTACTAGAAACCATACAACTATTTATTAAAAATCTACAAGGCTACAAACATATGAAAAATATATAAAAAACTAAAAAATCTTTAGGCATCAATGCCACTCATCTCCATGGAGTGTGATGAGATCCTAGTGAAAGCATCTCAGACCTGGACTTTTGCAATGTAGATGTCTATTTTTGTTCGAGAAAATCCTCCCATGTGGGCCCTATTAATTAAAAAGCATTTTATGAATTTTATGCACTTTTAGTCTAAAAGTTTCCTATGGACATAGCTTTCAGCTATACTTTTGCATAGTTTGTGTGTTTGCAAGAATTTGGTCCTTGTTAGGGGCATCACCGTTTCTAGTGCATGTGTTTTTTGAAATCCCTACCACTTGAGGGCAGAAGGAAAGATTAGAAACCAAGTGAATCCTGGAAAAACTCTTGCTCCTCTGTTTCATCCCAAAGAATGGTTCTGGACCACTCAATTTGTGGAACCACATTCTTTTATCTAAAGACATGGGTGGAATCTTTCTGCGCTCATTAAGAATGACAGTATGTGTGTACTCTTACATTCACTTTATGTATGTGTTCTGATAAATTTGCCCAGAGAAATACTTGGATAATAGCTGGATTGCTTATGTAAAATAGAGACAGAAGTTATGGCATGTGAACTGTACATAATTTTAGACTGTAGAATCGGAGTTCTCTGCAATGAAGTACTTAGAAATGTACTATAAACCGAGAATTATATACTAACATTTACTCAGCAATAATTTTTAATATGAAATAAATTTAATGATGAGTATGGCACATTCATGGGCAAGTGAAGAATTAAATTGAACAAATTACTTTCCATAAAACGTTTGCCTACTCCAGCTATAAACAACACAAATATTGAAATATCTTTCTCAGAATACAAATAAGCACTTACGTTAAAATTAACAGTGTAATCAGGAAGAAACTGCAGGTCATATGGTAAATTATTCTTAATGCTAAACTTCTATGTTTGCACAAGTCTTGGTTTTACATGCAACACCATTTGAGTGAAGAACATTTAATTTCTGTGGAGCATGCTATAGATAGACACACATATGGGTGGGATGGGACTCCCAACAGCCTGCTCTAGAGGAGGGTTCCCTGTCCATGGCAGGGTGTTGGAGCTAGGTGATCTTGAAGGTCTCTTCCAACCCAAGACTTGATTCTATCATATTTGCTTGTAGGATTTCATTGCCACAAAACAGGTAAGGTAGATATTTATATATCATGCAACGTAGCCACTCTGTTGGCACTGGTGCTATAGCCCACATATCCCCTTGCAGTTCTGTTGGCTGAAGGCATTTCTGCCTTACCTACTTCTCTTTTCTCGTCTCTTTTCCCTCGCCCTTGAGGGTTTTGCTGGATGTGGTGCTTCCCAAACTTTTTAATTGAAAGAACAAGGTGGAATAGCGTAATAAATTAACTAGTGTGTTGTACATATCCCACTTTGAAAGGGTGCTGTTGGCAAGGCAGTGTGACATGGAACTGGGAGAGGTTCTATCGGTCACACCCAAAAGGGGATGTACACTCCAGCCCTGCCATAGCTCCAGCACCTGGGATAATACAGGACTTTAGAAATTAGTATGAATATTGTCTGGCACAATTCTCTGCTCCCTCTATTGACAGCAGTCAGGACTTTTGAACAGTTCAAGTTGCTACCTGACCTTTCTCCCATGAATGCTGCCATCTCCATCATCAATCCTTTAACTTCTCTACCTGATATCAGGTGTAATCTAACATGGCTGGATTGCTGTTACCCAGAGCCAGAATGATATCCACTGGGAGACCGAGGGTCTCTCTCTAAGTGACATGTCCATGAGCTGATGCAATTATAGTATCAACAGTCAAAATGTATAATGCAACACAGGTAAAAAGATATCCATTCAAAGCTTTGTGACGACTATTCACAGTTTGTTTTTAAAGTGTTCCTAGCATGACCTACCAATACTTGCTTTATGGTTTTTTTAATACAACAGGCAACACATGAGTTTGTAGCAGTATGAGTCTCTGCCACAAACATGCCTGTGATGTTCTCCATAATCCTCTGTTACAAACTGCAGTTTGGTTGAAAATCAAATTAGGCAATGAACTTGCATAAAATCCTGTCCTCTTGGTTTGTAAGCCTACAAGAAAAATAGATCAGTGGCATTCCAGTTTAGTTTCACAGCCAGATCAATTACGGAAATGTTGCTATGTCAGTGAGGCTGCTTTGACTCAAGGCCACATTCTTATCCTCCCACTCCAGCAAATCTGATACAGATGATGAACAAAATAAAGGGTCTCTAGTTTCCAGGAGGTGTTGTGCTCAAAGGTTGCTTGTCTTCAAATTCTTAGCCATAAAAGTGTTTGGACATCAGATTATCTTGAGGTTGTTTTCATGTGAGAACTAGCACCTAGGAATTTCTGTTAAAATATTCAGATTTTAGGAAAAGAGCTCTCCTATTATGTAATTCTAAAGACACCCACATGCAAGGATTGAATTTAGACACATTTTCAGACTTTCATTACCATGAAATGCAACTTGCCATAGATCTGAAACTAAATTTCCATCTAAAGAAAATTTTACTTTTTAAGGTATAATAAATGTCCAGTGAAAGGAAAAAGAATTTATCCAGCCTGATTTGAGACATCAGCTGTAATAGGCAATTCTGCTACCTATTTGTTTTTCCTCTTCCTTCAGTATACTGGGTTTTTTACCTTAGAGAAAAGTGATATATAGCTTCTTCAGGGGTGGATTGCTCTTATATTATTGAATAGAATTGGGTGATTGGGATATAGGGAATCCACCATGTGAGGTATGTTATGATATTTTATAGTGCCCTCTGCTAAGGTTTGAACAAAAGCTTAATAAATCACAGTGATATCTGGACAGAACAAAGTAGCCTCAAAAGACAATTCAGTAGATAAAAGTAAAAAGACATATATATGCTGGCTTAGGCTAAAGCTGATTTAAGTCTTTTTTTCTGAAATGATCACCTAATTCAAGACATTTCTCCTACTAAAAAAAATGTGAAAAATGAAGTGCAGTGAATGAAACAGTATATTCTAAAAGTAATTGTGTTTTCTGTCCGACAAAAATCTGTTTAAATCCTTTTGAAATATTAAAGGACAATCTAAGGATATTCTCTGATGGCCTCAGTACTGGCTGACCTCTTTGAACTCATAAGGAGCTGGAGACATTGAGAAGCTGAATCCAAAGGATTAGTTTTTTTCTGGAAAAGGAGCAAGAAAGATAGAACAATGGAAGTTCTTTCAAGTTGAGATAGTTTTGTTTTCTGGATTCTGCTAGAGCTTAAAAGGAGTTTTTGAGCTTCAAAATCCTGTAGAGGTTTGACAGCTCAGAATGCAGAAAGCTAAATTTGTTGTAAAAACTATTTCTTTTGGCAGTAACACTGATCTATGAATATTAATGATTCAATTTAGCATACATTAGAATTCTGCGGAAGACATCCACAAGGAGCTCTGTAGGGGCTCTTCTTTATCGCTCCATCCATGAAACATAATTCTGTTTCAAGGGAGGAAAAACATAACAAAGCTCCTTTTACTTGTCTATGAATCACTCGACTCACGGTTGGCTTTCAGCTGTATAATGTTCCTTCTGACCCATTGGGAGCTGAGACACTTTTCCATGGGAGTCCCCGAGCTGGCATTTGCAATCAATAGGCTTGATATGTGTTGCTGTTGTGTCTTCTTGAGTGGACACAAGAGAACAAGCAGTCTCTGCCAAGCACCTGTGATCTCTATATTCACACCGAAGGAGCTTCTGCTGATAACATACGCAAGGGCTGTAGAGTTAACCTCTCTTTTAAACTTAATAGAAAAGCTCCAGGAATAAAATTATGGTTCTGGGTATGCTCCAAAACATATGATAATTGTAGTTCTTCCCAAGGACAAGCAATGAGAGGAGTGAGCACAAAGCAAGTGAGTGGTTCTCAAAAACACATGCTTGTTTGGCAGCTAATTGTGGGATTGTCCAGAATGCCATGCTGCTGGCAACGGTAATGCAGAGCTCTCTGTGCTCAGGATCCTGGACTGATCTGAGGACCAGGTGCTGACATTTAAAAGAAACAAGTCTGTTGTCAGAATACTGTGATATAGTGTGGGGTATCAATGACAGCTGGCAGCTCCAAAAGGGGCAGGTGAGCTGTGTGCCGAGTGTGATCTCTGGCCGTTATGACATTAACAAGGGGCCTGGGATTGAACCAGCACCATGATAACACTCAGAGACAGTGACTTGGATCAGCCTCGGTTCAGCAATTGCCCAGCAAGTTCATGGTCCTGGGGCGTGAGCCAGAAAGCCAAGACAGAGGGCAAGGATTAAGGGTCAGGATTAAGGAGGTGTGAGACTTAACAGTGGCAGGGGTGAAGGGTGAGACCTTCAGCCTGAAAGCTTCTCTGAAGGGGAAGGCAGGGGAGCCTGTACTGAGGCTCCTTCCAGCTTCTCCTTCACACCCGCTCTTGGCAACCAGATGGCTCTGGGAGTGGGAAGCTAAACTTCCAGAGCCAGTAGGGTTTGGAATCAGAATCATAGAATAGTTTGGGTTGGAAGGGACTTTTACAGCTCAGCTAGTCCAACCATCCTGCAATGGGCAGGAACATCTTGATTAGATCAGTTTCCTCTCAGCCCTGTCCAACCTGACCTTGAACACTTCCAAGGACAGGGCAGCTACTACCTCTCTGGGCAACCTGTTGCAGTGTTTCACTGTCTTCATGATAAAAATTTTCTTCCTTATGTCTAGTCTGAACCTACCATCTTGCAGTTTAAAGCCATTAGCCCTTGTCCAATCACTACAAGCCCCATCTTTCTTATAAACCTTTTTTAAGTATTGAAAGGTCACAATATTATCTCCCTGATGCCTTCTCTTCCCTAGGTTTAACACTTCCTACTTTCTCAGCCTTTCCCCAGAAGGAGAGACACTCTTTTCCTCTGATAATTTGTTCTGGCCCTGCTCTGGCCCTGTTTCAACAGGTCGATATCTTTCCTCTGCTGAGGATCCCAGAGCTGGATGAAGCACTGCAGGTGGGGTCAGAGAGGAGTAGTGGGGCAGAATGTTATAGGCATAAGGTTGAAAGCTTAAAAAACGGATGCCTGGGTTGTACTTACTTGTTGATATTGGAAAAGATAGTCTTTATCTTGTCTCACAGCACTACAGCTTTTGATTCTGCATGTGTACCCATATATATTTATCTATAATATGCACATATGGAATACACTGAAAAGAATCCTTGTTTGGATATGTATTTATATCATTTGTGGCCATACGTCAAAATGTGTTATTAATCTTCTGCCTAAATGTCATTGTGTTTTCTGGTCTGCACTATTTTTATTTTTGTGTTAATATGGTAGATTCAACCAGCAGCAGAAGGGCTGCACAAGAAATAATCTGAGAGTAAAATTAGTGCAAGTTTGGCAAGTAGGAAAAAGGAATGCAACCCCCCCCCTAAAAACTCTAATAGCACAGTGCAGGTGGTCACAGCAATGCTTGTTGTAAATCATAGCAGGCTGATTATCTGATCCTGTTTCCTATGTAGACAGGTGTCATTCCAAACCTTTTCTCACCCTGAAATTTCTGCCTGCCTCTCTGTCTGATCTTAATCAATAGTCAGTTGTGAGCCATAAGCATTAGCCACATAGCTGTGTGTTAAGTGTGGTTACCAACAATCATGTAGTGTGAAACACAAGGATTAATTTATGGCAAGGCAGAACTTTTATGTTGGAGAGATTCCTTTGGAAAAGGGACATTGTTCCCTGTAATGAGTTACCAGCCTTTTAAAGGCTTAGGCAGTTCGGGGAACAGTCATTAACAATCTGTCTGGGCAAGGAGACAGTTTGGAGGAGGCCCAGGAAATATTAGCATATCCAAAGCAAGGGATAGTGCTTGGTTGTTTGAGGAAAGGAAGGTCTCAGCCCCTCCTAACTTCATTATGCTCTCCTGGAGAGAAAGTGGAACACCTGGTGTTTACACCTGAGGATTGTCAAAAGGGAATATGGTCAATAAAAAGCAAAGGGTCTGTCAAACTCTCAGCCTCTCTCTGTGAAGGTTTTATGACAAAGCTGAGAATTGTATGCCAGCTTATTAGTGTTAATTGATCTGCAAAGCAGGCAGAGGTGACTGTTTTATCTGTTTTGAAAACTCAGAGGTGGTTTTATTGGAGGACAGGGACTGGGACCAGGGACTAGCGGACAGAGACCCAGAAGATAACTACACTCTAATTGCAGAGCTGGTTTAAGAACTGATAATGAAGGAATTTGGAAGGGTAAAGATGGCTTCCCCTGGTGCATGAAGTGGATGTGTAGCAGTGCACCCAAACCTCAGGAATCCAGAGAGTCTGAAGCAGTGATGCTAGAGGGGAAAAAGCAATTTAAAATAAGTAAGACTTTTATATTTGTCTGGTTTCATAGTGGTTTTGCTCTGTCAGTCTCAGTTATAAAATCAAGGACTAAGGAGGATATTTGAGCTGAGAACATCCTGTTATGAAATTTAATAAGTACTGCTAGTACTATTTCATCCAGAAATGCTTCCACTTGCTGTGAAGCAATTACATTCTCTGCCCTCTCTCTCTCTCTCTCTTCCCCTTTCCAATAAGCATCAGGGTAGTCTGCTCACATTTTTCTTAACTTAATATGTGACCTACAGTTGGGAATTGCACCTTAATGTGATTTTAATTTGTGTTAACATAACTGAAATGGTTTAGCAGCCCTCAGCACCTGAGCATCATGAGAATGAAAGGGGGACATTATAGGATTATTCCAGCACTTCTATTTTATTTACACTTGTTTTAATTTCCTGTTTTCTTTAGTTATACCCCAAACTCTTCTAAAAGTCTGAATACATTAACTATTTGGACGCTAAGAAAAAGATGTTATCCTTTTTTTTTATCACAAGGGTATAAAGCATAATGTTTTAATTGCAGGCAAGAGAGCATAGCTGGAAACTCCAGCCAGCATAGAGCTGTCAGAACTCTTTCTAAATGGTTGGCTTTGAGCAGAACACCAAAGACGACAAAACTCAGGAATCATTTTAGGGAGCTGCTGATGCTGAAAGTAAGATACCAAATGTCTGTTTCTGCCTCGTTAGTTTACAAGTTACCTTGATGTGGGGAGAAAGATGTTTACTTGTTATGTTTTTCCCTACAGCTTTAGAATGAGGTTTTATTGAGTCTCCCCCCCACCCTTTTTTTTTTTTTTTTATGCGTGGTACCTACTCGTACACAAAGCTGCCTTGAAAATCTGATATTTTTTAATCTAGATCTGCCAAACTGAGAGTGTAATCTGATATCTAAGTGGTGCTTTCACACTCACCACCCTTCCATCAAAGAGGACACTCCTCCAATACTCTTTTTCTCTTTCCCCAAATTTACTGTCAAAGAGTGCTAGGTCAGTTTATTGCAGGACACAGGACCTTGATATGTGCCCTCCAAAGTACCAGTAACATATGCTAGCTGGGACAGATCATTCTTGAGGAATGTCTCAGTGAAGACACCCAGCCTCTGTCAGGGCCGTGAGCCCTGAGGGTTGCCCAGACCTTTCAAGGGATGTCTGGGCTGCACATCAGTTTTACACACAGGAACGTGAGGGATATGACTCCCAGCGCTTTATCCATCATGAATGGTCCAGCTGTGGGGGCCAGATTTCAAATTCTTGTGTCCTTTTGGCACCACAAAGCACCTCCTCTTTTCAGTGTACAGTCACATTGCCCAATTTTTGTTCCCTCATCACATTTAGCTAAGTCCCATTGCCCTTCTGATTCTCCTCCATCCTCTCTCAGCATGTTTGAGGGGTGACCCTTCGCTCATTAGAGGTCTGTCCTCCAGAAAGTCTTGTGTGGTAAGAAGACTTTCTTTCTTAAATAACTAGAGAGGGAGAAAAATTGGAGTCTCCTGTCGGAGCTCAGATTTGGGTGCTTGCTATTAGACTAAATATCCTAAACATCCTTGCACAAGCTACTTGAATTTCTAGCACATGTCCATGTCCTTAAGCTCTAAATGTGGCTCACAGTTTTAGATAAATCCCAATTTGCTTATGTTGAAGTAATAAACCCTTTTTTTTTTTTTTTTTTGCTGTGATCAGAATAAATAAAATTGTGTTCCCAAAATGCAAATCTTGTTTTTTCTTTTCTTCATGGGACAGCTTTACCAGGCTTCTGCTTGTTTGAGTGCCTGTAGCTTATTTGAAGGAACAAGAAACATCAGCGCTCCACTAATAAAACGAAGTCTTATGTAAGGGTAAGTTTTTCAGTATACTTCAAAGGATATCCACTGAATTTGTGGAGGTTGCTTATTTTCTGTAGGGGACAATATTGTCCCTTAATTAGGCTTTTCAAATGTAAATTCCCAGCAATGAAACATTTTAAGGATAAAAGCATTTGTTTGTGGCATAATGCCTCAAAGTGTCAAGAAATCTGACTCTGTAATCTCCATATGTTTTGATTACTTCTTGCTATCAGAAACAGCTACTTGCAAAGCAATACTTTTTCTTTTCTTTTTCCCCTTTTTTTTATCCTTCTTTTTCTTTTTGTTTTTTCTTTTAACACTCTAGCTGCATCTACTCTGAACTTACACCTGGTGCCTGTCTTATCTCTTGCCACTGACATATGACCGTTTGGGAACAAAAACACCTTGACAGATGGGCATAAATTCAGGGATGCCAAACAACCAGTTCCTGCACTAGCTTTGAATGCTAACGGGCCATTCACACCCTGTAGTGCCAGAACAACAGCCTATTCACAGCCCCAGGTCATTGAGAGAGAAGGGAGAGAGCAAAACAGGTAGTCACGTTAATAAACCTGAAGATTATGTTGTTAGGTTTGATGCTCTAAAAATAGATGAGGAATTAGAAGAAATTGTCTAGCATCTGAATTAGAGAACCAAGTTATATAACGCATAGAAGAAAATCATTGTCAGTGTAAGCAGCTCTGTGTACGGCCAGATGCTGAGGACCTTTGAAAGAAATCCAAAAGCAATTCTTTGTCCAGGATTTTACAAATGTCTTGTTTAGCTACAGCAGTGAGATTTTGTAGCTTATGTAGTCATCTTCAAAATGAGTTAATACTTGCCATCCTTAATACTGGCCCACTCCCAGTGATCAGCCATTCGTGTGGGCAGGTCCTGACAGTTGTAGAAGAGGAGTCAGACTGTCCAGTCCTCCTCAGTTGCTTTCTAGAGAGGCCTGTGCAGCAAAGCAGGTATGCAGCAGCAGTGTTCTGTAGCTGCTGTGTTAGTTCCACATCATTTTTCAAAGAAAGATTTTCAAATGAAAGAAATTACATAGAAGATAAGCTGCTACATGAAAAGAAACAGTTCAGCTGGCTCACATCCATGTCCTCCTCACCATGCAGTCCTTCAGGGAATACAGGCTTGTAACCTGTGAATGCACAGTACCCCCTGCTCCAGTGAACTGTACATTGCTGGCTTTAGCACGCTGTACTCTGCAAGGATTTGTTTCCTTTCTTTTGCAGGTAAAGCCTGACACCTTGAAGGATGACAGTGTCCATCCTCTTCTTCCTTAATCATGCCTTTGCATGCAGAGAAATGGAACTTCTTGGTGGGGACTTGGGTAAGGTGGTTTAACTCAGGTGAAAAAAATTTGGGAGGGAAAAGTCCTTTATCATCTAGCACTTATTAATGTGGCCAGAATTGCATACGAATCTTTGTACTTGGTGTTTTCTTTTGGCTATCTTCAGGCTTTCAAAAATATTCAGTGAAAAGGAAGCACTAGGCACAGGGGCTGAGATGGAATTTAGGACAACTGAATAACACTCAGACTTCACAAAATAAGCTGGTTTTATCTGGACTAAGATTGTTGACTCTTTTGGAGAGCCATTGTTTAGGATTTGATTTACAGCTTTAACTACATGGCTCAGGTTTTATTTGACTTTCATTCTGGGCAGACATTGAAATTTGTTTATGATGGAGATTTTTCCAATCCAAGTCTAGGTTTGTTACCAGGGTGTAAGGAGTGAATAACACTTCCTGGCCTTCTCCAGCTCTAAACTTAGAATTTTTTAATGATGACCTCCTGTTGTGGCTCCTTCCTCCAAGTTTCCTGTTACATTTTGTCCATGCACATGTTTTTTCAATTTGGAAGAAGGGCATATTTCAGATTAAGAAATGGAGCAGAAAAAGAAATTCCCTTTCTGAAAGAGGGCCTTTTTGAGATATTGTTCCCTCTTTAATATCCAACTTAATCCATATGTGGTGGCTTTGGCCATACTGACTAGACAACACTTGATTTAAAAGTTACTATGAAAAAAGGATGGAACTAAAATGTTACTACTCTGTTTCAGGTATTTATAATTCATTTCCAAAGTAGCAGCATAGATCATTAGAACCTTGCTTTTTGAAACTCAGTGGCAGTTCTGGTCATAGCCACAACTGATTTAACAGGCTTGAGTGTATGGAGAGTTTGGCTCGTTTGGAAACTAGAAACATCAGATTATTTTCTGTTAGAAGAGGGACACTTTCTCAGAAATATTTCTCTACATTACAAAACCGTTGACATTGAAGAAATATGTACATATAAAAATATGTGAATTCCTGTGAGAATAGGTAAACCTAGCCTTTTTTCCTGGCTTTTGATCTGATAAAAAGTTATTTTGTGTATCTAAATACATAATACTTTCAGGAGAACAATCAGCACAACCTAGAGGAGTCTTGTAAGCACAGATGAGCTAAGAACAGCACTACACACATCTTTTCCTGCAAAATATCTCTTTCCAGTCCTATTCTGCTACTGTCTCACAGGGGAAAGGCAGGAAACACAGGCACTGGAGTGCTGTGGAGAAACAGCAGCACGACCCCCATTCCTGCCCTGCTCCTTGTGTTGGGGCAGGAGGCAGGATGTGTTTGTGGCCAGTGCACTTTTCAGCTGTACATAACACATATTTTGACCATGGCCCCTGGGAACTGCAGACAGACTTTAAGGTTAGGTTGAATCATGCAAATGATATGACCTGATCAACTGAGGACAACAGTTCCTTAATTTCTAGTCTGTCAGGTTTAAATCCACTCTTGGGGCGGATGGTAACCACATTTGAGATACCTGCATGATGTTCTAAGACCCAGCACCGTGGCTAGCTTGCTTTTGAGGTTTTTTTTTAATGTATGTATGTGCTCTTTAGAAACTGTTAATTTTCAAAAATCAATATTTTGAAAGACAGAGGATATCCTGTTAAATATTGACTTTCTCTTTAAATGCCAGATGTTGAGAGCTTTCCATCTGCTGATCACTTTCTAGACAGATGCCTGAAATAAGATTTTAGCCCTTCCTACCTCTAAAACAGTCCTTCTGCTTCTCTCCTCCTGCAGCCTTTCTCCCATTCCTCACTACAAACTCTGGATTTCTGTACTCCTACAGGCAGACAGAAATATATGATTTATTTCTACTCTTTCTACTCTTTCAGTCTTGTGTTTTATTTATTGCTTCTCAGTCTTCTCAGGCACAGAGCTGATGTGTTTGGGACTTTATCAGAGATAAACTACTTGCCACAAAGAAATAATAGATATGGAAGAATCTGTGATACTGTGGATCAGGCATCACTTTTTTTACTCTGATCTATTATTTTTAGTGATTCCATGATGATCTCTGAACTGCTGGAGTTCAGCTGCAAACTAAATGCTTGCACAGTACTGACAGAAGCTTTTCAGGAGCCTAAAAAGCCTCAGGAATGTAAGGAGGTACGGTTATCAGGCATGCATATTCATCTCCACACTCTTGGCTGCTCTTGGTGCTGATCTGTCCCAGGGAGTGAAGTTTTGGGGGGGTTTTCCCTTCTGTGGTTAGCAACAAAAAGGAAAACCTCAGGATCACAACAGAGGACCGCATTGTGATCTGCAAAGTCACACCCGGGCTGGTGTAGGGTGAGGTGTTTTCCAAGATGTTTCAGTCTCAGCTTTGGTGGATCAGGAGACAGAAGCACCCATGGGACCAAGGGAATGATTATGATTGCAATGCTCTAAAGCACTTAAATCTCGCCTTAGACTGACCTGGCAGACAGCTGTGGCCTGGTTCAGGTAATTTTGTTCTCTCTCAGCAGTGTGTCAAGGCAGACCTGGTTTGGAAGGCATGCAGACCTATTAATAATGTCTGAGCAGGGAACTGAGACACTGCCTCGTCTGGAGCGACTCAGGTATCAGGCCGCTGGTGGCCATTAGCTTGGAGCTTGCTCAACCACTCCTGTTGAAATGGCTACTCTTTCATATGAATAATTAAATACTTGGTGGATTAAGGGTAGAACACTTTAAATAGATCTAATGTTTACAATATACTTGAAAGAGAACAGTAATCGGAAGGATCTGATCTTCCTACCAAGTGAATATACACTTTCTCTGCAGTGCAGATCAACATCCTTTGTGCTTTTGAGCAGTGAAGTTTAATTCGTTCCTTTATCAACCTCTTTTTTTTTAATACTTCCATCATAATTTTGTGGGTATTTTTAAATGGATATTTTCTAGCTCAGTTTCCTCTCTGAAATCCAATCTTAACTGCAGTCTCTCAGTGCTACGTAAGTGTAATGTTGGCTATGTGGCTGTAGAGTTAAAATTAGAAGCATGTTTAGCACACAATTACTAGATTGTAAATCTAGTTCTAAGTCAATCAGACCTGTATTTAAAACACAGTTAGAAGTTTTAAAGGATTTTAGGCACTTAAGTACCATTTCAAACTGTGGTTTCAGGTTGCTTGAAAATGTATGCAGATAGATCGGGAGAGAAATAGTATTTGTAAAACATTAAGATAGCATTCAGGAAGACCAAATAGCCTGGAAACATAATACGGACAAGCTATAGGGTGAGTACCAAGTTAATATTTTTGGGTCCAAAATGTTGCAATGTGTTTAAAGTTTGTGTTGGGCTTTTGGCCCATGAACAGACGATTTTCAGAAGGTTCTTCTGGGAATGTGCTGTGGTTGGCTCCAGAGATAAGAATGCTCTGAGCTTTTAAAACCAGGGAGCTGCATGAATGAGTTACAACACAGCCCACAGTGACCCAATTAGAACGGGGTTAATGTTTTCTGGGCCAGACCAGGCTGCGGAGGCTGGCCAGAGCCACAGCTCAGTGTAGCTACATACATGTAGTTCAACACTGAACTTCGTATGAAGTCAGACAACATCTGTGTTGTAACCCTGCCTGATGGCTCCATCTCAGTTGTTGATGACCAAAAATCCTACTTAATATGCAAAACAGGGGGATATTTGGGCTTGAAGGAGTGGCGAGTAGAAAAAGATGATTCGGTTTCGTGGATGATAGTGTTAGATCTCATATGGCTCTGCTCTAAAATGAAGAGCAGGCCTTTGAAAATTCGTTATGAAAGAATATGGGCTGAACTTTGAAGCACACTGCCTGGCCAGCTTCTGGAGACACACTCCAGCCTCCGAGTCAGGTGCCAGGCAGGGAGCTGTAAGGAATTTCACCCCATGAAACTCTGTTGAAACCAGAAACCAGCAGAAAAACCTGCCAGAATATTGGTCAGGGATATGAATTTTTTTTGTGACCACATGCTTTTGGAAATAAGCTACATGCATTTCCAAAATTCATACAGTTAGCTCTGTTGATTAGATTGAGCTTAACTTTAAAGAAAATGAATAAAAATAGTAAATGCACAGTCCTTTTATACACGCCTGTTATAAACGTACTCATAAGGATGTAGTTCATACGTGCCACCGTAACCAGTGATTTTCCTGATATTTATTTAAATGCCCATTAATTCTGTTGTTTAATTTGTGTTTATTACTGAGAATGCTCTACAGTGCGCACAGTTTTGAAAGCTGTTCAGTTCTGTGCAGCATGCTGCGGAGATAAGGATGGATTCCATGAAGAGGGGTGCAGTGTCCGTCTGGAATTCCACAGGAGCGATCTTCAGCTGCTGGGACATAGGGAAGGTAAATTAGCCTGAGTCAATTTTGAGCAGCCAAGGCCAGGTTTCTCCTACTGTCTCATAATCCTGACTGCTGCAATGATCCAACCCTCATGATCTTTCTGCTCCAGAGAAGCTCAACAACAGAGCTCCAGTGTCCTACAATCCAGGAAGCTTTAGTGAGGAAAATCTTCAGAGGCAGGACTGAGCTGTATGTCTTTGGCTCAGTTTTGGCAGAGTTAACAGAAGGAAGGGTGAAAGCAGGTTCTAGCTGTTTTATCTAAAACCCCCACTCCCACAGGGCCCTCCATTGGTTCAGATGAAGATGTGAATTATTTTTCTAACTACCTCCAGAGCTGGCATAGCCTGAGAGGTTAACCAGTGAGCTGTTGATAGATGTAGAACAGCATCCAGGTCTTCTATCTGTCTTGTGTCTTAGCTCCCAAATCACCTTTTTAAGAAAAATTCCCAGGACCAGTCATTGTCATTTCTAAGCATTAAACTCACTGGTATTTTAATTTTTAAAGTTTCGTAAAGCTGAAGAACCTTTTTACTAAGCTCTCTAGATGCTCAGAGGCAAATTTCTTTTCCTGCTTTTTTTTTTTTCTTTTCTTCTAACTAAGCCTTCCTTTAACTGGGGGAAAAAATTCACAAGAGAGGCTTTATGCTACTTTCCTGTTTTCAGCATGACAGATGCATTAGAAAGTGTAATGCACTCTAACAAACAAGGAAACTTTGCATATTGAATATAGCACATGAAATAATAAAAGAAGAACAGCTGCTGAGAGACAGAAAGGGAAAAAAAATATAGATAAAAGTTAACTTGAGTTGTGTTTTATGTGAAGAGCTTTGAATTCAGTCAGATTTAAAATTCAATGCCAAGTACATTTACAGACATCTGGGAAATCAGGTCACATGCTCTTTGTTAGGGCTGCTACTACTCGTATAAACCACAGCAGACAGAAATGTAAGCCTGTCACAAGGACAACCTTTTCCTTTCATAAAATGACAATTTAACAATTACATTCATACGATGATTAACGTGACCAGTGATAACCGGAAGCAGGATAAAACCAGAAAGGGGCTATACTGGGGGGCCAGCTTTTCCAAAGTTTAAGGCTATCTGAATCTACACGTTCAAAGAGTAAAACTTGTGCCAAATCTGTATTTGTTAAATGAATACTAAAGAAACTTTATGCATCAGGAAATAAATATAGCACTGAAGGTATTAGGAAGGCACACAAATCTCGCTGCGGAATAGGTAACTTAATAATGAAGTGACTTTGTGGGATTTTGCTCTGTTCTTGCCACTGATCTCAATTGTCAACACATAACCAGCAGGGAGTATGTATACAACAAGTCTTAGATTCCCAGGTGTCTGTGATATGTACTCCATGCTGAATGTTAGAATTAGATTAGACTGAGCTACTGAAGTATTTGTACTTGGTCCATGCCCAAAGTTCTGGGGGTAAGTTCACAGTGGTTTTGATCTCTTACATTGGCTGAAGGTTGTAGAACAAGGCAGAGAGTCTCAGGGAAAGTGGGTGAAACTGTAGAGAGCAAGCCTGATGCTGAATGAGCTTCAGTAGTTGTGTCTACTTACCAGGAAATGTCTATCCCGAGTAGGTTAATGGACAGTTTAATCAAAATGATGTCTGCAGTGTCCTAAGCACAAATACACAGGGAATGTGCTTGTGGTTACAGCAGTAGTACTTGCACTTGCTTGACTCATGAGAAATAGGAAGACGATAAAAATAGCACAATATGGTTTATGACTCATTGCATTTTGGTTTTGCATCAACCACTCCTGTAAATATCTTCATAAGTCCTCACACATGTTTTAAGTTCTAAAATTAGGTGTTAGTCCTCTTCCCTTTCACAGAGGGAGGTTGGGAGGAGTTGGTTTGACTTGGATATGAAGTAACTTTCATTTCAGTCTGTGAGGCAGCAAAACAATGGACAATGAGACACGTTGTGTCAAAGTCTAAGCTGAATTTCCAGAAATGTATGTAGTCCTCAGCAGAGCCTACCCTCAGTAAAAGTTTAAATGAAAGTGAGAATGGTCATGCCTCCTGCATTACTTTCTTGGCTTGAAGTACACAATAACCTTAATAAACCCCAGAGAAGGTATCTGTTCAAAACCAAGCATTCCTTGTAGGCTCTGGATGCTCCTAGCATGTTAATAAGCAGTTCCTTCCCTACATATTCCATTAATCCTTTCAGTCTCTCACTAATTCTGTTGAAGAGGCCCAGCAGGTCTGGCTGCTTGCCTCTTTCTTTCAGACCCAGCACTGCAAATATCAGAGCACAGATTGCACAAATTTCAGCATATGTGCCTGGAGCCCAATACCAGCAGTGGGACCAAGCCTCTAGTGAGCACTACTTGTTGTGCAGTGTTTTGGGATGTATTGGGAAACTGAAATTTTCCATCCTGTTGGCTGGAAAGGAAAGTAAAAATACACGTGTGCTGTCTGCCTTGGTCTCTGTGCAGCAGTAGTTTCAAAAAGACGTGAAGACTGAAGGTTGAGGGTCAGCAATGGGATACTTAACAACAACCTATTTTCTTTCCATAGCTGGCTGAGAAGTGCATATGAGCAAGTGGGGCTTTTCCTGAGGGTGCCAGCTTGAGAATTCTTATAGGTCTTCTGAGCAGAATAAATCCAAGCAACCTTCCTTGCTGGGTGACATGGCAACTGGAATTTGCACTGACATGGTTCAGGAGTGCAATGGTGTATCTCAAAAGCTGTGGTGTGAAACCAGCAGCCTTCTGTGGGGAGGTAGCAGTAACCAGCTCAGGGGGCTGATACGGTTAGAAGTTCTCATACTGGTGTCACAGGATAATGATGAGATCAAGGTGTATTTTCAAGTCATTATTGGATTCCTCCAATAATTTTTTTTTCCAGTAGGGTTCTCATCACATCCGTTTTTAATGGATGTACTTGAAGTTTTAGAAATTAGAGTGCTCCTGGTTTCAGTGCTAGCCCTTTTAAGTGGGAAGATTAGTGCTCTCCAGCTGCTCCCAGGAAAATTCAGAAGGAATTTGCAGTTTCACAGAGTGAAGATTCTCACCTGCCTGCATAAACTCTCCTCTTGTATCCTCTGCCTTGCTGAAGTCACATAAAGAGGGTTGTACAGAAATTAGAATCTGCCTTTCCCTATTTTCTGATCAAGGATGGCAGATCTCTCTCTGACAACTGCATTTAATGTGATGATGGTGGGAATGTGCTCTCAAAGCTATTTCAGAAATCTGGCCTGATACCATTCCAGCAGGCACAGCAGCTGAAATCCTTTATTCATTTGTGGTGTCTGGTGTTTCAATCTCCCTGCTTTTTTTCCCCCCTCCTCATTTGCACTGTAGTCTTACAGTCTCTCAAACAAAAGCTTAGATGATGTTATTTGGGGTTACTTCCTAGGCTGTACTGGATGTGTGCCTGTTTGTATCACCTGATGAAACAAGCCACTATTTTAAAATAAACACATTTCTTTCGGGGGGTGGGAGGGAGTCGGGGAAAGAAAGGAAAGATGAAGAAATCTCATCTAAGCCACCTGTATTTTAAGTGTTGAATTTCCCATCACATTTTCTTGGTGAAGATGAAAAGCCTTAAAAGTAAATCAAACTTTGCAATTAGATGATGATGCATGAAAGGATGTGTCTGGATAACATGACAGATGATCCTAACCTTCATTAATGTGCTTTAATTGGATTAAACTCGATGAAAAGCATTTTCTTCTCTTTCAACACCTTCAGGGCTCTTGGCTGCACGATGTTAATGTACAGAACATCCTGCAAAAGGGCACTCATCCAGCTTCATAGACGTATGCTGTACATCCTGACACCAAGTTAACATAAACAGAGCTTATCTCCAGTGACATGGCCCCTAGGATGCAGGCGAGGTGCGGCCATCAAGTGATAATTGGGCAGTTACAAGATTTGTTGCGGCATTTGGAGCACTAAATCCCTTTACAAACTGAATGGGCTGCCGCACCAGGGCTGGAAACTGTCAACACAGATATCAGCTATTTTTAATAAAAGCAGAGATTATGGGTGATTGACAAAGGGGCAGCCTCACTGCTGCTGTTAATGCTGAGAATGTGATTCCCTGCCTCGTCTCACAGTTTTCAATAGGACTACCTGGGGAGCAAGGTGTTTCTGAGCATAAGCCAAAGTGGCAGCCACGCTCACGAACAGATGGATAGGAGCAGAAGAAATATGTGTTTTGCCTTGCCAGACTGAGAACTTGTTCTGCACCATTTTAGACTCTTTTTTTTTGTGAATGGAGTTTACTCACACAGCTATTTTTCTGACCTCTGACCCCAGACTTAGTCATTTTGCCTGCTTTTAAATACTCAGCACTGGCAAGCTCCTCACAAACATTCACTGTAGTGGATTTGGGTGCTGCTAATGGGCTGTTAGTGGGTGTGAGGAAGATTAGAGAGAAATAATTAAAACCAGTCTTAGATGTAGGGGTAGGATGGGAGATGGGAGCTGTGTGCAGGAAGAAAAAGGGAGGAGAGAAGCTTTTTAAAACAAGAAATATGTTTCATATCTCATAATACACAGCATCTCGTGTTAGCCCAATTTGCTGATCATGTAGTCTTTCTCTTAAATGGTGCTTAACCCCTACCAAACCCAGTAAATTACATAGTTAAATGTAAGTTGATGCATATGACGCTGGCAGTGGCAGTGGTACATCTAAGTTGGAGTTGTCATTTTTCATTTCTGAACATCTGGGCTTTAAAATGTCAAAAAGGCAGGGGCAGCTGGTTTTGAGTATTCTTACAGTATATAGTCTTTTTGTTCTTGACTTTTTTTCTCTTCAATTAGTTTAACGCACTTTATTTACAGTAATCTTGGAAAGATAAGTTCATGGGAAGCTACTAACTATATTACAGCTACAATACTTTGTGCAAAGAATGTTCCCACAGTGTGTCTTTAGGGATGTGTCTGGGGAAGAGCCAACAGTTTTGGAATACTTCCTATTGATTCATGGCTTTCCAAACGTTATTTTAGTCTTCCAGATCACAGAATGTGGCACACTCAAGATTATTTATTTTTCCATATTTTAGCAGTTGTTTGTCAGAGGTCTTTGTCCTAGTTTAAGATGACTTTGGTAGCTTTTTTTTTTTTTTTTTTTTTTACTTTGGGAATATTTTGACTCTTGGTCTTTCCCTTAGTATTAACAAGAGAAAAAGGATTACAATTTTTGTGTTGTTTTCAAAGCTTAGATTTGGGGTTTATTTGCTGCTCGGAGGCATAAGTCCGGACGGTAGTAAAGCCAAGCTAGGAACAGGTTTGTTCACCTCCCTTCTCATTCTTGGATGTGATAAAGTCTGTTCCTTGCTGGTTTTCAGCCTGTATAATTTTGTCTTTTTACTGAAGGAGAAGGAAATAGTGGTTTAAGGTAACAACCTATTGGGGCCTAAGTGATTCTCTGATGGACAGGATTTTGTTACAGCCCAGTATGATCCCTCAGCCCCACTGGATGTGATGTTGGGCAGAAAGGCTGATCCTCATTAAAGGAAAAGTGCACAGAGCAAAATTACAGACACACTGACAACCCAAAGTTGAATATTTTACATTTACTATCAAACCTCCTTCAAACAATCATATTCTTTTTTTTTTTTTTTTTGTGAAAAGACTGTGTTCTCTTGCCACTGACATTTACTAAACAAACCAGTGTCTTTGTATAACCTTAATAATTCTAAGTTGCCTGCATGTTACTACAGATTTAGAACTTGAACTTACTCTTAGCTGTCACAAAACAAAAATAAAACAGCAAGCTGTCAACTCTGAGGTCCAGACACCTGTTAGACAACCTATATAAATTGCTTAAAACTGTTTAGGTGCATGTATTCCTGTAGGAAACATTCTGGCCACCCCCGTCTTATACCTAGATGTCTACTTTGAGCAATTGCACAAGAAAATCAACCATTAAAAAATAGAAAAAAGCCTTTCACAAAGTCCTTGTTTGCCATAACAAAGCCATAAAGAAACAAATCCCATGTGTTTTCCTCTTCCTTTCTAGGTCACCTTTAGCTAACTTCATGTTGCTTTACTCACTGACCTCAGTGACAGTGTGCTTCGGGCTAAAACTGTTTTCCTCTGGAAGCTGCAGTGTTTTTTGTTAATGAATTCTCTAAGGTCACATGTCAGTAACAAAAATACATGCATGTTTGTAGCAACCAGCAGTGCTGCAGCAGTGCTTTAGGAGAGCGCTGCTTATCAGCGCATTGGAGGGGTGGCAGCCGGTGCCACCGTGTGGAGGGGAACTACAGCCGCCCAGAAAGAGCGGGAGGTGAACACTGGCTTAGAGTTAACATCTCTTGCATGCCTCTAATTGAGGTTAGCATTCCTCTCTGGGATCGTGACCTGACCTTGCTCTGAGCACTTGGAGCACGTTGCTCAAAGCCCCATCCAGCCTGGCCTTGAACATTTCTGTGAATGGGACATCCACAGCTTCTCTTGGCAACCTGTTCCAGTGCTGAAATGAAGGGTTTCTGAAGTGTACTCCACTACGTGCTGCAAGTCCATGGGATATATATAAAATGTGGAAGTTTCTTGCCTCTAATTTTTAAATGAGTTCGCTAAAAGCCTTCACTATATTAAAACAAACAGAAGTAAATTCAGAGTGGCAATACATCCAAAACTACCCTAGAACAAAGGCCTCTTTGGATAACAAATAATCTTTAAGAGTGTTTAAGAGGAAGACTCCTATTGCTAGTTCTCTGAAGTAATGCTTTGGAAAGGAAAGGCAAAGAATGTAGGCGAGGCTTGCAAGTTTTAAAGCTCCCCGTTTCATTGAGAGACAACAAAATCACCTGAATTCTCTGCATCATTCTGGCCTCTCTGTTCTCTAGTTTGGAGCCAAACATAGGGTGATTGGTTGTGGGCTGCATCCTCCAAGCTGGCAGGACAGGAACACTGTCTGCCAGCTCATCTGCCCCATTCTTTCTGCCATGTCCAAGGAGCGCCCCTGATAGTGCTCTCGTGCTGATAGTTGAGTAGGCTCAGACTTTTTTAATAGCTCCAACGAGGAAAGCCATTGGGGCAGTCCAAACAGCTATGAACCTGAGCCAGCTGCAGACAAACTAGGAGTGAGAGAAGAAAAATTACATCTGCCAGGTCAAGCTGGGTGCAAAACGGCTTTGGAGCTGCTGAAATGGAAGAAGAATTTCAGCATGTTGAACTTCTCATGAGAAAACAGCCCTCTTTACTGTGTCCTCCTCCCGAGGTCTGTGTGAGTCAGCCCAAGTGGTATGTGGTTTACAGTACTGAGGAAAAAAATAACAAGAATCCCAAGGAGATAAAGATGCTTATTATACAGCCCTTGTAGTCTAAACTGTGTTTTCTCCCCAGGGCAAAATGTTAACAAGTGGCAGTGGTCAGCGTGAATAGCAATTTAAAAGCATTATTCTCTTATCTGAAGAAAGACTTTGAAAAACTGACTTCATCAAAAATCCATTTCCTTTCAAGTATTTTACTACTACATTATTGATAGTGCTTCCTTTTTAGAGTATCGTTTACACATAAATTCTTCTTAATTAGTCTGTGCCAGCTCAGGGGCTCTTCTGAGTGCTGGATATGGTCTGTGGAAAGAGCTGGGCATGGAGCTTGGTGTCTTTTACTGGAAAAAATCAGAATGTGTACTTCAACTTGATGCATGCTTATGTGTGTGTACTGGATTTGCTCTGCTCACTTTCTTAGCATGTCAGTGACTTAGAGCTTATTACCTTTACATGGGACTTATCCTGGTGAAGGCTCATTTAAATATAGTTATTGCTCTGAGGAAGGTTAAGAGAGACCATTTGATAGTTACTGCTAACGGGACAGTCACCAACCGGCTACGTGTCATGGATTTGATGCCCTACTGGTAAAACAGTGCCCAGTAGACCTGTAAGTACTCTGCTAACCACTCAAGCTGGGCAACATGGGCTCACTTAGCTGCACCTTTTTTCTGAGGGCTACTGCTCCTGAGAATCAGTGAATCAAAGCCATAAAATCGGATTGACTGGCTTCCCTTTTGTGTGGCCTGTTTTGCTTCCCATGTGTCCCGCATTTCTGCTAATATAAAGCTGGAAGCCAGATGCAAAATAGGATGCTATTTTTGCTGCTCCCCTGAGATAGTAATAATAATAGTAATAAGAGTTCCATGGAGTAAATGGCAAGGAGTTTTGCCCTTGCTGTTGTGGGAGTAGAACTGAGCTCTGTGTGCCATAGTGAGTATCCATGTGGAATCTTCTGTTCCTTTCTCAGCTTCTGAGTACTTTTTCCCCCCCCCCAATGCCATGCTAGCTACTCTTAGGATTATATAAATATATATAGTTCTGTTAAAATCTTCCAAGAAATTTTCTGAAGTGAATCTCTTTCCTTGAACAATTCCAGAGAAGCAAAATGAAGCCATGTGTTGGGTGGAAGGGTCAGTAGGGTTGGGAATGACAAGGCAATGTAGAGCTCAAATTTACCTCTAGATATAAAAGACCATCAAGTCAAAAGTCTCACTGGAAGATATAGAGAGAAATGCCTGCAGAGGTGAATTAGTCCAAATATATCTGGCATAATAATGATAATAATAAACAATAATAATAATAATAAGGAAAAGTGCCATTTCATGTATTTCTTCTAACCATATGTAATGCAATACACATTTTTCTGGTCGAAAATACAGCCTTCAGGTAATTAATGTAAGTGCAGTCATATGAGGCTCTTTCTATGACGCAAAACAAGCTGGGTTAGAAGCGGTCTTTTAAAACACGCTATTTGTGGAGCTGATCACAGTTTGATATGCAGGAGTTTGGAAGTTTATGCTTCATGGAAACATAGAGTGAGCTCCCATGAGTAGGATACAAGATGGTTGAAGGCACCTGAACTTCAGATTTAACTGAATCTTGTCCACAAGCAAAAATGCCTGTATTAGAGTCTTCTCTTTACAAAAATTATGTTTTTCTCCTGGAAATTAGAACAATTATGTTAGTAGAGTTGAAACTAACTTCCAAACATCTCCTAATAAATTAGTCTAAAAGCTATTTTACCTAAAGTTATAGAAAGTAACCATTTCATGGATATAGGTTTCCTAATAGTGAGGATGTAGCAGATTCCCCTTTCATTATAACTGCGGAAGGGGGGGTGTGGGGTGGGGAGTGGGGCAGGGTGGGTCTGACCCAGAATTATCCAGAAACTCTTGAGGAACCAAACTCTATGATTTTGAAGTAATTTGAACTTGCCTTGGGTAGGAAGTCTTCTGCAGATTTTTCTGATTTTTGTCTTAGGATGTGCTTCAGCCTAAAAAATTTGAAGGCCAAATGACTTTCTTTTGTTAGCGCTGGTAGATCTGTGCAGCGACCTTCAGACTGGTTCTGTGTCTCCAGCAGTGGCTCTTTGAACCCACCACAGCCAAATATAGATCACAGCAGTAGAAGGAATGTTTTTATTTGAGAGGATTGCATTGAAGGAGGTCAGGGAAGAAAACATCCCTAAAGACAGACATAAATAAAGGTTTGGTTTTCTATGTATATTGTTTATTATGTGGAATGATCCTTTAATACCATATACAAAACTTCTGCAGAGTTTCTAAAGTAAACGTGAGCTACATTGAGAACTGCTCTGTGGACACTACAAATAACCCAAGAAGTTATAAATAGGTTGCAGCAGAGATACAGGCTGTATCCTGTTTCCTACTCACTTTCTCCTCTACCAGTGGTAGGATTTTGTTCTAAGCTGGCTGTGCTGTCCTGATATATAGTCACAGCTCACCTACCTCTCCTCCTCTTTCCTTTAGCCACTATTACAAGGGAAAACCAGCCCCTTTACATTGTTATCTCTTCTTTTTGCCACCATTTGCTCTAAGGACAGGATCAGGATAGAAAAGGAAGTCTGGATTCATTTACTTACCTTTCCTCAGTCACAAGAGACATGGGATGCAGTCCTGTCTCCCAGTTGATATTTCTCCCCTGGCACAGCAACTTGTGTAAGCAAAACTCTGTAAGTTGCTCTTGAGATGAGTTTTGAAGGGAAGAATGTGCAATTCAAGGCAGTTCTAAAAAGGTTTTCATACAGGATTTTCTTCTGCAAACAATAAAGTAAACTCTGTCTCTGCCCCTTATGTATGTAATTGATTCAAGGTGGCCTGTCCGGGCAAGCACGGAAGGGGGAGCAATTAGAAATTGTTGTCAGTGTGTGCAATTTACACGTTGAAAATGCAAATCTGAACATAAGCTTGAAAATACAGCTTTCATAGGCAGAATGCTGAGAAACTCTTTGAAGAACAACATTGAAACTTATTGAGGCTTGAAGTACACGCTTCAGCATCTTCCTTTTGTCTGTCCTGCCATGCTAGCTTTGTGCAATGTTATGTTCTTCCAGAGGAAGAGTGTAACAGCTGGGCCCAATTATCTTACTTAACTACAGTGTTACTACATACATAAATGTCCCACATTTCCATTTAGTTACATTGCTTAATAAAAGAGTTATTAAAAAGAAGAAAAAGAAACCAAACCAAAACCCCATGGATTCTGTACTCTGCTTCACCATTTGTTTCTGTTTACTCACATCAGTGGAGCTCAGTTCACATGATCCGCCCCAATCAGAGGCCAGTAATGTTTGATGAGAGAAGAGAGCTTTGCAGAAATAAACAGGCACAATAGAAAATATTTCTCTTGGAACTAAGTGACTCTTAAAAAAGAAATTAAATTATTTCTTTATTTTTAATTTTTTTTTTATTAATACTAAAAATGAGGACAACTGTACCAAGAAGAATGCTTTTTTTCTTTCAGATAAGGGTAACAGAAAATGATCCAACATTTTGGACCTGAGTGACCTTTATCAAAGTCAAAGACTCCCAGCTACAGTGAGTTATCAAGGCAAAACCCGTATGCTCTGTACTGTCCTTGATAAAGGTCGCGTGAGACTAAATGTCAGACATTTTTCATCTCTTCACCTTAAGTAAAAACACTATTTTATGTACTAAGCTGTCTCGATTCATTTAGTGTTTTAAGGAATTATTTGGGTCCAGCATGCCCAGGGGAGTTTTGTGTTAGTTTATAACAAATGCGATGCTGAGTTTGGAACAGGCAGCACCCTGGAGCACCTGCTTCATGCACTAAACAGGAAAGTCGGGCTGGTTGTCCGCCCCCTGTTCAGGACTCACCTTGCCCTTTTTAGAAGTCAGGTGAGAACAAAGGAGAAAGCTTCAGGAGAAAGTCAGGCACTCATGAACCACATGGAGTGGTGTGGCATTTACATAGAGCCAGTGTTTCTGCGGGCTGTTGTCTATAAATAGTTTTCACCAGATGCCAGCTTTCTCCCGTATGTGATTCTCCTCCTGTGCAGGAGCAATTCCTCTTGCCAGGTTTGGCTTCCTCTACCAGTTGTCCTCACTGGTTTCTTAAGAACTTAACTACAGGCTTCTTTGCACCTGAGCTGGAACAGACTGTGCCCAATTTTCCAGCTACTGCTTATCAATAGCTGGGTTGGAGATGTCAGGGGTCAGTGAACGCGTTTGTGGCTTCTTCTTTGAGATCATATTTTTCTAAAGAATATCTGGTTGTTTATCTAGTACAAGAAATGCACAGTATTTAGCATTATCAGTGGCTCTGGAAAGGGCAGCTCAGCTCAGTACCTGAGCGGGGACTACAAGGGAGCTGGAGAGGCACTTTACACAAGGGCAGGAAGTCACAGAATCACAGAGTTGGAAGGGACGCAGAAGGATGATAGAAAAGGCGATATCCTTAAAAGCTGTCAGGATAGGTTGTAACAGGCCATGACTGGCACCATTTAACTCTAACCATTTGTTTCCTTGGACTGTCACTTGTTACCTGGGAGAAGGGGCTGACCCTCACCTTTTGGGTAGTTGTAGAGAACCATGAGGTCTCCCTGAGTCTCATTTTCCCCAGGCTAAACACTTCCATCTCCCTCAGCCGCTCATCATCAGACTTGTGCTCCAGACTCTTCTCCAGCTCCACTGCCATTCTCTAGACACAGTCCCTCACCTCAGGCCAACAGTGATGTGCACAGCAGGGTCCATAGTTCTGGTCCATTGGCTCAAACCCCAAAGCACCATGTTCTTTAAGCTGGAAGAAGGCAGGTTTGGGTTAGATATTAGGAAGAAATTCTCTGTGAAGGTGGTGAGGTACTGAAACAGCTTGTCCACTGAAATGGTGGTTGTTCCATTGCTGGAAGTATTCAAGGCCAGGTTGGATCTCTGAGCAGCCTGGTCTAGTGGAAGGTGTTCCTGCTCTTGGTAGGAGGTTGGAACCCAAACAATTCCATTATTCTGTGATAAAGATGAGGAGGTCATAGTCTCAGAAACCACCAAGATCTGGGTGTTTCCTGAGGTGAACTGTGGCAATAGAACCTTGTTGGCATGAGTGTTGTAGCAGTTGAAGACATTTAGCTTCCTGACTGTGAAAAGCCCAGTAAAGCTTTTGGGGTAGCTTTCTGTTGAATGGGTACTTAGATCACAACAGAAACACCTGGGAAAAACCTGAGGCCACGGTTTCCTGCTGAAGCAGAATGTTAGGGCAGGAAAACTGCAACTGCAGAAAGAGCAGGAAAAGATAAGTTCTTGCCTAGTTCTTCCTTGTAGACTTCCTGCAGCATTTTGCAGCCAGTGTGGGGAAAAAGACTTTGATTTGCTCTGGCCAGGCAAGTTCCTGGTAATGGTTATATTTATGGAAAAGGAAAATTAGCTTTTCCTGATGGCCTGTCCAATCAACCATCCTTTCCTCCCTCTTTCTCTTTTCCCACTGACTAACTTTGTACTCAGCAGAGATTCTGTTCAGGCTTGATTGGGGATACAAGAAATGTGGTAATTATTTTGATCAAATTAGTATACTTAATCTGGATTTGCAGGGTGCCGGGGTGTCTGTCTTATGCACTTCATTTCGTCCAAGCCATGAATTTATGCTCATCTGCCACTTGACTTTAGGGATATACTTGGCAGTTCTCTTATTCTGGTATGTGAAGTGAGTTCTCAGTTAAAATTTATAACATGAGTATGGAATATCCATTAATAAAATCTCTAGGTGGGGGTAAACTGTTCCTGAAAGGAACACAGCAAGGAATCCAGGAAAATCAGAATGAATTTTCAATGTGGTTAGGAACTTGCTTTGAGAAATCACTGACTGTCTTAATCATGATTCATGTAGTTTTCAAATTTTTTTACAATCTGTCTCTTTCTATTCTTTATTTCTGCTGAACTCAAAAATTAAAATTAGTACACACATGACAATTCAGTTATAAAATACTTAATGCTGAAGCCAGAATTATCAAAGTTGGTTGTCACTAGTCTAATTCAGTTCTGACTTAATCAATGCTACTGGCTGGTTTTAGCTCTAATCAGATTAGAATTGGACTAGTGCAAGCTGCATTTAAAAATACTGTCCTGAAAGAACAATGATATATAGATTTATTCTGGAGAATAAATAGAATTCTTGCTTAAAAAAAAGAAAAAAAGAAAGGATTGCAGTGCAAGGTATAAGTCACTCAAATCCATCCCTTCTGTTGCTAAATAAGACAAGAATAGCTAATAGTACAGTCATGACTTTAGATTTAGTTTGCATTCACCTATCTTTGAAATAATGGCATATAGAATTGTTTAAAGTCACATATCTGATAAATCTCATGACTGTACAATACAGTGGAAGAAATAAAGTTTACAAGAACCTGTAGTAGCATAATCTAGTATGTTTGAGAAAAGACAAATACAAAGACAAGTAAATTGAGTACCATTTAAACAATTTTTGTGCTTTAAGAATATTTTGCTATTTGTTTTGGAGGAACTACTGGCCTTCCTACCTCTAGTGTGGCTATGTCAGCTAAGATAAGAAGACTGGACTCATATGTACTATATTTAAGCAGGTTGTGCAAGCTAGATGGTGGGATGCTTTTTTTGTTACGAAAAATAACATACTACACAGGCTTCCTTTTCCCTCTTGGAACAGGATGTGACCTCCTCCTTCCAGTCTCAATTAAAGGCAGTCTGTCTGAGGAAAGCAGTGAGCCTGGAAACCTGTCATTCTCTGGGGTAGGAATTTTGTTGGGGCATTGGACTGAGGTCTTTTAACCCTGAGGCATGGGCTGGCCAAACCACGTGCAAAAACACGTGTTGGGCTTGGTGAATGTAAAAGGGGATTTTTGTTACATAAAATAGGTCCAGAGCAGTGTTGTGCATGATATCAAAGAAAGTTACTATATGACAAGTAACTTGCTCAAAAAAAAAAAAAAAAAAAGATAAAATGTTGTACAAAAGACCTTTATGTATCTTCCAGGGCAGTTCTGTTGCAGGATGCTTCTACAGCTCAAAGTTCTGTAATAACACAAGTGAAAGAACATTGATTCTCCTTTAAGTATGTGGTTGCAAATAATTTTAAGGTAATTAAAAATGCCTAAGATTTTACCGTTTGCTTGCACTTGTTCTGGCTTTTTGCCTAAAGTTCACAGGAATGTCTCAAATCCAAGTGTTTAATAATCTCCTGGCTTGTCTGTTCCATATTTCAACGCTAAAGCAACAATTACAGGATTGCAAATAACACAATCAGATTTCACTGTATCCTTCCTACGTAAGAAATAGATCACTAATGTAGAGAATATATTTTCAGTTTGCTGCTTGCAGATATGATATCAAAGATAGCTCTTCACTGTCATCAAGAAGCATATTCACAGAAAAATTGTATTTAATAACAATACGAAACATAATTTTTTCCAGGTCTGTGGTCTGCATTTTAAGGCAAAGTGTCAAAATTAATTGCATTTCTGGCATCTAAGGATGGATTTTTTGGAAGATCTAAGTGACGACCATCTTTATTTTTACCAAAACCAGTAAGTTTTTGTTATTGATAAGTGAGCATAATCAAGTAGTGCTGATTGCTTTAGGAAATTCCATCTATTCTCCAGTATAGTCTAGTGTGACTTAAATTATATATTTATTTACTGTGTCCTACTTTCACCATGAGCTGATTTAGTGTTTGTTGTTTCACACCTATGCAAGTTTGACTGGTTTTATTTCCATAATTATTTGCAGTAGCTTTAAAACTCTATCTCGTACTGTCTTTCTCCCATTCAAAAAATAAGGCTTTTTCTCCTAACTCACTTGGGTATTTAATGAATCAGCATTTCCTTCCCTTCACTTCTCCCTACTTAAAGAATGCAATCTATTTGTTGAATCCATTTTGGATCTATCTATTCCCGTTTTTCAGAAATGGTTTTATTTTGAGCCTCAGTTCTTCACATAAATAAAATTAAATGACAAAATACTTCAAATGTTAAATACATGACGGGACAAGCCATATTCTTACTCTCTTGAAGAATAGCAGAATGGTTCATTAGCATCTGAAACTTCAGTCACAAATTAATTCCTGAAGGTAATGTCTTATTCAGCAAGACTTTAACATTGTCTGACTGGTGATTTTATGCTGCAATCCAGAGTGCACTCAGCTCCCTGGAGAGGCTCCTGAATCCATCCAGCAGGGTTTGGATAATGACCAAAGAACAATGTGCGGTCAGGTAGGACGCTCTGTCAGAGTGGAAGAAGGCTATAGTCTCCAGAACAGGATGTATTGGCAGTCAGGTCTATAAAGAATTCTTTAATTATATTACTTTTGGCTGAGTCTCAGTGATGTCCCCCTTTTTTTCTTTTTCATAGTGCTCATTTTGGCAGAGCTCAGTAAATTCTTGGCTCCCACAAATTTTCCTAAAGTGTCACATTTTTAAAAAATTTTAAAAGAATGAGCTGCCCCAGAAAGGATTTAGATCCTTCATTTTTCTTCAGACACATATTCAAACTCTGAGACAATTAAATAGGATAGAGGAAGAAACTAAATAGCTGTGTCAATATCAGGGAAAAGTATCCTCAGATAATAACATGATCCTGTTCTAAAGGAGGCCTGATACGATTTCTGTATTAAAGGTTGTTTACTGCAACACAATTTATATGTTTATCTTCATCTACTAAAAAATATTTAGAAAGGAATATTGATCAAGAAGGTTAAAATGTCAGATTTTGTAATTTCAAACAATTCCTCTTGCTGAAATACCTACAGCTGTAATAGCATTAAAAAAAAAAAAAAAGAAAAATGATTTTTAGATGCAGTTTAGTATATAGGGAATAATGATTGTTTACAGCAAAGAAGACTGGTGAAAGTATAGACCCTATTAGATTTTTACAGTTCTATGATCTGTAGAAAACTTTCACTCATGTATGTAACCCAGCGCAATATGGTAGATACAGAAATTAAGACTTCACCAAAAAGAGTGGGATTTTTTTTCTTTCTGTTGAAAATCATTAAAAAATATCTTGAAATGTTAACAATATAATCTGTCAAAGGAGCAGCACATCGGTGGGTTCTACATCTGGGCTCAGATTCAGTGCTTTTAAACATTAATTACATACATCAATATCTTCTTCTAGACTTGTTAATTTCACTCACGTAGCAACACCTAACATGTCCTTAAGTTCTTGGCTATTGCAAGGTAAAAACATTCATTCACATTTAATGATTTTGGGAAGTTTTTCTCCTTTTTTAAACTTCATAGAATCTTTAAACTTCAAAGATTAAGATTGTTATGAGCTGATTCTCATTAATGGCTAATCAAATACCTGTTCCTGAATGTATCTGCTGTTGGTATCAGGAACAGCAGTAATAGTCCTGCCGGTGTTTTCATACAGTATCTGGAAAAATGTACTGAAAATAATCCGACATTAAAAAAAAAAAAATTATTATTAACTGTCCACTTTTAATATTGGGCTGTGGGACAGATATTGATTTGTATAAAAATGTACCTGTTATTTAAATGTATGGTCCATTTATGACTAGACGTGGAGATACTAATAGGCTTTAAAAATGTAGTATTCTGCCGTACATTACAAATGGAGCATCCCATTTTAAATAGTCCCTAAAGTGCCATTCATTTTAATGTGTGCAAGAAAGTAATTAAAAATTCAAGGCAATAGATGAATCAGATTTAACGTGTTTGCATCAGATTTAAATTATCTAGAATGCCAAGAACCACAAAACTGTATCTTAGAAGTGTCAATTTAACTCATTAGTTTTTCTGAGCTACAGGTGCATGTGAAAATATATCCCTTAAGATTACAGGGAATGCAGAAAAAATTTGTTTGGTTTCTTAAAAACCGGGACTCTTATCACTCTGTGGAGAAATAGGCTTCATAAATATTATTTTTCTTAGGCAGTCTAATAAACTGAGTAAGACTTTTTTTACTGTGTGTGTAGTACTATCCAGTTGTTGCTTCACAGCTTAACAATAATTGCATTCAAAGTGTCAAAACATTGCTCTTCAGAATCAACATTAGGATTCTTTGGGATTTATTTGGGTGATTCTCGTAATGAATGGTGGAAATATAAATGTTTTATTTCCTTTTGTAGCCTTTAATTAGAATTAATAAATACTAACTCGGAGGGAAAATAAGCAATAGTAGGTGTTTGTTAAATTAGAATTAATTAGTACTAAATCAGGGGTAAAATAGGCAGTAGTAGGTGTTTGTAAGTAAAAACTCTGTCTTTGTGCAGTGTAACAGTATAGACTTAAAAATTTAATTAAAAATTAATTTGCAAAAGTAATTCCACGTTTCTGTAGTTGCAAGATAATTTTTCCTAAGAATTGTCTTCCATGCTGATATGGGGGTGATGCTTTATTATCTCACTGTTCTGCTCTGAGATAATAGTTTTTGTTCCTAATGTTACCTGCATTAATCGCCAGTAAATAGCAATTTTGTTCTTGTACTAACAGAATGCCATATAAAAGGTATTTCCCTATGATGATGTTTCTCCTACCTATTCTACTTATTCCCTATGTTTCCCAAATTAATATTTTCCTATGTGCCATGGTGCTCAATTCTACAGGGAGATCCAATTTTTCCCCTTTTTGCTAAATTTATTCGCTTTTCCTAGAGATTAGGTTTTACAAAAACTTAGCCTGGCCAGACATTTTGTTCTACACCCACATATGTTCATTTCAGAAAGTTTGCATGTTTTTGTAGTTGTGTAATAAAATCATACTGGTATGAGTTCACCAAGACGAGTCAATTGAAGCTCTTCTGGCTGGAATGCTAGGACAACCATTCCTGAAAACTCTGCTGGAGGATTTAATTCTCTCCAGAGTTATGTGTTAAATATAGATTACTTTAAGGATAAAAAGAAACTCTTACGACATGGGTTGCAATTCAAAATCTGTGTTTGTTTTATTGGTTTTGGTATTTTGTAGAAATGGGAAAGAAAGCTCCCAACCCATTTAGCTGCTACCCTATGAAGAGAGCAAAATCCAGAGCGTAGCCTTTCCTTCTCAGTTACTCTTTCTTTCTGTGAAAAGTTGCTGGAATGCGAGGAATTTGGCATTGTAGGAGGTCATAGAGGAAGTTATTGTCATACCCTTCAGGGTAACTCAAATAACTTCCTCTCTTCACAGCCTCTTTCAGATCTGCTACAGCTTCCTCAAAATCTGTATAAAATCTGTTCATCTGGGCACTGGGAAAAAAGCTGCAGGAGGGGCAAGGAAAAGAAGAACCTTCATTTCATAAATCCAAGTATGCTGGGCTTGATTCCATGATTCTGCTCTTTGTGCTACATAAAGGCACTCAGGATGATCTCTTCCATAATCTGGCCCAGAACCAAGGTTAGTCTGACAGGCCTGTAATTCTCCAGATCATCCTTCTGGCCCTTCTTGTAGATGAGCATTACATTTGCTAATTTCCAGTCAGCTGGAGCTTCTCCAGTTAACCAGGACTGCTGGTAGGTGATTGAGAGTGGTTTGGCAAGCTCTTTCGCCAGTTCCCTCGTTATTTTGGGGTGGATCCCACCAGAGGCCATAGACTTGTGGCTATTTAATTGGCACAGCAGGTCCCTTACTGCTTCTGCTCAAGCAGAAGAGTTGGACTAGAGGACCTCATGAGGTCCCATCCAACTTCAGTGATTCTGTGACACAAGGACCTCATAACCTCTTCATCTGGCCAATATCTAAGCTCTTATAGCAGTGCATGTCAATTTCCAAAATCCAAATCCAATTCTGAGTTCAGTATTTTGGTTAGTCCCTGTTGCATTGTTGGTACTTTTAAAATACTACCACGTCTGATATTCCGTAGCATCAGACAATGCATACTATTTAATGAGCCATCAAAGTAGGTGTGGGCTTGAAAATGACTAAACTTAGATGTATGGGTTAGCAGATCCAAGGGCTGCTCTCTGCTCTCAGCTTGGTTAGGGATATGCTGTCACTGAGAGCCTGGGAAGGTCATTTGTCTCTCCTGAGAAAATTAAAGGTAGAAAAGAAGAACCGTGATTTTTGGCCTACCGGAAGCTGTGCATAGTAAACATCACAGCTTTTGGGCTTCTGAGTGCTGGACCAGGGGATAGGAAAGAATTTGTTTGGTTTGCAGGAACAGTGAGTGATGGATGAGGAAAAAAGGAAAAGGTGTCTAATGTTTGTCAATCATTTTGGAAAAAAAAAACAAAAAGAAAAATCAAACAACAACACAACAAACTATCCTCCCCAGAACAAAACTTTCTTAGCTTGATTTTGTTACAGGTGTTTTGCTTTCATTATTTTTGTTTCAATACTTTGCTGAGAGCTCAGAATCATGCTGTTAGAACATTTATTTCTTTTTCTACTTAGCCTATATCTCCTTTTGCTCTAGCTACTTATTTCCGCCATGTTATTAGCTATCTTTCGGCACACAAGTGCTGTGTGTTGAATACTATGTCTCAACCTTACTCAGAAAAAGTGGAATTTGATCTGAAGAGAGAACTGGGTTTTGAAACCAAGTCCTTTGGACTCAATCTCTTAAGGGATTTTGAATCCCAGAAAGCCTTTCTGAAATAAAATTTCCACTGATTTCAACAGGAGTTTTCATTTCATATGTGCCTTATGCAATTCAAATCTGGTAAATTAACTGCAGCCATATACTATCATCTGGCACTATAGGAAACACTCAAATATAATATATTCTTTTACACAAATTTATCAAATGTTTATCAAAATGTTTGATTTCATAAAAGAAGCCAAAGGAATATTGGGCTTTTTGATATACAATTTAAATTCCTGGAGTGATTCCCGCTTTTCTGAATCACCTTCCAAAGAGAGACAGAAATATGTTGAAGTGAGGAAGAGTGCAGCAGGTAAGGCTTCAACTTGATGTGCAATTTCAGTTCCAGTTGCCCTGAGGACTCTAAGGGTTGACACAGTTTGGAGACATCTTGTAAATGCATGTGTTATATATCTTTTTTTACATTTATGACACAGAGCCTACTGTATGGTTCAAGGAAATTCACAGCTTTTAGTAAGGTTCCAATGGACCTAGCAGGACTGTGAGTAAATTAATGTGTAAATGGGGTCTTCCTCTCTGTCCCACAGTTAATTGCTTACCAGGGCCCCTGCCAGTGCTGGCATCAAGCCTCATTAGTGTACATGGTTTAAGCACTGTACATCTGCAGCAGAGAAAAGTACTGTTTTTAGAGTGTTTTAATTTTCTGGCAAGAGGCTTTCTAATTAAGGGCATGAGAAAGTGATGACCATACAGATTACAAGTTGGAAACTCAGCTGTTTTTCCTTTAGCAGAACTGTAGCACAACTCTGTAAACAACCTCGGTGGAAACACAAGTAGAAACCAGGGCACTTCTCAAATAACATGCCTCAGTTCAGCTTTTCCGCGATTTCCCTGTGCCTAGCCTGTACTTTGACAGATATCTAACTGTGACAAGCACACACCTGTGGTGTGGAAGTCCAGGTCTGAGAGTTTGTGCAGGATTATACTTCACAATCTGAGTGTTCAAGTCATTAAGGCAGGAAAAGTGACTTTTGCTATAATTTCAGTTTTCTTTCCATTAATTCTTACGGGTTGACGCTGCTTACATCATGCTCTGCTGAGAACATCTCTCACCACCTGCATGCAGCTCACAAGCTGCTCAACACTCCCCAATTCAGAGCACCTTCAGACTTCATTTCCCCACTTCTCCCAGAGCTTGGCTTATTTTGTGACTAAGTGTCCCTTCACAGTAGAATAAGTAAGGTAGAATTTGTACTAATTGTCCTCTGGAGGGGTTTGAGGTTACAATACGAGAGGGTGAAAGCTGCAAGGCAGACAAAAAAACCAAGAAACAGTGTTGGCTTTTGAGAAAAAGCAAAGTGTGTAAGAGCAAAACCACAAGCAGGGACTCAAAGCGTCCTACCCTCTGTATCCCTAAGTGAAATGGTGCAGTGTTTTACCTCAATTTCCAGAAAAAGAAAATGCACATTTGACCATAAGCTGCACAAGTTTACACAGGGGTGAAGATTAATTCTGAGCAAGTGAGCTCCTGAATCAGGGAGCAGAGTGAAATGTTAATGAGCAAGCTGACAAAAGTAGATATGTCAGCACAGTAAGATGACTTTCTTGCCCCTGTGTTCTGGCCCCAAGTTTTCTGCCTTGGATATGCACCTTGCTCCCTAGGCTAAAGCTGAATCACCATACTGATGGATAGGAAACCTCGTCTGGCTGTGATAGACTCACAGAAAACCGCATTTTTTGTCTTTGTTCTAGGTCAATACATTTCCATACGCAGGTTTGGCAGGCATCTGGCATCCACGGAAGCACTGTTCTTTGAAACTGGACCACTGACAGCAGACAAACTTACATGCCAGGGGACACTGGTTTGATGCTAAATTATCTGTTTAATTAATAATTTAACTAATAACAGACACAAATATCAGGACCTTCTTTATCACTTGAAATACTTTACAGATCAGGCCTTTCCTTATCCCAGGAGCAAAAATAATCTATTCTGTTTGCAGTTCTTCTGAGACTTCTCCACAGGAAATTTTTGCATCAGGTTTCTTTGAGGAAGCCTTGTTAATAGACCTAACTAAGAATGCATTTCCCTTTACAATGTTTCAAGTCTCTGAAAAGGCCTTTCAGACTCTCCAGAGCTGTTTCAATTGTACGTCTGTATGTGCTTCTCTTCAATGAGGAATTCACATTTCAAACATATTTCTGAGAGGAGCTAGGGTCTGTCTTATCCCAGGAGGTCAATGGACAGAAGTATCTATCTAGACCAAATTGCTCCTAAAGCTTCCTTGATGACAGGGAAGGAATGCCTTGCTTTTGAAAGGCTTTGAATGTCTTCACAACTGCCTCTTCAGTAAACAGTCAGAACTGATGACTCTTTCAGACTTCTGACATCCCGGGAAAATGTCAGTATCTGAAATAAAATTATGGTACTTAGCCGTCAGCCCTATTCTTTCAGAAGCAGAATACTATATTTCCATTTCTTTGGCATGGAAGAATTTGACATTTGCTGTATGGGTCTTGTTCACTTGTATATGAATGTCTAAGGAGTGCAAAAACTCAAGAACAGCCCAGCATGGAAAAGAATTCGAATTCAGGACTGAAATTGTCAGGATGGATTTAGGTCTTCCTCAATGCAATACTGGTCAATTATACATATCTTGTTTGCTGCTGATAATCAAAGAAAAGCAAAAGACAAAGAAAAGGAAGGAAGTTTCAGAAAGGAACTGCTCTTACAAAGACAGGGTAACACTTCTCCATGGCTGGTAATGAACCTCACCTACTTATCTGTTTTTCATTCCAAGCATATTTTCATAATTATATTTGAGGCAGAGGAATTGGGGTTTTTAATTTTCTTGTTAGAAACTTTTATAACTTCTTTTGTGCTCTCAGAGGCTTTGACTTTCTTAAACTTGAAAGACTTAATTTATTTTTACACTTTTATTTCTTTTTTTTTTTTTTCTCTTATGCCTTATGCATCTCTACTTTTTTCCCTGCTTTGCTTCTCAACTTGAGCTGCTATTCTGATTTCTTTCTTTCTTTTTCTTCTCTGTTCTTAATTGCTGCTTTTGGAAAGCCGAAGTGAAAAAGAGACTTAAATATTCTTTCCACAGCAATAACAGATAGCAACTGTAAAATCTCTGAACACCTACCAAAGGATTATGGAAAGAAGTTTTATTTGTTTGTTTGTTTGTTTTTTTTTTCTTTACTTTTAACTGTTCTTTAAACAATGTGAGAGTGCATCTTTCTTCTTGGGCAAAACGTCTTGAAGTGAACTTGGTAAGCGCTTTTAGAAGGCATGGCTAGGACTCTGTAATGCAATAACACATAAACAATTAGTGAATCTCAATGTATTCCGTTGGGAAAAAAGCTAATTATATGAATATTATGGGTTTATTTATGAAACTTCCATAGTTCTAAAGTTTTTTCACTATATATATCTTATATTTTAAGTGCTTAAAGTAATATGACAATAGTTGCAGAGACCTAAAAAGTGCTAATATTAATATTTTAAAGTTGTCTTAGTTTGTTTTTTTTTTTTTTAAATTAGAAGTAGAAAATAGGTAATTTTACAGTACTCTGTAGGATGATTAATGCTTTCTGCCACTGAGTGCTCAGATTTCCAAGGCAGACATTCCTGCTCTTGCAGGACTAACCACTAAACGAACATTTCTTTAGGCTAGTTCAGCTTATGCTGGACTCTTATGATAAGTAACATGCTTAGCTTGAGGAGAAAGCCAGAGAAATGAGCTTGTTTAGATAAATTTTGCTATTTCACACTGGCTTTACCCCCTTCATGCTCTCCCTCCTACTACTTCTTCATATGCTGCCTGCACATACATTGTCACATTTAGGCTGAGAAGAAATGTTCAGGCATGCTGGGAAGAATCTATATGTCCAAATGCATCCGTTCTGTCTTTTCCAGTGAACGTTTTCTCTAGCTGGTTGTTCCCTTTCCTTTGAAGTCATGATGCAAAACTCCCAACATTCCTGACATTGGATGGAGCAGTTTCACGAGGAACCGAGGGGAATGGCAAAATTCTGTTGGAGAATAATTAAAACCTTATGGAATGATAAAAGCCTCAGACATCTGTACCCTGACTGCATAGCATTGCTATGCCGTCTATCCAGAGAGGATAAAAACATCTTTTTAGAGAGAAGGGAAAAAAAATGAAGCTGCACATTTTTACCCCAAATCTTCCTGCCATGATCTTGATTCAGCAGTGCAATAATTCAGCAGTAAATTGAGAATTATAACAGTTTTTGTGGGACAGATTAAAACCTGAAAAACTAACAGATGCCACTATGTTAAAATTTCAGGACACAAAGCATAGCAGGAGTTATTGGAGAGAAAAAAAGCATCTTATCTGTTGATGAAATTTTAACCTGCAAATTAAGTATAAAATAGGATAACTAAATTTTGTGACTTCACTATGGAGCATGGCACATTAGAATTTGGAAGCCTGTCAAATTTTGTGTGGAAGTTTAGTCAGTGGCAGGTTATCTGAGCCCCTAAAAATGAATGGATAAAGTTGAATATGGGTAGAGACAAGCTTGGAACAAAGGAAAACAGAAAGATGGCAGGAAGTTCAGACAAATTTGGACAACCTTTTCAAAAGCACCAGAATTGTGAAGCCTTGTCTGAATTAAACTGGTAGTTTGTCTGTCTTTTCCCTTAATACTTTATCCCTAGATTTGGGAGTTATCCTTACTTGTTGCTTCTATGCTGTCACACATCAGTATTTAATCTTTTACTTCAAACAGTGTAGGAATTATTTTACATCATTTCCATGTGTTCCTTTTTAGTATCTTGAAAGCCAAGGGACTGACCTCCCAGCATTTCCTGCTCAGAAAGCCTTCAGTTCTAAATATTTAGGCAATATCTAAAAATATTTGTTTATAAACACAGTTTTAGAACCTAGCTGCTTATTCAGAGCCAAGCTGGATGTGAAGGACATTTACAGCTGCCCATGTAATCAGATCTGGAATATGAGTTGTTTATTACAGAAAGAAAGGTCCTGATGAGCCAAATAAAAAGGGAATGACAAGTCTGATAAAGTCCTGCTCAGTCAAAGATCTAAATAAATTCCTGAAGGTTTTCTCTTGCTCTCAGCTACTTGATGCCTTTTGATGATGGGCAGATGTCACCCGTGGGGCTGTTATGAGATCCATGAGCACGCCTTCTGCAGACCTCCAAGCCACTTCCGCACCTCGCTACGGCCCAGTTTATCCAAACCATAGGTAATAAACCAAATACTTCAAGGCCTTCTACCACCATTTTGCAGAATGGCACTTCATCCTTCAGGACCAGTGTCTGAAGCTCATCTGGGAAGAGGGAAATAGGTGTGATCTGGGTTTTGTCGTTGCTCTGAAGATTAATAGCTTCAGAGGTAAGTTTGCTTGATACTTTGGCCTTATTTTGAATCACAGAGCTACTATGCTTTAAAATCCACCATCTAGCCTGAGCTGCAAATCTCCACATAGTTTTCAATACCGCCAAGGAGGAACAGAAAGATAATGCTTTTTTTAAAAAAAGATTTTTCAATTGAGAGAGGAAAAAAAGATAGTTAAAAAAAAAAAAAAAAAGTAGTTGAAATTTTAAAACTTGTGCATGTACACTAAAGACAATTTTTCTGAATGTCAGTTGTGGGATCCTGTATTTGGCATCTTCTACCCATACAGAACTGGATTATAAAGATGTTTTATACTACACTCTTGGTATTATGTAGTTTCTTTGTTATTATAAATACAAAGTCACTTAGAGATGGACTTGCTGGGAACCAGACTTGCTTTTTAAGAGAAGAAAAGATTTTTATTTTCCTTTCATGTGAAACACATCAGTAGAGCTACATTGTTAGAGTTTTTCCCTCCACGAAGACAAATTTGAATCAGGTTAGAACAGGGGGAAAAAAAAATAAACAACCAGGCTTTCAATTATTCTAATCTCTATGATTGTTACAACATCATCACAACAGCTACAAGAAAACCCCAGCTACATTATGAGGAAAAATGTCAGTATATTTTGCGTTGGTATACAAATATTAAAAGCATCATTTTGTGTCTTTTCTCCAGGAATGATTCTTTCTCATTCAAGAAAACTCTTGAATGAGGACTTACCTGCCCAATAAGCACGTTCATATTGTCTTTAGGAACTGTCTTGACTTACCTGTTCCACTTTACTTTTCCATTGTAAAACATACTGTCACTTTTCTCAGTTTTTCTGCTGTATTTCAGTGGTTGCATCCTAAGGATTTTTTTCTTTCTCTCTGTTTAAAGAACAGCTGTGCTGTTTTGTTGGATAAGTTACAAAGCTGCAAAATACTTAATTTTTTGTTTGTTTTTTTTTCCCCACTTGGAAATTATGATGATCTGAAATTTCCTCTCCTCCAGGATTTTATTCCTGTGCTATGTGGACGTCCCAATATTCAACAGACAGTTGTTGCCAGGGCTTCCAGCATAAGCTATTTTATACAGCTTGGCAAAAACATCACTGAGCATCAAAGGGATATTAACATTTCAGTTTGCCAAGAGTGGCAGATTGGATTCAAAGCTGGCAAAGAAGACTGACAGTAATGGCCTCTTAAAGGTAGGGGGATGCATATGAATCTCAGGGCATTCCTTTAGTTCATGGATTGAGATAATAATTAGTAAGGATTTTTGTCTCTCTCTTGGCTCACAAGTGGCTTGCACATTGTGGGGCTGGGCAATGTCTCCATTCATGATTGCTGAAAAATTCTGCGAGTAATTGGCAGCTCCTCGCTTGTTCACAAGCGTTTCAGCAGTCATGAGTGTTTGCTATTCGGAGGCACAGGTCACAGAGCATGTCTGATCCTTTGCTGAAGCAGAGCTAAGGTTTGGAAGCAAATTTGTCGATGATGACTTTAATACTATTTTTTTTCCATTTGAAGACACTTGTATTTTCCTACAGAACATGGTTCTGCTGATGTTTTTTCTGATCAGTTCTAATGCTAAATCTCTGAAAAAATAATTAGCTAAAGGAAAATGCAAACCATATGTCTGTACCTGTCTATAAAATGACGTGCATATACAAACATCCAGGAAGTCCTGTAGATCACAGGGGTCCTTTTTAGACTAAATAAAACATGCTTTGGATCTCACCACTCTTGGAAGGCAATGTACTGGTCTAATCCACTAGTACAGACTATTAATGGAAAATATTTTTTTCCAGTGTGCATGCCAAAAAACCACACTTAGTGGAGCTGTAGAGAGGAAACTCAAGAGTGGATGAGGCATATTATCTCCTGAGTCTCCCTGTCTGCTCTTTCATCTCCAGTAAATCTGGGCAGCAAAACCTTTGTGCTGTAATAAACTCCTCAGATCGGTCTTACAGGAGGATGAGGTAACACGAGCAGGACCTTGCAGTTCGAAAAGAAGCAAATACTTCTTCTTGGTAATGGGAAGAAGATTCCTGGCTCCAGGTGGGAGGCACTGAGAACCTAGGACATAGGCATTTCAGTTCAGTGCTTCCTGGGTCTGATGCAATTTGTAAACTCCCCTTTTAAGCCCACTGCCAACTTCTTGTCCCGTTTCAGCTTTTCAAACTCAAAATGGGTGAATTCACTTGAAAAAAGTGAACAGGGTTGCGCATCATTAGCCAAACTTCAAGGTGTTTTGGCTGCCATGGTTCATGTAATTTTCAGTGTCATTCAATGTGCATTCACTGGTGACTGAGTTTACATAACCATTTCTAATGGCTGCCTTTGATCAAACCCCATCAGCCTGTGGGCAAGATGCTGGAAAACATGGCTGGAGCAGATGAGATGCAAGTGGGGATGTGGTGGGTATTAACAGCCACATGTTGGAAAGGGGTTCGCTGTGTGACCTCTACAAGGGAAAATCCAGGTCCCTGGCATTTCCTAGTGTGACTCCTTAGGGTGCAATGGCCATGGGTGAGAGCTGGTAGGGCCTTGCAGGCTGCTCACCACGGCGGTCTGGGGCTACAAGAAAAGCTACAAACCCTCTCTCTGTGGCACACGCGAGCTGCAGTCAGTTGCGCTGCAGTTTCCAGGAAGAACCTTGCCTGAGGCAGAGGTATCAGCCTACATAACAGGTACTCAGCCTAGGAGAGAGAAGCTGAAGACAGCATGGCTCGGGGAGCATGGCTGAAAGTGATCTCCTGGGTGCTGAAGTGCAGCCGAAGGAATTTTAAAGCATTAAGAAAGAACAAATCAGATTTTCAAATGCGCTTGTGTTTAGCAAGGTGTGAATGGGCACATCTGTCATTTATTGAAATAGCAGTACTGGGGCATTTTTTAAAGCAATTTTTTATTGAAGTGGTTATTGCAGTAGCTAATACTTTCAAAAGTGTGTTTGTGAGCATATTTTTAGGTTATAGAATAGCCAATAATGAAAATATTTGAAAGAAGAAACACATTTTTCTTGGAATGCTTTCCCTTTATTAAAGTTAGGCAATTTTCAAATTACAAAACAAGACATGGAAAAATGGAAGAATCTTTACAGCCAGCTTTGCTTGGGAAGAGGATTATCTGTTCTCAAGGCAAGACAGGTCCTTGGATGCAATATTTTTCCATGTGAATGAAAATCTGCTCTGGGGAAAGCTATTTAAATTTATTAGTATCTGAGAACTATGTTGATGATATGTTTTTAAGCAGCTTATTCCATATAAATGGGGGGATTTTTTACTAACTCAGCAATATCTGGGAATGAACTGATGAAAATGTTCTCACATCTGTCTGGACTTGGTGACGGTTTCTCAAAGTCATAGAGACGCAACACCTTTTCGCAGTTCTTTTAAGCTTCTGCTTTCTTGTTCCAAGCTTAAACTGAGTTCAAACGGTGACTGAAATGTTTCCAGCTGGGAGAGAGGAAGCTCTAACAGCTAATCTATGATGGGCTCAACATGCCATTCCCCTTTGAGCTGCAGGAGGAAGAAATGACAATAATATTTTTTTCAGTTTATGGTTCTTAAAAGGCAAGTATTCAGGGACCTCCACAGTGTGGGGAAGAGAATTCAGAGAGGGCACTGAGAGCATCAGCTTTATGATTCATTGCATATGTGAGGTCCCTAAGGAAAAGGTTATGGTGAGTTATGGTGAGGGAATAGTTTCATCCTTTGTAACTGACAAATAACTCTTCTTTATCCTTTGCAAGAGAGATTGGATTCATTATTTTGTCAAGACTTTTCCTCATTAATGTAGGAATTGCTTAGGAGAAAAGTCTTTACAAGCTCTTTTCTGTGTATCTGAAACAATGAAGAATGATACTTTCTAGGAAAATAAATCCCTGAGATGTACACAGGAGCTTCATCTTTGTCTGTTTATCACCTAATGTTCAGTGCAATTGCATGAGTTTAAGAGGCATTTTTTATTTTGCAAAAACATTTGGGTTTCTGCTATAACATAAAAAGCTGCAGATCCCAGATGAGATGCAGACCTGGTGGTTATGAAAACCATCTGCTAACTTAACAGAGCCACTTAGCAGTTTATTATATTTAAACATTGGCTGATTTCAGGGACCCTAAAGCACTTTATTTCTTCACAGGATTCGGAGCTAGCAAATATCCAGATATTTCAAGATTATAGATTGTTCTGCTGTCTATCAATTTGGCAAGACAAGGGCCGTGGTGATGCATTCTCTCCACTTCCCTCTTCCCATCCTCCTGACATGGCTGCTGAAAGCAGCAAACACATGAGGTTTCTTCTCTCCCTTCTTCCTCCTGTCCCGTGCTCCAGGGTTGTGATACAGGAGGAAACGATTTTCAGTGATACTGAGTAAAATCAGATGTGGGAGCCATTCAGAGAACAGGGTTCACACAGTGCTTAACAGAGTTATTTCTCAGTCTGTAACTGCACTAAACCCATTTAGTGATCTGAGCGTAGGTGTCTGTGAGATTTGGACTTGCACGATAGGCCAGGTAACCAGCTAAATGAATTTTGCAGATTAAACTGGTATGTGCTCTAGAGTCAAATTATATGTAATGGGAGTTAGGGGGGCATTTCATCAGGGGGACAGCTTTCAGGAGTGGTGTGCAGCTTGCCTGGGAAATGAATGCCTTTCTGTGTGCTCTTTTAAGAGGCTGCTGGAGAATGAGGGTTGCCATAGCAATGCAGAAAAGTTTTAAACAGTTAATACTTCCTGCGTGGCTGAATAGAGTGGGCTGAGTAGCAGAATCTGCAATCATCATCTTTAGCACAAGTAGGTTCATTCTAAATGCGTTTATTAAACGTTTTCTTATGTCACACTGGATACCCTGCAGAACCTCCAAGTGCTGTGCCAGTGTTACAGACCATCCGGAGCAGCAGCACTCATGGGCAGGCACATTGAAATCGAGTGATGACAGCTGAATACCACAACACAAGATGACTCAAGCCTTGGTGAAGGACCAAGTGTGACAGTAAGAAAACTGCCAAGTGATGTTGTGTCCATTTGAAAGAGATAAGGACCTTGATTTTGACAGTCTCTTCTGCAGCCAGACTCTACTGTAAACTGCATATTATAGAACGCTGAAAAAAATCTGAGAAAACTTGCCGCTTTCCCTAATGCACCCACCATGTGATTCTCATTTTTTGATTTTTTTTTTTCTTTGATCCATCCTGTACTAGTCTTTTGCCACTGTTAACAATATTGGGTGCTTTCAGAAGCTATGAAACAGCAGGGAGATGGTTCTCCCTTCTCTGGCACACCTGTCCAGGAATGAACTCACCAGGCAAACTGTGTAGTTGATAAGTTTATGAGCTCTTATGTGTTTTTGGGGTGTTGCTTCGGTGCGTATTTTCGTTATCTAGCTGCTTAAAATCAAAAGTGTCTTTTACAGCTCACTTTTAGATTGACTACCTTGAGCAGTTTCATACTATCCTCAAGCTTTTTCTTGTCATTATCTGAATTTTCTGACAGTTTATGACTCTGTTGAACAGCGTGGGTCTCAGAACAGGCCCATGTAGGATTTGTGACAGAAAAAATATTTCATCACTTGTGAAAAATGAACATTTAACCTGCTACCTAACTTTTAGTAAGGATTAATTCACAAGAAAATGCTTTTCTTTTTCCTTTCACATGGAGTAACATGAATGTGGGATCCTGTCTAAAGGATTCAAAACACAAAACTTTCAAATATTTCTCTCCATACTAAATCCAGCACTGACTCACAGGGAACCTGGAAATTTTCTATACCATATTTTTTCCAGCTTGGGGAAAAAAGATTACTTATTTGCTGAATATAATACTTTCTCTCCATGATTAAAAACTGTCACAAGTAGCCTACATCTATGTTTCTCCTATAAGCACATCTAAAAGAATCCCAATAATTAGGTCCAGCTTTTCTTGGTGCCACATTCAGCTGTGGAGACATTATTCCAGGCACAGGAGACATAGGAAGCTCAAAAGCATCACAACAAACACATTGTTCTGAAGTAAGTTTGTTATGAAATCACACTGTTTTCAGTGCTGACAGAGGCTGTTTTTTCTTTTTTTCTTGAATGCTGTGCGAAGTAATGAATCCAGCTATAGGCTTGCAAAGTTCCATTATACAGTCACCCAAGGGGGTTCTCCTCATCCTTGCTGTGCACACAGAAATGTGCAGTCTAGCAAGTAACTTGTATGTGACTGCATGTTTTACTTTTCCTCTAAACACTGCGCTGTCAAAATGCATCAGTCCTGTCACGTAGAGGACCTGTGTGTCAAGATATAGCTAAATACCTTTGAATAAGTTAATGATGATTAAAAATTCCATCCTTTTTGAGCTTTCATGTTTTCCCTTTTTTTTTTTTTTTTTTTCCCCCCAAATTGATTGCTTTTGGTAGCACGTGGTGTCTCACAGGCGCTGCCCACGACTTTAAGCACAGGCAGGCTCATGGTCAGCTGCATGCTTTCATTATCTGTGGTGGCTGTGTTCATTTTTAAGCTGACATGCTCAAACACCTGGGTCTGATGGTTGTTTTCAAGAGAAACCCAGATTTTTTACAAACCACAGCTTTTGCAGAATCATCCATAAGCCACAGTATTCTTTTCCATATCAATAATCACAATAGATTTGCCCTGTATTCTTCTGGGTGTCATCTCTGTTTGATGTCACTATCTTTAAAGGATTTCTAGTTTTTCAGTCGTGGTTTTCCTTTGAGATAGCTTCATGACTGACACATTACAGAAGTTGCATTTTTCTGTACGAGCATCTCTGTGTTGATGATCCCCTGAATAGTGGTAACACAGAGAGTGAGGAGGAAACAAGCTGTCAGCACATGTGAAATTTTATAGCTCGAGTAGATTCAGTTCCTTGTCCTTGTTATATCTTTGGATTGTCAGGAGAGAGACACTACAAAATTACTACAATGAGATATAAATAGATAAAAGAGAGGGGTGAGAAGGAAATACACATCTGTCTCCACTTCTGATTTGAACCAATAGTCTCAAGGCGATTAGCTCTTGCTCCTCATCTCTAGCATCCTGATTCCCTGTCAGCTGTATTTTCTCACATAAGAGTGCTTCCAGCCCCTCTAATTTTCAGAGATTTAGTGTAATTGGTGGTACTGTCTCAGAGGATTAGGCAGCCAAAGTGCTCTGACTTTCAAAAAACCAGAAATCCTTAGGGATATACACTCACTACAGTATTACCCGACTCCTCTTTTTTTTTTTTTTTTTTTTTTTTTTTTTTTTTTTTTTTTTTTATACACAC
>VZRN01004506.1:5027998-5043522 GCA_013397935.1 Dasyornis broadbenti | reverse complement strand
TAATGTAGAAAATGTCCATAAATTCTTATTATGGAACAATGGGATTTGAGTATGAATCTTCAGCATCCTTTTATGAGTATTTACATCCCTTCTTGCCTGAAGAAAATGGGATGCATCATGGTACAGTTGTCCCCAGCCATGCCATGGGATGACTCCTTCTTTCCAGGAGGGTTGATATGGCTCACAGCTCTGTCCTCATTGCCTCCACTTCTAAACAATAGTCTTGCTGCTCAAAAAAGTTTCCCTTGCTCAGGGATTTTTTTTAAAAACAAAATGAAAACAGGTGCTGAAGACTTTGTGTTTTCCATGCAGTATTGGTTTTGTTGAGTATCAGCATTAATGTCATATGCAATAGTGTATTTCTGTTGCTTATATTTCGACAGGATGTGATTTTGTAATTTTGTTCCATACTCAAAATCAGTGTTTTTCAATACCGTTTTTAGTGTGTAGCTCTTCCTAAAAGATTCGAGACAGACAAGTTGTTGTCTCCGGAGCTCCCAAATGCCAGTTACATCCTGAGTTAATGCAGTTGCTTTTGGGCTTTGTTTTTCCAACAAAATGGTCTCTGAGGGTTTAGGATTAGTAAGGAAAGTAGGAAGAGGGGAATAAAAGAAGACAAGGGTGGCAATGTGTTCTCTCTCTGGAGAATGTGTCAAGAGGCAAGCCAGTCCTGCAGGTCTGGCATATTGAGGGTTTATATCAAGGGAGAGCAGCTCTCCTTTGTAAATCAGTGCGATGATAAGGAAAACACACATCCTGTTCCTCTGTCCAAGGAAGGATAGCCTACATTTGTTTTTCTCCCATAATTATCTTTCCAGATACACGTTCTCTGGCTGCATAATGGCTTTGAACGGACCCCAACTAGTCTCCGTGTTCAAACATTTCAAACCCTTGATATTTGAATTAAGAAAACAGTAACTGAGCATAAATAATTCTTATTTAGATGTTAAAAAGGAATGAAAACCAAAACAAATATGTTTAAACGCCTACATGCAGAAACCAGAGCGGTCATTATTCCCCATTGCCAGGGTGGGTGATGCTTCCAATACGAGACTCCTTCAGAACCACTTTTGTGGAGACACTGGAAAAGAGGAGGAAGTGTTCTGAAGGCTCAATATCACAACACAAACTTAAATATGAGGCTGCTTTACTTTATTTCAACTCCCTTGTTTCTGTCAAGTCTGTATATTTTACTGTGACTACACTCTTAGAAAGGAATATTTAAATTAATACCTAGAACATCAGAAAGATTCTGGAAGCCAACAGAAGAGGAACTACCACACATTTAGCATTTTTGAGGCTCCCCACACTGCTCTTCTCCAAGATGCCAATTTTTTCCCCTCTTGGGTACGAATTTTTCAACCATCTAATCTCTTCTAGTCCTTCAGCCCTCTGGTATGAAGCAAATCCACAGGGTAATATGCGGTGCTTTTAAATCATAGGCAACGTGGTTTGGGAGGCAGAAATACAGCACAGTGCTGAGGGGTTGGTATGATATTGTCCTGTCAGACTGCACCGCTAGTTCCTGCTTTAGCTTCCCAAATCATTCTCAGGATAGTATTTTGTGATAATATAAACCTGAAGCCAAAAATGCACGCGTAGGCCAGATCCTCCAGTGAGAAAAGTTTGCAAGTAATTCGACTTCTTCTGCACCGAAGTGTCACTGAGGTAAATTAGGTTGCTATTCTCTTGCGTTCACAGAGGTATGACAAGCCTTTTTTTTTTGCCTTTTTCCTTTTTTTCTTTTTTCCCTTTTTTTCTTTCTTTCTTTTTTTTTTTTTTTTTCCTTAAGAGATCAGGCATTCAGAGGTAAATGCTCTCCTTCTGGTTCTGTGAAGAGCTTTTACATTTCAGCGGTCATACCATTGTAGTGAGTGAAACCAAGAGACCATCTGGTCCTCTATTTGATCTCTGGTAATGGCCAGTACCAGATGCTTCAGAGGACAGAACAGCAGAATCCACAGCCGAATAACCAGCCAACAAGAGAAGGGTTTTTTCAGCTCCTGTCAATTAGTGGCTCATTTATGCCTTATAAAGTGAGCATTTTTATTTCTCATACTTTTTGTTATCCAGTAATCTTAGTCTTTAAATTGTTCAGCACTGTTTTGGTCTTGGATTCTAGAAACACTGATGGTAGAAATACAATTTTTATCATGTGTTGTCTTTCTCGAGGATTTATTTCACCTTTATATTTGACAATAGAAATGGTCTCAGGGTTCTATACTTCATGATATAAAAGCAAAAGCTACTGCAGATAAGTTAGCAGAAATAAAATTAATCCATTATTTGTTCCAGTGACCATCCTGTTCTTCAGTTCAGACTTTGTGTTTCACCCTAGTTCAATGGGAATTTATTACAGTTTCTGATTAGACTAGAAACTGGAACAAATCTTAACAAATACTACAGCTGAATTTACAAGAGGCTACAGTTTGAGTGGGCCTTGCTTTGATGCAGGCCAGACATCATAATATAGAACTTTAATTTATAATTCAGAATTACTGAGTCTAATTAGTACCTCAGATCCCACAGGTTTTGTTGATCTCGTCTGTGTCTAGCTGCATGTTTCTACAGCCTTTGCCACCCTCATTAGTATCTCTTGGAGCTTTTGCTTTGCCAACTGCTTAACGCTACTTTCTAGTTTGCAAGGTTCTGCATTAAGCACAAAATGGGTTTATTGCTGTTATTTCCAACTCGTGTTACAACGTGCTGTTGTTGGCGAGGCAGTGGGGTGTTCTCAGTCAGCAATGGTTTGTATATTTTATTTCATTATTTTCAGTTTTTAATCATATCACATATCCTTTGTTTTCCTTTTCCTGCCAGAATGGTGACCATTTTTATCTTGTAAAATGAAATTTGATGCACTGATTGTTTCAGGTCTGAAAGACTGAATGAGAACTCTAGAGCTGAGTCTCCTTATTGCACCCAGGTGATGGAGAGTCAGAGATGTGCAGCCCAATCTACCATGGCCTATGACATCATGCTCGGCGATAAAAGCTGGGAGAAAGAAGGAAAAGAGATGTTTGGAGTTATGTAGCCTGTCTTCCCAAGTAACCTTTATCCGTAATGAACCTGGCTGAACACCTGCCTGCTGCTGGAAAGCACTGAATTAATTCCTTTTTTTGCTTTCATTTGTTGAGTAGCTTTTGTTTTCTCTGCTGAACTGTCTTTATATGAACCAAGGAGTTTCTTCCCTTTTGCCAATCCCATTCCTCTGCCCCATCCCACCACACGGGAGCGAATGAATGATGTGTGGGGCTTACCTTTCTACTGTGGTTACTCCCCAACAAATACTTAAAAACTCAAGTATCCTTCCCAAACAGCTATTGACTTCCTGGGATTACCTTTTAAAAACTACTAGGACTCCCAAATTCCAGAGGTCTTTCAGACCATTTCTCAGGCATTTTGATTGGCTTTTTTCTACCTTTGCCGTGCTTTATGATTTTCTCTTTTCATTTTGCTATCCACAAGCGATTTGAACAGTGAAAAAGATGTTGTTTTTTTTTTTCTTAAAAAAGATTATCTGAGAAAGAAAGATTCACAAATCAGATCTGCCATCTAGCCAGAAAAAGATGGTGAAGAATTAATTTATATATGGGAAAGGCATGCAGTAGAACATGATTTCACTTCAGACAGCACAGAACCAGCACGTTTATGACAGATTTGTTTTGCTGCTACTTTAGGGAACACAACAGAAAAAATAATCTTATGCACAAACCAAGAAATAGTGCAAAAAACATTGAAAATTTACTGCAAAGATGTGAGGTGTCCTTTTGTCTGGTTTGCAGAAAAGTTATTGAAGTCAAACAGCTGTGAAGTCTCTTCTGCTTCATGGCAGAGCCACGACTGATTTGGCTTCGTATAGAACCACGTGTATCCATAGATGAAAAATTCATGCATGCTCTAGAAAATCATCATCAGTCTTTTGGACAGGCTTAATGTGCAATCTGCTGTATTGGTATGGATGCAAATTTAGCAGGTTTGAGAGGCTTGTGGTGTACAAGTGTAGATGCGGATCGGTTCCTAGATAATTAAACATGCAAATGCTGCCTCAGCTCAATTATAAAGTGGTGTCTACGTACAGTTCTTTCAAGCCTTGCATAACATGGGCATTTCAGTGTATGTCATCTGCTAGAAGTCATCCAGATCACACAAAAATGCTGAGGAAATGATTTCTTTTCCTTTTACTAAAGACAAAGTTATCCTTGTTTTCAGCTCAGCTTGGTGAAAATGTATCAGCAATTTTTACAAATCACTGCAAGTAGTAGAGGGGAGGGGAATAAATGAGTAAAAAATAATCTCTTTCCAGAGTGAATATTTATTGTGGCATGAAAAGACATTGATTCTCACTGTGATTAACTTCAAGGAATCCTTTGACAGTAAAAAAGCCAATGACAAATTGGCACAGGGAAGGGATGAATGAAAGGAATAGGTTTTCAATATACGCATAATCTAAAGCATGGCCTCGAGTCACCAGATGGCTCAAGGGATTAGCAATGCTATATAGTCCTTTCACCTTCCCCTGTCCCCTCCCCTTCAAGAAACACGTTCAAACGTTCAAGTAAGTAACATAAGCACCCAGACAGACACAGCTTAAATGATCTTCATCTACAACAGGCGGCACGGTAAAAGTGGTCACTGCCTAGTAATGTTACCTCTGTGAGAAGAATTACATGCTGGGGATGTGTGAGTATTTATTTGTCAATGAAAAGAAATATTTTCATCTGGGTTCAATTAAAATCCTCCCTTTGAAACGTTTCGGTTTATTTTCAGGCCCTATCAAAAACTTCATTATGTTTACGGTTGTTTAATAAATTTTGAAAAGAAGAGCCATTCTGAAAAAACGAAGTGCAGTTTAAAACCTGTTACAAATCCCACAGTTGTTTGCTCCAATTAGGAGAGGATCAGATGTAAACTATAAATCTGTGAACACAAGAAGGGATATGATTCTGATTCTTAATTTTCGGTATACAGCGTTCTGTCAGAGATGTTGTGATGAGTTTTGCTTCCGGTCATGTTGTTTTCTTAGCGGAACACATGCACATACCATAAAAGTATGACCATGGCTGTCAGTAAGTGAAAATCCTTTAGGAAATCTTAGTAAACTACACGCTGCTTTAGACAGCTTTTTATACAAGTCACCATATGAGAAATTGTGGGATAAAAGCTGTTGAGGAGTGATCTTTTCTTCTATGTTTGTAGCTCTTACTTAGTAGATAAATAAAGTACTTGAATCCTTGTCATGAGAACTAGAGGTTATATTTCAGCAGCATGAAAATCAATAACCAAAATCACTGAGCATATTCTGCATTTAAATAAAGAGTACTGATTAAAGTGTAAAACAAAAATGACCGAAACAAAACCCAAACAACTAATGATGAAGAAGGTAAGGCAAAAAGCCTCTGAGGTTTGTGTATAAGTGTAGCCCAGAATACTGTACAATTCATTCTTCTCTGGCACTCCTTTAATTTAAAAAATAAGTGTCTAACTTGAATTTTAGCCTGTTCATACTCTGCTAGCTTTCAGCTACAGACCTAAATTACTTTCTTTTCTTCAATAGAAGTAACAGTTTAGCCTCTGCAAGATAAATGCAGAAGAAGAACGAAAAAAGCTAGTGGAGTTTAATGACCTGATTTTGTGCTGTAGCTTTGACAAAACTCTACTTTTCTCCTTTTGCTCAGTTACTTGCCTTCTGATGCCTATTTTTGCAGCTAGCTGCTGTACAGGGTATGATTTATACATCAGATTCTAAAATATTTATTTTCTTAAATCTTCAGGCAAGCTCTTTGTGTTATATCAAAATTTATTTTGTAAATCTTGACCTTTCAGGATGATATATGGGCCTCACTGATGTCACTGGCAAGGCTTTTCTGGACTTGAACAGAGGGCAGGTTACTCTCAAGGATGCTGTTTTGGTAAGGCTGCACTACTCCTAGGGAGCTCCTATATTCAGATGAGATTCATGTTGCCTGGGATTTCACTCTGTACGGTTTTTTTTTATCTAGCACATGCTGATGATATGTCTCAGATAACAGTACCTATTTCATCAGGGTACACCAGCAGGTATGAAGGACAAAGTCCGGGTTGTAGATCCTTATCGACTCCATGAAGTCACAAAATAATACAGTTCAAATTATGTTTTAGTGCCATTCACTGCCCTCCTTCCTTTCCTGCAATGATGTAGGTGGTGTGATTGCAGATTATGGCGCAGACTAACATTAGTTTAAGATGGGCACAGACTGGAAAATCTCCAAAACCCTGGGACCCTTTGACAGTCCCTTCCTGTGATTACTGAATCACAGCACACATTCTCTAGAGTCAAGATCCTTCTCTTTCCTTGTATTATGTAGGAACATGGAGAACAAGGAGGAGGGTTTCTCTGTCCTTTGCTCATTTATATTTAGGCTGTCCCATTTACATTAAACAAAACCAGAGAAGACAAGAACGCTCAACTTGAACAACAGTCCCTGGTTCTGCCAGGACCTTTCAATTAATAATTGCTTTATGCATAAGGAAATCATTAGATTAAATATCTTCATGGAAGAGAAGTTCAAAACAATGTGACAGCCGTCACTGAGCAAGTTCAATACTGAATAAGCAATTTTTTTGCTCAGATTCTCTTTACTTATAAGGCCTTGCCATTATCATGATAACTAATGAACTTAGAAGAAAAGCACCAGGAAAATAACATAATGTAAGCTAACCTTGAATACAGTTTGGCTTCTGGAAGCAGGAATGTCAGGCAGAACTGAATGTTCAAGAAGGTCTGCACAGCAAATCACCAAGCACTACACAGGTTCACAGCAATTCACCTCAGAATAGGAGTTCCTATCTCAGTAATCCTCTTCTGAGACTCTTTTTCAGGTTTTTCACATTTTGTCTTCATCTCATTTTCTGCCATTTAATACTTTATAAGAAGCACACAATCTTGTTTTTTTTTTTCTTTTAGAACATTGCTATGTAATCTCCCTCGGAACTTGCTGGATTTCTTCTGTATTGTATATCCAATGTATTGTGATACCATCGTGCCACTTACAGCATGAATTTCAGTACACTTACAAACTTAACAGTTTTATGGTTCAATTACTGTGATGTTTTTGGCAGACATATGAGCCTGCATTTCTTATTTGGGCAAAACTTCTATAAGCTCATGAGTTAATCAGCAGAGACAAATCATGCTGACATTGAATGCATAAAGTTTGTTTTGTGTTTATGTATTGCTTCATAAAACTTGATGACACGCTGGTACACTGAGAGTGGTCAGCTTAGGGCTTCAGAGGCCTTTAGCATCTCCTGCTTTACCTGGTTATCATGACTCTCTGAAGGACATGCATCATTTTATAACAGTTGAAAGTTCAATTCAAATAAAAATGTGGGGTTCGTCTGTTGGTCTTCAACCATTTTATCCTTAAATATGTTGGTTTCTGTCAAGTATCTTCTATATAAAGTAATGCTCAGTTTAAAAGATGCAGAATTGGTATCTAAACAGGCTGGTATCCAAATAGAATTTTACTGTAATCACAGTATTTCTACATGAAATTTTTACTGAAATGCAGAATGTATAGCTATGGACTCTAACCATGGACAACAAGATCAAAGACATAGATGCTTTTCGGTAAAAAACACACTTGAATTCTTCTCTGAGTGCTGTCAGTATTGCCTAAAAATATTTGAGGCCCAAAATTTGTTTTAGAGGAAAAACACCTCAAAAATCTGTGTAACTGAAAGACTGTAAAGTTCAGCTCCCCAAGTTCAGTGTTAATATCCTCTGTAGTAGACTTAGTTTGAAACTGGGGAGTTTGAGACAATTTTACAGTTCTCAGATTACAATAAAATCCAAACCAGACTCTAGAAATGTGCGCATGTTATTGTTAGCCTGTCTTTCAGCTCTGGCCTCATAAAATAAATTTGAAACTGCAGTTTTCCAGCAGGAAAGCTCTCGGACTGCTCGCCGTTCAGGGCCACGTGAGATGAAATGGAGGTGGGAGGACCACCCTTTTCAGAGGTGGGCAAGGGCCATGTAAACAGATGTGGCTGGGCTGAATGGGGAGCCTGAATGGCAGCATTGTTCCCTGCCTCCCTGAGCTCCCTCCCTCCTTCCCAGCAGGGACCCAGCACAAGCCCCACTCACAAGATGAGAGCTTAAACTCTGCCTGTTACAATTCAAGAAACCCGGACTGCACTGAAGTTTTAAGTCTCTCAAATATCATGAACGCTCGCTCACCTCTCCATAGTCATTCCAGAGACATTCCTGAGCAGTTTACAAGAGTTTTTTTTCACAAAATATGGCAAAATTTTAAAAAGACACTTACAAATTTTTTTTCCAGTGGGACTTCTACATTTCGTAGTTCATTGTAGTTGACTTTTGAAAGTTGTCTGTGACATGTGATGAACATGTAAACAGTATCTTTAATATATACATATATATAATGCTCTTCATTAGCTTTACATTAAGTGCATTCCAAGAAGGAAGATTCAGGAGACACTATAAACATATTTTATGCGATTACAAATATGAAAGTAAAATCTGCTAAACTAACCTTCTAAGCTGATTGTTAGGGACACAATTCAACAATATTGATAGAAGTTCATCTTCTAACCTCCATGCTGCTGCTGAGTTTCTATACACATGTTCATGGATTTATTTCACTGGGAGCTGTTATTGTGGAATACTTGTAAAGGTCACATATACCAGCATTTGGAAGCTTGCCCAGGTTGCTTTAAGTAACCCCAGGGACAGAGAGTTGTGTTATTTCTGAGGCCTTTGTGGGGAAAAGGCAGAAACAGTAATGCAATTCTAGTTTAAAGGTTTAACTAGACTTCATTTTATAGAGACAAACCAGCACAGTTATCCCCAGTTATGTTCAGAAACTGAAGGTATTAATGAAATAAATGCAACTTATAAACTGAAGTTATTAATGAAATATTTAAGTTAAGTAACTTGCTATTCATTAAACACATGCTGTTGCATTCTGCTGCACAAGAGTGGTGATTTTCCTCCTCCCCTCACAGCAATAAAAGTTTGTAAAGAGTGTATTTCAGATGTGTAAATTCTATCTCTGTGCCAACTGTGTGGGTGAAGGTCATGAATGCATTTTGCAGGCATTTCTGTGAAATGAAGCATGCCAAACATCACCAGCACAGAAAACGAGAAAGTGAAACAGAAGGAAGCGGGTAAAGGAATGTATACTTTGTAAGCGCCAGTTTGCATTTCTTTCATAGTCAAAAATTAAGTGTAGTTCCTCTGTAACAGCTCAAAGGGCACACATAATCATAGGTCTAGTTAATTTTCTGACCCCAGAGTCGGTTTTTTGTATCAACAGCAGCTTGAGGAAGTGAAATGAACCTAACAGTGTGCTTTAAACAGTATTTCAGGATCACCCTGCCAGCATTCAATTTGCAGTTCTGCTGTAAATCTGCCACGATAGGCAATGTACAGGAGTGTGCTCAATCCCTTTTTAGGGGGGGATAGAACTTGCTTATTTATTTTTTGGCACACTATTAAAGTCTGGTTTGTTGTGGCTATTTTTTTCTTTCAGTAATATGATTCTATCTCAAAAATAGTGATAGGGAGTAAATAAGGTGGCCTGATTTAATTTCTTGTTCTGCCACACACTCTGACTTTGTGTCTCACGTCATTAATAGATCTAATAGGATTTTGGCGTGAAACCAAAGAGGGGGACGGAGGAAGGGATGAGCTGCAAAGAGAGCTGGTGCCTTTCTCAACCCAAAAGTGATGTCAGGCCTCTCAGCCTTCTCTTTAGTCCTCCCTGACAGAGCTGGAGGCATTTCTCTATACATGAGTGTGTCTCATGCATTCATGAGGCTTTTTGACACCACAGCCTCTTTTGTTACAAGATAGATCACAGCTCTGCCCTTCTCCCAGCTGCCATATGGTGCAGTGGAAATGGGCTTTCAAAAGGGAGAGCAGGGCTGAGGAGCTGAGGCGGGGAGAAGAAAGCAATCGAAGAGCGGCAGATGAGATTGATTTATTTTCCCAGTGAAGGGGCAAGTTACTGTGACTGATGGAGAGACAGGGGTTGCCTTGGAACAGAAAACTGTCTCCAGAGCAGGCGAACAGGCTGTTGGGATGATAGCCATGTTGTGCTTGTTCTCCAGGCACAGAGCTTGAAAATAAGCATGCACATATTTTTGTTATCTTAGTAATGCTGGCTGAGAAAAGCTGAGAAAGGCTTATAGCCACAGTGCCTCAGCACAAGACCTCAGCTGCCTCAGCCTGGCTTGGATTTTACATTTCTCTGAGAGAGAAATCTCTCTGCCCTACCATGTGTGCGTAACTGTCAAGCTTTAGTCTGACACTATTAGAAGTTTCCAAAAAATATCTGTCTCCACCACAATGTTTGGAGAAGGTCAGTTTAAAGGAAAAGATCAGATGACAAATTCTTCTCTCTGTCCAATGAGTGCAAATGCGCTAAAATCAATTCAGTTTTTCAGACTTACAGGTCATTACCTTGTTTTACTAAGGTGACTTACTCTATTAAAAACGAATAATTAAGTGACTCAGATTTACTATGTGATTTCTTTCCTGTCTTATACTTCATTCAGCTTCAAAAGGAAGTCTGTTTCACACCTGCCTGCAGTCTTTGACTTCCAGATTTGGTGACCAAATATTTCAACTCGAAAAAGAAAAACAAAAATTCTACATATGTGTCTTAATCAAAATAATTTCTTATTAAGATTTCCTAAATTGTGTGGCAAATTGGACTTTGATCTTGATGCCAGTATAGATCAGAAAAATACGTGTAAGGACACACTTCTCAAAATTTAGGAAAAATTCTGATAAAACTGATTGGAATTGCAGTTTTTATTCCCAGAAGGATTATTAAATCTATGTAATTATTTTCATATCCATGTGGGAGTGAACTAAATTATGCAGAATGCACAGGAAGGGAAGTTTTGGGAAGACTGCTGCTCGTGAGATGGATCCACGCTGGAGACGTTCGCAGAGAGCTGTCTCCTGTGAGAGGGATCCCACGGCAACCCAGAGGAAGAATTCCTCTCCCTGAGCAGTGGAAGAAGATCTTGGTGATGGACTCACCAAACCCCCACACTCCGTTCCCCTGCATTTTTGGTGGGAAGGAGGGAGGGGTTGGGGACAGGAACAGTGTCTTAAGGGCTTATTTTACTTCTCATTAGCTTCCTCCGACTCAGTTAGTAATAAATACTTTGTAACTTTAAGGTAAGCTTGTTTTGGATTTTCTCCCCGTTCCTTATCTCAACTCATGAACCCTTTGTGTGTTAACCTTTTTTCTTTCCTTATCTCAACTCATGAACCCTTTGTGTGTTAACCTTTTTTCTTTTCCCCTTTCTCCTCTCCTCTGTCCAGCTGTGGCAGGGGACAGAGCAAGTGAGTAGTTGCTGTGGGTGCCTGGCGTTTAGCCAGGGTCAAATCAAGACACTGACAAATTTGTTTTTAAAAAAATGACAGCTTTTGTTACAGATAAATATCTTATATAAAGATTGGTGTTTCCACTTCCCAAACTGTGCTGCTTCGGTTCTTTTATTGACTATTGCAGACGGCAGCAGAGCTGTTGGGATAGATCACACAGGTCTGCTGAAACACTGCAGTACTCGGTGTAGAGAAACAGGATTGTCCTTTCACACTATTCCCTGGACAGAGGAAGTGCAGAAATGCCAGTCTGAATTCCATTGGCCTGGATTCAGCAATGCCTTTGAGTAAGAGTCAGCAAAGCTTGTTTTAAGTTAATGATGGTGCTACATGCAGCCCTCATGGAGAACATGTGCAAGGGATCACATTCCCTTTTTATGCATGTGTCAGGTCTTGAGAAAAGTAGAATGAGATGAATAAAACCACTTCACCAAGATTATTTCTGAGAATTTTCAATGAGTGATCCAAGTTTCATATCTTTCATAATTTAAATGATCGATATAATTGTGTTTTTCCTCGTGCAAATAAAAACATATGCAAATGAATGAAGGAAAGGAAAACTATTTTTGTGAGCTAGCGGTGGTCACAAAAGAACTATTGTGTTACTTGTTGTCGCATTTTTTCTCTTTATTTGTCTGCACCAGGAATAATTCATATTGTCAAGTGAAAAGATACTGCCATTGCTAATCATCTTAAAAAATGCTGCTGCTTTTTGAGAAGAGAAAAACAGCATTTGGGCTAAATTCTGACTCTGCATTGTAAATCAGTGTTAGTCACAAACATATTTATTCAGTATTCTTCTACTCTAGCTATTTTTACAGTAGGAAGAGAAAGACAATTTTATACAGAAGAACAGAGAGGTAAGTAATTTTTTCCCTTCTTCTATTGTTGTCATTGTTTTGATTAATATTTTCATTTCAGAAATTCAGAAATGCTCTGCTGGGTGAGACTGGTGGCCTAGCATCCCAGAGTGATATAGGAAAGGACATGTGAGCCTTTTCACTTCCAGCAGTCCAGTCCCCTCAGGCCCTGGACATCCAGAATTGTGGTACTATCTGGCTTAGGACTAGGCAGGCATGTACCCCTTTTTATTCTATTTGATGACCTGTTGACCATGAGTTTATCTAATCCGTAACCTGCTGATACCTCTAGATAGGAAATTGGAAATACCAATAACTACTGTGAAAGAGTGCATTCTTGTCATGTTTAAATCAATGTTTTATGATGCAAAAGAAATTGTTTATTAAAATTCACTATTTAATGTGTTTATGGGCTCACAGAACTTGACCAAATAGCTCTTGATTTCCACATCAGATTTAAACCAACTAGAGCAATTTGTGGTATTCAAATATACAGATTTACAATTTAAGATATAACATATATAGCTATGAGTTTAATCATCTCAAGACTGCCAAGTACAATAAAACAAACTGAAAATTAAGTACTCGTAGGTTTAACTGAAGAGAGTTGAAGTACTTAGCACCTTGCTATATCCTAAGTAAACTGCTTATGCAGTATCGTATGGTCAAGAACTTCGACACACAAATGACGTGAGATGTTCTTAACAAGCTCAAGGAAATTATTTAAGAGTTTGATTTTCATAAGGACTCGGTCTCAAGTATAGATTAGAAGAATGAATACAAATTGCAATTCCCTTTGACAGATGTCTCTGTTCCTAAAATTGGTCTCTATATATTATATTTGGGCTACTTGGGAAAACTTCCTTATTCTTATAGGCAGAGAAGGAGCTAGAAACTTGGTTCTTCAAAGGTAGGTAAAACATGTTAATTCAAGAAACGTTTCAGCAGCTGCACAATATTACCAGTGTGCCTTGCTTCTGAATCCGTACTGCAAACCTACAGTAATTTTATTGCATGGGGGTAGTTTTGCCAAATTTTTAAACAAAGGATGCTAAAGTATCAAAGACATCTTGCTTCAGGTACCACAGCCACACAGAATCCCTAAGACCATGTGATCCGGACTAATATTTATCTGTGCAAAAGGATATCGCATCCATCTTGATTTTCACTGAATACAGAGTTTTGGAAAATCATTTGAAGGACATTAGACAAGAATTGCTCTACTCAGGCTTTTTAGCGCATGATTGTGAGTAGCACAGAAGTGTCAGACTGCATTTGATTTTGGTTGCTGTTATTCGTGCATGGTGTTGACAATGAAGGCATTATTATATCAGATTTATTCAAGGACCATAATTAAGCACCTCGTCACTTTACAAAAATTATGTCCTGTCAACAACAGCAATGACAGCAAAGAAGCAGGGGCTATCTGTCGAAAGAGATGCATATTTTATGTTTAAACATAATGTGCTATACTTCTAGCCTGTGGTAATTATTGTAATTATTGCTTTTTTTCAGGGAAAGTTAACAGACAGCGCTCACTGTACCTTGACAGCCTTGCAGCCTCCAGGTAGGTCATTGCTACCGTTTGGAACTGGAATTGTTCTTGAGTCTTGCGTGGCATAAGAGGATTTTGGGAGAAAGGTTTCTCATTGATGATACTCGGAGGAAACAGCTGCTGAAAAAGGGCTAGGCAGCTTCTATTTATCAGAGAAACCTTTGAAAGCTATGACCAGCACTACTGAAAACTTTTATTTGGAAATGCATACACAAAAAAGCTGCAATTTGGTTTTATGTTGAATGGAAAAGTTTTTGGGACACTTAATGTATCACCTATTGCTACAAGTCCTCCTCATTTCAGGAGCATTAATTCAGCAAGACTGAAGTAAATAGCTCACACACTGCGTGGCTAAACTAATACAGTAAATTCCTGGGAGACCAGTATCCCACAGCTTGACACTAGTTAATCCTATGGTCTTGAGGGAAACGTTCTTTTCATTTTGTACCCAACATTTCCAGTAGCAAGATGAATCCAAACTACAGGTATAGTAAAAAATGCCTAAACAAGCGCAGTAAGGAAATTATGCTTGTAAAGGCTAAGTAGAGCTCTGCTCTCCAATTAAAACAAATTGTTTTAAATATAATAATTTTTGATAGTATTGAAATAGACCAATAGAATACAAGCAGAATGCCTAAAAGAATCTTAGGAATTCTTTAAGTCTGTGTGGGAAATAAAACATTCCCATGCAAATATTCTCGTTCCTGAGTTAAGGCATTACCAAAACTGAGTAATGTAGGTTATACTTGGTACTGAAGCAGAAGAAATCAGCAGAAATTGTGGTGCTCAAAAATGGCTTAGCATTCAGTCATTCTTAAAAATGGTTTTTTTTTTAAAAGACATTATGTAGAATTAGTGTTGAGATGGGACAATTCTTGCCAATCACTTTAAAACAAATATATTTCATGCCATCTAAAGAAAGCAGGGCAATGAAGGCTCTGCATCTCTTCTGAACACACATTCCTGTGAATCAAAGGCTTGAGAGATGTTCTTTGTGGAGATAAGCCTTCAACCAGCCTAGTAAAGTCAAAAGCTCGATACCTCATTGGATACCTTTTCCATATTGTTCTTATGTTTGCATGCTGTCTCACATCTACCTGGAACTGCAAAGACTACCTTTTTCTATTAATATGTTATTTTTTATATTTTATATTCCTTAGGGAAGCCAGACTATGGAATACACATTGTATAAATACACAGAATCATAAAACAGTTTGGGTTGGAAGGAACCTTTAAAGGTCATCTGGACCAACTTCCTGGCAACAAGCAGGGCATGTCCATGTTTTTAGAGATTCTATATCTACGGTGGGAAACTTTAGAAAGTGGATATGTTTTAGGAGGGGTATATGTGTGTGGAAGGTCAGAGAAGCTGCATCTGCCATTGAAGTATCAACAAAGCCACAATGGTCAAGATTTCCCCAGATTTTTGTTGACCAAATCCTGATTAGAAATGGATACAACAGAAGTTAATTTTTTAAAGCTCTGAAGAGTTACTGATTTCAGTGTGAAACAAGCATTCATATGTATTCACATTTCCAGGGATAACAGCACTGTAGTAAGAGCTGTGTACATTGTATCCTGTAAAGGAAGGAAACTGGGAGCTGTGCTTCCCAGACAATTCCTTTCACTGGAAACTCCTGGGTTCCCAGCAACTTTTGTAGAAAGCAGCCTCTTATTTGACTTTACTAACTTAGGTTACAAA
>VZRN01004506.1:4992725-5027916 GCA_013397935.1 Dasyornis broadbenti | reverse complement strand
AAAAAAAAAAAAAACAACGCAATATCTGTGTCCCTTACATCTGAAAACGTCCAGTGCTTTTACCCACAAAATACCTTCAAAGAAAATGATACTGGTTTTGTCCATGGCATTGAACATGCTGAAATATGTGGTATTCTGAACTGTGTGGGCTGGAAAGGAAAAAAGTATGTAAGGATTACCTTTCACACTTAATTCCCAGTAAATGTTAGTGCATGATATAATTACTTTGTGTCCAGTTTCATTACTCATTCTGCTCTCTGCATCATGTTTCACTCATATCTCATAAGCTGGAAGGGTACTTTGGTTTGCTATTAATGTTTTTGACTTTCAAAAACCTCAAACATAAGTCTTGTCATTTTTTCCTCAAGTTGAGCACAGGTCAGTGGCATACATTTCTATGGCCTTGAACGACGTTGTAGGTAATTTCTCAAATGAAAACAAAAATAAGCAGAGGCTATTTGACAGATAGCTGTAAAGTCAAACACATAAGCCCCCATTTCATTACTGAATAGAGTGCAATAAGTACATTCAGCTTCTGAATAGAAACACATTTCTTCCGGTATTTCAACCCTACAACATATTGAAGAATCCCTGTGGCCAAATAAAGTAAGATGAAAAAATCCCATCTAATGAGAAGCAGGATATCATCCTGTTCGTCACTTTTATGGGGTCACATGCCTTCTGATGCTAAAGCTGGATCATATAGCTCTTTAGTCACACAATCTGTAAGTAAACACTGAATCTCCCCTCTTCCTGTCCCTGCTCTTTCCTCTCTGACCCACAGAGGAACAGTGTAAAGAGCAAAAGAAAGGGAAAAAAAGATGACTTACATGTGCTAGGATTTAACTTCTGGCAAGAGACATTATAAGGAATTCATTTCCTGGCACATACTTTACATGTCCAGTCCTCCCTCCCAGTCCTTTTCTTTCTCCCACCCTTCCCCCCTGTTCCCCCTCCAAGCTGTCTTCTCACTCCGCCGTGCTTGCTGCAACTTCCTGCCGTATGTTTGCTTTCTATTTTCATATCCATGGGAAAGGAATCTGCCCTAGCCCAAAGCTGCTATCCTGCCTGTGCCCATGCTGGCTGTCACTGCCACCTTTAGCTTAGGCCACGAGTATTTGGACTCCATTAAGTGATGGTGAAGCCATCCAGCAAATGACAGCCGTTAAATTTTAGCTGAGTCAGCTGGAGACATTTCCTCTTCTCTTTGAGGTTTTTTCTTTCTGCTAGCAAGCTCCAGACAAAATAAAATAATTTTCAATTTTAAATATTTAATCTAAATCCTGGTTTAGGGTTTTATTTTTGGGGAAAAGCGAGTTATGTCCCTCTTGCTCATTAAAGGGCTCTCTGTTGTGTATCTTTGATGCTGCTTTGGGCAGCGCTGGTACTTTGATCCTCTTAGAAATAGGCTCATTACAACATCCACCTCGCAGAGTAACACTTCAAAGCTTTGCAAAGGACAAAGGGAGGAATTTAGAAACAGAGCCAAGTGGCTCTCAAGTATCTTGACTAAATTAGCTTTGTATTAAGTGTTACTGGCCCAGTTGCAATTTTGAGAGGAGGAAACAAAGCAGTAACTCTGTGTGCTTCTTTCACGCATTTAATATCAAATTAATAAATACGCTTGAAATCTTCTAGGACTCCCTGCCACAACGTCTGCTAAACTAAGCATACACCACAATTCTCACATCACAGTTAGCAGTTGCTCTGGAGATGTTAAAAAGGCAGATTGACATTGCCAATTGACTTGATTTATATTGTTCAGAATGATAGAGCCAATGTTAAACAACCAGTGAGATTAACAGAGGAAATAGGCACTTCTCAAAATCGTCATCTCCAGAACTAGCAGTAACCACATTCATCTTCAACACTCTGAAATCTATCCTTGCTGTAATCACTACTATTATTGGTCATTCTCCAGCCTAAATTTAATACTTCTGACATGTTTGATTTAGGACTTCAGTCAGGAAGTAATTACCATTACAATATACTATTTCAGCACAATACACAATTACAACATACTTTCAGCACAAATTGCAGTGAAGTGCTAGGTGCTGCACAAACACCAGCTTCCTAAGCAGTCTTGTCCCAGGGAAGCTACAGTGGCCATTAGAGAGCTCAGCCACACCCTGAGTGTCACAGTCATGCTGCCTGGCAGGAGTGGGCAAACCAGTCTAGCCCTGGTGGGTGACTGAGAGCTTAAACTCCCATTTTATATTGTCATAATCCCTGCTAAGGGAAGGGTTTTTTTCTTTTAGAAATATCAGATGGCCCTGGTTTAAGTGGTAATGATTCCTAACATAAACCCTTTGCGTGTGCGGTGAGTCAAATGCAGGCTTCATTCATTACAGACTTTGAAAACCTCTATGCTGGTCTCTCCCAAAGACAGCAGAAAGAAAAATTCACTTGAAAGTTACTATTTTATTATTTATTCTATTTATTCTGCCTTTTGAATCGTTTACCAGAAGGTTTTTCTGAACAGATCAGGGTACCATTTTCTGAGATCCCACTAAAACAATCTAATCCTATCAATACTTTGTTAGGCTTGAGACATTTTTAATTTGGAAAGTTCTCCTGTAACTCCTTTAACTGTGTTTCAGAGTACTCAGTATTACAATGCAAGTTGTGCTTCTGCTTTGAAAGTGTAGTAAGAGTGTAATAAGCAGGAAAAAACCCCGGGAAGCCCGCACCTCTTAGGTTCCAGGATGGAGGGTGCAGATGGCCACCATTTATCAGGCCTAGACCAAGTTCATTATGTGCTTTATTGCTCCAGAAGAACTGTCACAGTGCCTTTCTCACACATATTTCTACTCCGTCTTCCTAGCAATCCCTAAAATGTACTTATGTGCCTCCTTGAACCATTAATTTCCTTTTTGCAGAGAGTTATCAGTGAAGACAATCAATGAACTATGATTTTACTGGCGAAAAAAAAGAGATAGTACTTTATAAACTTTTGATAATATACAGAATCTCTTTGAAAATAAAGAAAATCTGATCTTGTATACATTTGCCCACAGGTATTCCTTTGTGAAATATGAATTCAGTGCTAATATGATTTCTAGATCTTTGTCTTGATCCAACAAGACTCCCAGGAGTCTTCTGGGAAAACAGAGAGACAAAACACAACTTGGATAGATCTCTAACACGAATGAATTTTAGGTAGAGCATTTGAGGACCAACAATGAAGCTGGTAATTGACTTATCCCTTCCACTTATTGAGGAATCTGCTTCCCAGCCACTCCAGCCCATATCAGCCTACCCCTATGAAAGATATGGTGACCAACCACTTCAATTTTGTGAACAATTTGTTCTCTGCTGTTAAACTGTTAAATTGGAGATTAAATCTCATTACCATTTCCCTGCCAGAATGTCCTGGAGCTGAAGCATTCTCCTGGAGGTTGCTGCAGGGTGGAGAAAGAGAATTGGTGCTGTTTTGGACGCTGGAGAGCTACATGCTGTCCTGGACACGGAACCTCAGCATGATACTTTATTCTCCTTCTCTATTTTTCTCTTTAAGGTAAGCCACATTCAAGTCAGCCTCATTTCTGATGGATCAAAGCCTTCCATCCAGAAGGCCACTTAGCCTTTGCACTTCAGTGACAAGTCTGGAGAATCCACTGGGCACAGGCAGAATCCGTGCTGGAGGTTGGGAGTGTAAGAGTGCAGACACCTGCAGTGTGACTTATGCCTTCATGTATGTGTAATTTACGTCCCTGCATGCTGGGTAAACGATAAATCCTTGATTTGTCCATGTCAGGCTTGCTTTGAACATTGATACCTGCGCTGTCTGTAACATAAGGCATCTGTATAAAGAGATTAATGTTTTGCAATATCGCAGAAATGTGTACTGCATGCTCCATGAACTCTGGGATCAAATCTTCCCTTCAGGAGAAGAGTCTTTATGTAGAGTAGCAATTCAGTGTTTCTACTGAACCTGATCTCTGAAGCAATTTCCCAAAGCAAAGATCAGGTTATAATGCAGTTCCCTAAAATTTTCCCACTTTTATTCTGTTCACTAGCCACAGAGGTTTTGGGCACTGACAGCAAATCTCGACAGCAATATTTTCTCCACCAACGTATCAGTGACAGAGCCAAATGGTGACAAATAGAACCCTTTCATAAATGCAGTTATTCCTCACTGTTTAATTCACATTTCTGTCGGCATGGGGATGCTGCCAACATTGTGATTTTGAAATAGCAGGGCACTAACACAGTGGTTGTTATGACCTTCTTTGATGTAAAGTGGTATTTATTTCCCTGACTGTGCTAAGCAAAGCTAGAAAGCTTGAGATATTCTGAAATATTCTTCCACTCATGAAGCAACCCTTGCCGTTTCTGTCTCTAAACTTATGGTATATCTATTGACAAGAAACTCAGAAGTGTTTGAACAGGATTCTTGCTGACTGACAACCTGCCTTGAGGAAATAAACTTCTTTATCTAAGCTCCTGGAGAAAGCTCTCTTAGGGCAGTTGGAGGTTTACTGTCCTGATGTTCTGCATACTCTCCTGAGGGTGACTGTTTCAAAGTTATATCCTGCTCTAAATTTCTCGCCGTTTTTAACACAGCTGATCTTTAGGCAATGAAATATTGGTTTCTATTCACATCTGAGCTCTTCTCAGTTCTTTCCCCCAAAGTAGATCCTAATCCATAATTCAGTTTCCTTTTAATATCTGCTTCAGGCATATCTTCTTGGAGAAATAGCCTGAATTTTATACAGTTGTTAGCATACCCAATGAAACATCCATGCCCAGTATATGAGGAAACCCAAATTTTACTGATCATTTTAGTTGGCTCATAATGTTTAACAGCTCTCTGCCGTGTTCAAGCAAATAAGATTTTCCTTGGAAATGCTAGGTCTTGTATTTCATTATCTGTTCCATTCTCCTACTTCTCTATTTCACTGTCGACTGAAGAAGATCCTAATAGAACAAATCATATTGTGTTTTAAAACCTGCTTACTAGAAATCCCAGTTCAGTCCTTGCACAATTTATTCTATCCTATTTTGAGCTATGTATCAGCGTCTGCAGCAGATTTAAAAAACGCCAGTAGTGGCTTATATTGCATTATTCACCAGTCCCTTCATTTGGTTGGAATCTGGATCACATGTGAGTTTTTTACAAAGTATTCTATTTGTAGCCGCTGTCCTTTGGACAACTTTGACTCCTCTTTAGTCCGTCTTGTAAAGATGAGTAGTTTCTTCAGATGTAACTGCTTTACTTGTGAAGCACCCTTACCAGCACTATGAGTACATCTAAATCATCGTGCAGTGTCCTGGAATGTCGTCCTTCTCCAGCACATAAATATATTTCTATTTTTAAAGCAACTTATTACTTCCTTATAAGGAGAAATCAAATCCTGACACATTTCTCAAAATTGTGACGAGTCTCTGGGAGACTGTTGCCTAACTACACTTTTCAGTTCATAGTTAAGTTTCTCTCTCAAAATCTTAGGTTTATCAGCTTATGCAATTTTGAAAAGCTAAAAAGAATACATAGTAATAGGAATATATTAATGAACTTGGGCTGCTTTCTCATGGGAATCTTGTTTATCTATTTGTTTAGTTTCTGAGTTAAAAAAAAAAATTACTTATTTTTATCAGGGAAGCTAAGAAATCAGAGAAAATTGTAAAAGACAAATAATGGAAAGGACTGACAAAGTAGGACTGGAGGCAAAGGAATATGCTAGGCTTTTTTCTGCTTTTAATTACGGCTAGCCCTCATTTTACCCCAAAACTCATGGGGAACTCCATTCTCTTGTTCCTTTATGGCAGAAATAAAACCCAATTACCTCATTTCTTTTCCAAAAGAAGGATTAAAAGATGGGGTTTTTTTTTAATTATTTTTTTTTATCCCATAAAATACCATTTTAAATGCCTTTAGACAAACAGATATTCTAAGCAACCTAGCATTTCTTGCATTGTGTGCAGGTTAGTTTCCAGATGGCTGAGATGGCAATTTCACCTGAACTGTTCTATTCTAAAATATCTTGAGAGCTGACACCATCCAACAGCATCTAGGTGCTTGTGACTACAGACCTCTATTAGTAGTGGTAGTAGATACATCCATTTCCCATCATACCTTTTACAATTTTCCATAGTAGAAAGGCTTTTTTCTCCTCTTAATCACACATGTTTAATAGAAAAAGGCTCTATTTTAAATACAACTTGTAATTTTGGGAAAAAAAACCCCATGTCTTAACACTCAGTAGTTTAAAAAGGAGCATATAGAAATATCTATTTTTACTGACAACTGTTGAAATTAATTTTTTGGCAGGATGACAGGTTCCACTTCCAAATGAATTCTGAAATCTCCGTATGGATTTTTCTAAGGTTTTGACTGAAATTATCAATCATATTTCCTAATTTATGGATCATTTGAAGATCTAAGGCAAATGAACGCAGACAGATCCATAATAATGGAATTTCAAAATTATATCTGCATCATGGCCTTATCAATATTATGTACACAAACTGAATGCATTCTATTGAGCTGGCTATTTTCTCAATACAAGAACGCAGGTTCTCAAGGCTGATACAAACGGTGTATATACATATAGAATTCTCTAGTAATTATAAATTAATTTTAGTCTATTAATTCACAATTTTCTTCTGTGTTCATGAAGCTGGGGATAGACAGTGGGTTGTTAAACTGCTAAGGTATGTGAAATGGGATCTCTTACATCATCCGGGGTTAACGTGCCATTTACATGGTTAATAAGTAATGGATGAGATAGTGGAGGCTGAGGACAGGGTACCCTCTGTGGCTGGTCCTGATGCTGCTTGTGAGACCTCTGGGTACCTCTGACTGCTGTGGGGTCAGCAGAGCAATCAGTGTGCCAGGCACTAGACAAAAAGTCAGACAGCTTCTTTCTGCAAGATGAAAAATGAGATGGTAGAGTTCAGTGATTCAAAGAGATTAATGTGACCAAACTGAGACACCAAACTGACCAGGCATAATTCACAAACTAGTATGGCTCCAGATAACATGACAAAGTGCTCTGGCCCATGGAGATCTAGTTTTGATGTACTGGCATTTGAATGAGAAAGCTGGAATTAAGAGTCACATAATTTGTTTCCCACTCCAACCCCTCAAGTTATTGAATAGGGCTCACGGGAGAGCACAGAGGTTTAATGCCAAGGCTGATGAAAACTGACCCATTTCAGTTTACATGGGACTGGCAAGATGGATTTAAGAGAAACTGTGGAAGAAAAGCCTCATGTTTCAACTGATGAATGCTCCACAATTGATCTCTGGAAGACAGCAGATGGGAAACAGAGCAAAGCTTTTATAATACAGTGGAACAAATAGGGACATTTCCAAACAAAATAAATAAAAAGATGAAAGAATAACAAAGAGAACATACATAAAAGTGGATAACAAAGGGCAATGAACTCAGCCAGTACAATAAACCTTTCTTCTCCTATCTTTTTGCAATTTCCAGCACTGTTATGAGCCATAAGCAAACAGTATCTCACAAAATGCAAATTTGACTGATCTACACATCCACTGCAAGTACAGTGGTAGAATGAGACATAAGGGGTTTTTATCAATTTAATGAAAGTCTGAGGTAAATACACTGGGTTTGAGGTACTGATATATCTCTTTTTCTAACATCACATGGAAACTAAATTGGTCTCATCAGTATTAAAATTGTGATTTAGAGTCGTCCCTGAAGTGCGTGTATTCTACAAGCTTCATTCTCAAAACTATACAATTATTATTGCTGAAGGCTGGTCACAAGCTAATATGCTCTGCCTTCAATTTCTGGACTGAAACTGCTGCTGAGGAAATGGGTGTATCTTTTTCTATCTGTATAAATCTGATGCAGCGTAATTATGTAGGGGTTTATGTCAGATTAGCTGAATTGGTTCACAATTTAAAGCAATGCAAGATGTTAGAAGTGGCCCTAGGTTCCAGATACAAAGGCTTCTTACAGTGCTTAGTCATGGCTATGGAAGAGCTGCTTCCATAGGTATGGAAGGCCACTGTACTTAAGAGTGACCATTGTGAATTAAGTGTGGTGAAAACTGCTCAATAATGCTGCCTGTAATTTGCCAAGTCTCATTTGTACAAGGATGACAATATTTTTTGGAACTGCTTTGGAAGTGGTACCATGTTACTTCTATACTCTTAGGGTTTGTTTTGTGTTGGGTTTTTTTTTTTTTTCCTTCTCCTTTCCTCCTAAAATGCAGGATTTTAATTATAGTTTCTGTCTGGAATTACGTGTCCTTTAGATAAAGTAGTGTTTTCTTTCTCTCCTTAGCAGGTACAGCTGCAAACACTGAACTGTAGTGTTTGCCAGGCAGGATCACAGCACGTGGATGATACCAGCTGGCCATTTGCAGGTACATATTAGCTGGCAACACCTGACGTGGTTTATAAGAGTCAGGTGTGAAATAATTTGCAGGCTAACAACTTCCCTGTATGTATAAATGTCTCATAGATATTTTCTTTCTTTCAGAGCTATTTTTCTGCCCACCTTGGGTAGCTGCATTTGTAAGATGCCATGTAAAAGTCCATTCCTCTCCAGTTTGAACACGGGATCAGCCCTGCACTAACCATGGCCACAGAGCTCTGAGGCAGCTCCCAGACAGGCTGGACTCAGGCTCTTTCGGAGCCCAGTCAGACAACACTCACATGGGCCTGCGAAACTCTATATAGGATTTAACCTTCATTATGTCAAAGGGGCCTTTGAATATTCATTTCTTTTCAGAAATAATGGCTCTGAAAGTTCCCAGCCTTGGCTATGCGGTAACGTTTTGCTCCCACTAGTCTCACCTATAAAGTTGAAGGTCGGGATCGAGTGGATGAGTTGATAGTAGCACAATGTAATGTCTACTGGCCTATTTTTACCCTTAGAAGGAGCTAGAACCCTCTATTCACATTTTATATTCATTTATGCCTGTTTGCTAAGTAATTCTTTTCTTCTTCATCTTTCTATACCCTGATACCTTAATCTTGCTGACATCTTAAAATTGTTAATGAGAAACAGCTCCCTGTCTTTACCACACTCGCTTTCCATCTCTTAACACTGAGGCATCAGATGATAGTTTACGTTGCAAGACTTGAAAATGTTGTGTTGTACTCCTCTTTTGAAGAATACATTTATATTAACAGAGCTCAAACCAGGAGCAATAATGACAGCCTTATAAACATGATTACTAGCTGAGACACAAGTACAGTCACTCTCTTGAATACATCACCCAGGTATTATTTTCAGCTCCAGATCTGAAAGCAATTTCCATATTCTACAGACAAAAACATGACACCTATTTCTATGAGAAGCAGAACCAATCTAATATCTGTGGAAACACAATGCATCTTCTAAATAGCACTGTTTCAGGGATATCTATAAACCCTCTGTCAGGAGGGTATGTCATTAATTCCAGTTCCTTTAAAGTCCATCATCTACTTAAGACATGGAAATGCTTTTAACGAGTAAGATCTCTGGCTCTCAAGAGACAAGGTGTTCTGAGAAAACAAACAATTAAACTTCGTTAAGCTAGTGCTCAAGACCTAGTGCACTTAACTATGAAGGGAAAAAACAAAGCCAGCTCAAACCAACAAGGGGGTGAATTTGTTTTTAGTGTATCTTAAAAAAATATGAATAAGAAAATCCAGGTGACTAAATAAAACATAAACTGTCTTATATACTAGTAATGTGACAGAATCAGAAGTGGGCAGATTGCACTCACAGCACTCTGGGAAGAGGCAACAGTGCAGGTCTTGCTTCCTCTCTGCTGAAATTGTGACAGGAGTATAAGGAGAATTATTGAGCCATTGCTGAGCTGGAAAGATACTACCAGTACACCGGGTACACCTTGTCTTTTCATGCCAGGTTAACTGCTCTATGGCTGAAATATAGAATGTGTTGTGTCCTCGTTTAGACACTGGCCAAATGCCAGGCACCCATGACAGCTGCTCACTCGTTCTCTCCCCCGCCACAGTTGGGCAGAGGAGAGGGAAAAAGAAAAAATTTAACAAGCGGTCATGAGTTGAGATAAAGGCCAGGAAAAAACACTTCAAGGGCAAAACAGGCTCAACTTAGTTGCAAAGTGAATTTATTACTAATAGAGACAGAGGAGGATAATGAGAAGTAAAATAAGGCCTTAAAGACACCATTCTTCCATCCCCAACCCCTCCCTCTTTCCCAACTGTTATAGCCAATAACTCAAAGAAGCCAATTAAAAAGGGAAATAGGTTTTATTGGACAAGCTCCAAGCAAGCACAACAGCGCTGGGTGGCCAGAGAGACCCTTGCTCCACTCTCGCACGCGCTGGGGCTTCCAATTGCTCTCCTTTTATAGTCTCCTAGTCTCCTAGTTTCGTTTCTGCAAGATGACATGTTTTCTTTCTGCGATATGACGTTGTGTTTCCCTTGCAGTCTCCTCCCATCTGGGTATACTGTCTCTGTGACTGCGCAGCTCTCACTCTGGTGGTCGTAAAAGCTGTAGCGCGTCTTCTTTACGGCACGTCGGTCACGTGTCCGGCATAAACATAGGCTGTTACAGAATTCTTAGCAACTTACTAAAATACTGCCCATAATCAGTTTACTCAATAGGATACTGCAGCTGGGGCTTTCCACACGCACGCCTTTTATCCAACTAAGCTAACATTAACAATTTTGTATCAGTTTGATCAGCAATAGTTTACATCGGTTTGATTAACAAATTCTAGCCATTAGTTTATTACACCAACAACAGTACAGGGGGACAGGGCATAGGGATTTTCGTCAGTTCATCACCAGAATCTTCTTCCACTATTTAGGGAGAGGAGTCCTTCCCCTGCTACACTGTGGGGTCCCTCCCACAGGAGACAACTCTCCGTGAAGTCCTCCAGTGTGGGTCCATCTCACGAGCAGCAGCAGCAGCACACGGATGCTGCTGCAATGTGAGCTCCCCCCATGGGCAGACAGTCCTCCTGAAATTGCTGTGGCGTGGGGTCCCTCATCCACGGGGTGCAGTCCTCTGAAGCCAGGCTGCTCCATCTTGGGAGCAAGGCCTCTCTCTNGCCAGGCTGCTCTATCTCGGGAGCAAGGCCTCTCTCTCCACTGGGACTCCCCCCGGACCACAGCCTCCTCCCAGGCTTCCATGCATTCCACTGTGGGCACCTCCCCACGGGCTGTGAGTAGAACTCAACATCCACCATGGGCTCCATGGGCTGCAGGGGCACAGCTGCTCCACCGTGGGCCTCACCATGGCCTGCAGAGGAATCTCAGCTCCAGCGCCGGGAGCGCCTCCTTCCCCTCCTCCTCCACTGACCTTGGTGTCTCCGTGTTGTTTCCCTCACATGTTCTTGAGAAGCCAAAACAATTAAAAATGATCTCTGATAAAATGAACCTCTACCTGATCTGTTGTTCCAAACACAGTTTCTGAATACCCTGAGCTAACCTACCTTCATTTCTTCCTCAGCAATGGTACTTTTGAAGACCAAATGCTCCTACTATAACACTTTTTTTCTGTGTGTGTGAGTGTGTGCTTTTGTTTCTTCCAGGTTATTTGGATTATGAGTCATAAACTGGCCTGAAACAATGGGAACTGCACCAGATGTAGTAGAAGCTCTGCTAGACCACAGCAAGAAGTCCTTCAAGCGCAATTCATTGCAGAAATCCAGAGCTTATTTCAAAGCCGGGCAGTGTATCACAGTGACTATCACAAGTCAGTGCAGAGCTCATCACTGGTAAAATTAATCTAAATTTATGTTTGCTTATACAGATTCAGATAACTTTAGTGGCTCTGTGACATATGTAAAATAAAAGTCTTTGGTCAGGACGAAGTACTGGCTAAACTGCTGGTGTGATATTGTGGCTGACTTCAAAACAAATACCCATTGAATATTTCATTCATTTAGCAAGAGATTACCCCAAACTTGGCCTAGAACACAATGATTTGTGATGTTCAAATTCAAGAAGCCGTATCATAGACTAGAACTAATTCAAAGCCTCCTTAGGATTCTCTTTTGCTATTACCCTTACACTACCTCAGTTCTTCTTCCCTCTGGCCACAATGCATAAGTGAAGGAAAAATTTATTTCCTGAAGCCATGCTGCCTTCAGCAATTTCAAATAGCTCTAAATTATGTGTAAATATCTAATTTCTTAATGTTAATGTTACTGAGCACATAGGTCTGCACTACTCATTTAGGGTTTTTATGCGTAAATATCAGCTCTAAATTACTCACCCAGTTTGAGCAGTAAGCATTCAGACTCTCAAGCAAGTAGAAAAAGTTCTTGTGTTCTTTTCTCCTCAATTTACTTGAGTTTATAAAGCCTTGCAAACTTCACATACTTTTAATGGTTTGTCTGCCTCAGCATTATCATAAAACCTTTAATGCACCTCTGCATTCTTTAGGATGTGACCTTCAGCTTTCTCTGAAGGTACTAACACAAGAATTAATTCTGCCTCCCCAACAATATCAGGTTTTCCTGTCACCAGCATCCTACTTGTGTTCCACAATGGTCCTATTAATGATTAATATCTTTCTTGATAGTTTGTTCCATACATTCTGTTTTTAATTTCCTTTATATATTTTATCCTTGTATAAAAAAAATCTCTAATTGTATATATTTTTCAAGCTCTCCTTGATCCCTTGTTCATTGTTTACACATCAATTTTCAGAAAGATAATACCTGACCGGGTGATTATACCAAATAAAAGTTAAAAAATCAAAGCAAGACCAAAACACTATACAAAAGTTTCGTGAAGGAAATACGCTGTGTAAAAAATAAATTCTTCAGAACTTCTCCTTTATGCCACTTATTCCTTTTTCCTCTCCCCAGAAACATTCTTTAATCCTACTTTTACATTATCTTGAAATAAAAGCCTCATAGTTGCTGTAATATGGGAAAGTGTCAGCTCTAATAGCACATCTGCTTGGGATATACACTAGTCTTTCTTCTTCTTCAGAGGAATGTAATCTAGTCTTTTATTAATAATACAAGTTATCTTCAGAAGGAGATGCTGAGGAGATCTGAACTTCTCTGTTTTGAATTCACTTTGTTAAAAAAGGTAAATCCCAGGATTGTATCTGTCATCCAAATAATCAAAATCTCCCTTTCTCTACTTCCCTGCAATACCATCTGCAGCTGGATTTGCCTCCCCTCATCTTATATAAATTTTATGGATTTTATTCATGCATTATTTCTGTGGCCTGGACTGATTCATTTGTGGTTTTTGCTGCAATACATAGCAAAATTTGCACCAAATCTTTAAGAATCTTAGGGATTTCTAGTTACTGAATGACATATGGAGCTGTCAGGTCTAGGTTTTTTGGGGTTTTTTGGCATTAAGTGTCTAAATTTTTAGCTGGGCTAGTATTTCAATTGTGTATAGGTGACTAACCATCCATTTTAGTTTATTTTCAAAGGTTCCTGCAGTGATTATTCAGATTATTGGACATTAAATATCTTTCCAAACTCTTACCTTTGCAAGCTGGAAATTCAGAGTTTGCTAGGACATTTCTGAAATTTCTACCAATTCTCTTTGGTTTATCCAAAGGAATATAATGGATATTATGGACGGATACATCAACATGAAAATTAATTACAGAAGTTCATTACAAATACAATCAATCTTACTTTTAAAGTCTTCTTCAGATTTACGCACTGCTGTTTATTAGGTCTCTCACAGGTTTTACCTGCTCCTTTCCATGACTCCTTTACCTCCACACTGACTGAGGACTATACAGTGCCCATTTACATTGATGCTCCTTTCCTGGCATTGCAATGGAGACATCAGATTAGACTGAAACAGGATTTTGAAAGCTTCTCTTTATGATCTGGGAACTGCATTCGGTTTGGTTTTCTTCACAAATTCCCATTTGTGAGTTTTTTGAGAGCTGCAATTTAATTTCATTTGGTAAGCAAGGGAAATAAAAGCGAAACTTTCCAAATGTTTTGAGAAAAGGAGTAGAACTGAAGCAGATACTTTTTCTGTGATCAAAATTTACTGGATGATCTTAGTCTTTAGACAAGTTCTCATTTAAAGTTTTGTTGAGAGAAACAGGTTCTAGTAAATGTCTTAATTTAGGTGAAGCAGCATATTTGTCTAAAACTATGATTAGTTGAAAACATCCCAGCCCGCTTCAGCAGGAACACAGAAATTATACCATGTTGTTAGGCTGGTTTGCAGTCTGCTGACTCCAGAATGCTTTTATGTTGTTTAAGCATCTGCACACGAAATGTGCTATTGCTTCGAGCTCAGATCATCAGGAAAGCAAAGGAAGACGCTGCAGCTTCTCATCAGGTCCTTTCTTCCCCAGTTCTGCCAGGTGGCTGGCTCTGTTCTGCTGCTTCCAGGAGTTTCTCTCTCTCTTTCGTATACTGCTGGCTACTAATTGATCCCCCTGCAGCATTTTTCCCAGCTTCTGCGCCACTCTGTTCCTTGGTCTTCAACGTGGATCCTGGGACCCCTTTCTGTTTGTCACTTGAACCATCCAGACAGCTCTGATCCAGGGAGTGCTGCATATTTCTCCTGCTCCCCTGACCCCAGGACTCTTTTCTTTCACAGTGCATATTTGGAGATATCCCACAGCTCAGGAAAGGCTCTATTCTTTTCCATATCTTCTCTTGTTTTGAGCTCAGCCTCTGCTAATCCCCAGGACTGCACCCACCATTTCTTTCCAGCTGGCAGGGAATTTTTCTCTGTCTTCATCTATTCATATTCCATTCCCAAAAGACACAGCTGGAGTTTGAAAGTGATAAATCAATCCACATGTCCAGCCGAGGAAGGTAAACTAATAGCCAGTGCTCCTCAATCTGTTTTTGAAAATCACAGCACTTAGGGCTTTGAGTACCGTGAATATAGGCACAGTTTATCCCAGAAGTTTGCAGAAACCTGCTATTAGATGACCAAGTGGGACCAAGGTATCATTTCTTCCCAAAGCTGCAGGAAAAAAAAAAAAAGTAGCACTTTCAACTGCAATGCCTAATTGTGAACATTAAATATTTTGACAGCTGGAGGAGAAAACGTGTCCTGGAAATGTCCAGGATTGTTATTCATAAAGTGATGCAATGAGTAGAAAATCTAGCTACTTTAGTACATAAAAAAGTGAAACCTTGCATTTCCTGGCAGAACCGAAATAACATTTTCCCTTGGAAAGGAAAAAAGAAAAGTGAAAGAAATCCTTACTAGGTGGTGATTATGTAATGATGAACTCTCTGATAATCTCTCCATTGGGCTGATCTGAATAACACTCAAGCCAGAAAAGACCCTGACTTTAAAGATACATTAATGAAGCTCTTAACCATATAGAAAGGATAGGATGAAATCTGCAGGAAGTAAATTACCCAGTCTTTTATGCTATTCCAATCTTAAGGAACATCCCTTACAAACACACACAGACACACACACAAAGTGCTGGTGCTGGCTGCTAGCATGAAGAGGTTGGACTGTACAAGGTGCTGCTTCCTCCTTCCCATTCTAACAAAAAAGGCAAATGACCAGAAGCACAGGCTAGCTTTTGTCCGGAAACAATAATGGGAAAAGGGAGTTGTGCATTTGTGAAACCTAGAAATAAATTTGCTACATTCAGCTCTCTAAGCAGAGTAAGTAAAACCCTGCCCCACAAGAGAGAAGGTGTTTAATCTTTGAGCATCTGATACCATCCCTTGAAGTACTTAACTGTGCTGCTTTGCTGAGTGGAAAATCTAGTTACTTGAATGTATAAGGAAAATGAAGACTTATATTTCATGACAGAATCTAAATAACATCTTATCTGTCCAAGTGAAAATCATGTCCATTACACTAGAATGGTTATGTACATCATCCTTCTAGTTTACATTGGTAGGGTGCTTTTACATCAAAGATGTCATTTTACCTTCCATCAGACATCCAGAGATTTCTCATGCAGCCTCTCTCTCCTCCCGTTCTGCTCTTGTTGCTCTTTGTTTTACTACCAGGTACCCTGAAATTGTAGCTATATTTTCTGAGCTGTTTTTCACACGTTGGAGTAAAATATATTTATCACATGAGTAAATTTTTCTTTGTAAAAGGTATTTCTTCATTCAGAAAAGTGTCTGAACTTAGAGCAGCAAGTGTATTATTAGAAGCAAGGTTTCACCATAAAAGCTTTAAGTAGTGTCTTAAAGCTTTTTGAATGCAGTGTGCTGTCTGTGTTGCTCTGTAAATCACTAGGCTGTTAGAGTTCAAAAGATTATCCTTTAGAGAAAGGCTTCATTCTTCATGAAGCAAACTGGTGAACCAAACTTATATAAATAAGATGTCTGCCCTGAGACTTAGTCAGGTGGCAAAACACATCTTTGTTGTCAAACAAAGCAGACATGCTAATATGAAGATGGGGTCTATTGTTTTCCTGAGATGCTCATGGATAATGGCTTTTTGTTTACTGTGGCAAATTGAGGGCTAGGGGATAATATATATTCTCAGTGTTCCTGACTCTTTATCCAGACAAATCATGAGTTAATGGCACACTACCCACTGAGGTGAGGTATATACAAGAAGGAAGAATTTCTCAGAGTCAATAAACCCCACTCTACTCATTCAAAGTATCCTTGGCTTTTATGTTTGACCTTGGGATGAGTACATCATTCCAATAACGGGATTCGAGTACTATTATCTGTTTCTTATTCAACTCTTCAATTGATCATAACATGAGATTATAGTAACATTGCCAGTGTCCTTGCAGAAGTGTGTGTATGTACACACAGATTTCAAGGAACTTGGTTGTGAAATATGACTCTCAAGTGTAAGGTACACAGTGTTATCATTACTCTTCTATGATAACCTCTAATAAAATGGTAATAAATTAACCTCAAGCATGAAGCTTGGATCCTTGACTGTCCAACAGCTTTGCCAGTCAGCAACACTGTGATTAGGATTTAGGAATATGGAAATGTTAAGTGGCTGCAGTTTGTAATACAGAATTCCAGATGCTTGTAAAAGTCCCTTTAAAACCCCAGAACAGGGACAAATGTAAATGTCTGACTCCTACAAGCATAAGCACATGACTAAAAGGAACCCTTTCCTAAGCAAAACATTCAGCATTAGTTTATATTTTCAGTCTTTTTTTTTCATCCGCTGGCGGCTTAATGCTGAAAGAAAGTTTTCGTTATCTGAGTTGATAGCTAACAGTCAAAGTTATTCTCTTGTCTCTGTATACTTCAGTGACTAGGAAACTGATTTATAACAATACATGGATGCACTGAATTAGAAAAGACAGTTTTAGAGCAGTGACATGTTTTTCTTCCTACAGTGCACTCTCCACTGAGATCTGTCAAACAGACTGTAGGAGAGCTGTGTGTGCTTGGAAAGGTTCTTCTGCCCACTCTCTCTCTCCTCTTCCTTCCCTTTCCCACTTGTCATTTTGCTCCTCCGATTGTGAACAGAGAACTGCTTTGCCAATCAGAGGGTGAAGGAGAAAGGGTGAAGGTCTTGCTCCGTGGTTAAAAAGGGCACAGCAGCTGGCGAGCTGAAATCCCAGCTCCTGAATGAATAGAAGTGAGCCCATCCGTTTGGAGGCACCGACAGCTTTCACTGTTTTGCAGCTTAGCAGTTGAAGACCTTATCCAAGTTTCACCATAAAGCTGCTATAAAAGGCTGTAAAGACTTTGAAATTAGACACAAACTTGCTTTTACTTCTGAAATTTCTAGGAAAGATTGGGTGATTTTTTGGTTGATACTTAGGTATCCTAAACTGCTGCTTCAAAGAGTGTTTCCTTAATAAAATGGCCATGTGCAGTTATAAATCTCACTTTAGTTTCCCAGACTGAGAGATGCTCCCTTGCAAACTAGACTTTATGTATAATTTTAATTATTTTATTTAATAATATTTCAGAGATGGCACTTAAGCACACTAAACTGTGTATTCCATTAGACTTGCAAATCTAGGACCCTTTCTTTCCCAGTTGTAGGAAAGAGAAAATTGTACTTATATAGAAAGTATGTATGTATCTATATAGAATAAGCACATCGTCTGTGGCTTTGGATATTAAATACATTCCTATCACTGAAACAATTTTTCCCAGCTCTTCCACTGTGTCCAGAATGCAAAAGGAAGTTTCTTCCATTCTTTCATAAACTTTCAAGTCCCATGACCAGCATACACCTTTCTAGCCTGAACTTGGTTTGGTTTTGCTAAACAGAAAAGAAATAACAAGGAAAAATTTCCTGTAAGAAAATTTATGCATATGTCCCAATATGCATCTATCTGTAACAGGGTGACTACAAACTGAATATAAACTAGCTGCTTCTTCCAGAAAGGCCTAATGGAATATAGCTCAGTATGCAAAAAAACCCCACATTTGCAATGGTGTACATACATATATATACAAATAAATATGAAGAAGCTTGACAGAGACAAAATTTTTACATTCAGGACAGATTTTGTCACAGACATTCAGGTGACTGGATGAATAAAGTCAACCTGTCCAGCTACAGATACAGGCACAAAAATGTCAGGGAAAATAGCCCTGGAATCTGATCTGCCATTGAGCTCACATCCTTCCATAATTGTTTTGGAACCCTATGCTGTTGCTAGGGACTGCTAGAAGACAATGATGGGATTTCTGGGGAAAATTTGGGCATAAACATTTGAAAGCGAAGATGATAACTTCTTCTGTTTTCTAATGACAAAATTGGCATTCCTTTAAAAAAATAATAAAAACCAGCTTGCAAAACAAATGTAACTTCATTGGCTTCATTATAACTTACAAACGTAATTATTAAAAAATTAATTTAAGTATAATGCTGATTATATATATATATGTATATGTATACATGTACTCATACTTACATATCCTCAAAAAAGGTAAAGAAGGATTATCTTCTTTTTAGCCTGTCTTTAAAACTGCAGAAGCAAAAAATTAGTGCAATTCAGTTGACAGAGTGTGCAATGTTCAGAAATAACAAATATATTCAAAAAAACCACCTGTGTCAGGAGTTTGCATTAGTAAAATTAAAATGATCAGAAATATCAGGCCCCTTGACAGAATGGTTCTTATAAAATGAAACAACTTGTGTATTATTTTTATTATTGCTATAGTTATTATTATTATTATTATTATTATTATTATTATTATTATTATTATTATTATTATTATTATTAATTATTATTATTGACATTTGGTTTTGTTTTCCACAATAATAAATACAATTCAGCATGACATTTCACTGAGAAGTTGTGCCATAACACAACTTAACACAAAGAGTTAAGACCCTCCTTACTGATTTATTGGAGAAATTGCAACTTAATGCAATAATTTCAAATGCAATCAGTTCCAGCAATGTATTTCAAGTCCTACGTTTTGTTCTTATCTATTATATTTTTTTTTTAATTTTCTCATAAATGCTCTTTTAAAATTTTTTTTCCCTAGAGAGTAAAAGAAAGGTCTTCAGAACCAGAAGTTTTCCACTCCCTCTAGGTTTTCTCTGAGGAAATTACTGCTTTTTAATCTGCCATTCATGTCACCCACATAGGAGCAAAGTGGATTTTCAGGTCAGATACCTTTCTTTTGGACCAATAAGGAGTCGTTGCAAAAGAGAATTTGAAAATTACTGTAGAAATATATGTATGTGACTCCTGTGTAAATGAGTCCTTACATGTGTATGAAATTGAGAGATGTTTGAATCCCTCTTCACCACCAGAGCCCAAGTGGGTTCTTGGCTGGGCTGTGCAAGTGAAGTCACATTTTGTCAAGGAGATGTGCAGGGTGTTTTTATTTCAGGCAACTTATTCCTTGAGGTTAAATAAATGCCTGTACATAGAAAAACTGGGTCATGTTCTATTAGGTTTTGTAAAAAATATAAGTAGGAAAAAATTAGACTTTGTAAAAGGCCGTGGAAGTGCCAGTGCGAGGCTGTGAGTACCTGGTCACCATGAACTGTGGTGGGATTTAGTTTTGAATAATAATGTTTCTTGGAATTGACCAGGACTATAAATGATAGATTTCTACAAAACTAAAGCTTTTATAAATGAAAGAAAAGAATCTCCTTTTAAATTTTAGAAGGAATCGATTATTATAATAGAGGTACAAAGACTGAGCTGGTATTTAAATAGGGTTTTCTTCACTGGATCACTCCAAAGACAAACATCAGGCTGGCCAGGAAGGCTTCGGGCTGCTTTGAGGATCTTTTTTCCTAAGCAGTATGAGCGTCATAAAACAGCTGCCCATTGCCAGGTTTAACAATTACATGGAGTAAAGAAATGGGAACTGGCTACTGCTGCTAAGTATCGAATGTCCCTCATTTCCCTTGATCATTTGTACTTGTTTGGTTCAGTCAGATCGTGAGTAGTCTTGGCATTAAAGTTATTTCCACACTGCGGTGTTTGTTTCCATTTGGCTCTTAACTTGCTCTAATTAATACTTGTGTCTGGATTTTCTACTGCTCTTAAATCCAGTGATTCAGGACTATTTTAATGATATATGCTTTTAAAAAAAGCTGACTTATCAAGTCTGATTTTTTTAATGTCAATATGTTTGTTCTAACATTTTCTGATCAAAACTAAACTCCACACTAAAACATTTAAGCAACTGTATTTCTAGCAATATCTTAACCTTGTGACTTTACTCACCCTTTCTAAGGACCTGAAATGTCTCCCACTAGAAAGATAGATTTTATTCACAAGTATACAAATATGTATATATATGCACATATAGACATGTCAAATGTAAGATGAACCTTGATGTATTCTACAAATAATTTCTGTGTCATGGGCAGGCCCTTGTACAAGAAATATGATATTGTTCATATGTTCTATTAGATTGTACCTCCAAGTCAAGTGGATTCTTCAGTCTTTTGAAGAATTTCATACTGTAGACAAAATACATTCAGACTGGATGAATTTCCTTTCCCTTCTCCTTCCCCTTCCATTTCCTTTTCCCTTTCCTTTTCCTTTCCCACAAAGCACAGCTTTCAAACAAAACAGAATTCTTGAGCTGTGGGCTCTTCCTTAGTGTTTCACTGCTCAAATCTTGGTCTTTCCTGCTTAAAGCCTTTGTAACTTGGATGGGAGTTCATGAGCCCCACCTGTCCTGGCTCCCAGCATATGGCCTCGACATGGGCAGAACCACCCTGCTCCTGTGTGCAAGGCCATAAAACTTGACATCCCTTCTCAGTACCTTTTTTATGTCTTTTCTTGTGTGTTTTGTTTTGTTTCTACTCCGAGGACTAGATTTGCCTGTCAACTGGCCCTGAAAAAGGAACTGAATTCAGAACATGGCAAATTCCCTGGGTAGGGAAAGACAAAACAGCACTGCAGTTCTCCATTCTCTCTTCACTTCCCCTGAAATGTGGTACCAAAATCAAAGTTTCAGACTTGATAAAAGCCTACATTTTTAAACAAAGATCTACTCCTCTTTCTACTAAAAACATTTAAAGAGAGAAAGCCCCAAATGTGGCAGTATCGTGGTTTTACCCTGGCCAAATGCCAGGCACCTGCAACATCTGCACACTCGCTCTCCCCTGCCACAGCTGGGCAGAGCAGAGGGAAAAAATTGTTCACACACACACAGGACTCATGAGTTGAGATAAGGAACAGGGGGAAAATGCTCCAAGGACAAAACAGGTCCACATTAAAGTTGCAAAGTGATTTATTACTGACAGAGTCAGGGAGGATAATGAGAAGTAAAATAAACCCTTAAGACACCATTTCTCCACTCATCCCCCTCCCTCCTTCCCTCCAACAGTGCCGGATGGGGCTGGTGTGGGGGTTTAGGTCAGTCCATCACCAAAATCATCTTCTGCTGCCTAGGGAGAGGAGTCCTTCCCCTGTGTTGCTCTGGGGTCCCTCCCACAGGAGACAGCTCTCCGTGAAGTCCTCCAGTGTGGGTCCATCTCACGAGCAGCAGCACACGGACTCTGCTGCAACATGAGCTGCCCCCATGGGCAGACAGTCCTCCCAAAACTGCTACAGTGTGGGTCCCCGTCCACAGGGTGCAGACCTCCGAGGCCAGGCTGCTCTATCTCGGGAGCAAGGCCTCTCTCTCCACTGGGACTCCCCCCGGACCACAGCCTCCTCCAGGCATCCATGCATTCCACTGTGGGCACCTCCCCACGGGCTGTGAGTGGATCTCAGCATCCCCTGTGGGCCCCATGGGCTGCAGGGGCACAGCTGCTCCACCATGGGCCTCACCACGGCCTGCAGAGGAATCTCGGCTCCAGTGCCTGGAGCACCTCCTTCCCCTCCTTCTCCGCTGACCTTGGTGTCTCCGTGTTGTTTCCCCCTCACATGTTCTTACCTCCTCCTCCTTCTCTGGCTAGAAACAACTGCCTACTTTGTTTTGATTTCTTCTTAAATATGTCATCACAGAGGCATAAGCAACCTCTCCAATTAGCCCAGGCTTGGCCAGTGGCATGTCCGTCATCGTCAGAGCCATCAGGGATTGGCTCTGCTGCTGGACATGGTGAAAACTTCCAGAATCTTGTCACAGGAGCCATCTTTGTGGCGCCCCCCCGCCACTACCAAAAACTGGTACCAAGCAAAACCAACACAGGCACCCACTTGGAATGGAAGTAGTTCTGTGGCACAGACAAGAATGTATTTCATTTTAGAAAGATATATGTGTATGCATATATATGTACGTACACACATATATAAACCACTTTTATGGCTCAGAAAACATATCACAAAGAGCAGCAGAGAAGCAGCAAAAGCAATTCCTCTGATAAAACAAAAAGTAGTATAAGGCATCTGGCTCAGATACAGTGGTAATCATGGGGAAAGGAGATATTTTTTCCCTCAAATATTAAAGAAAAGAGTGATATATGTGTTTTTCATAAGGGTTTTCCATTCAAGGCAGATGTCCATACCTAGCTTTGTAGGTGTTCTCTGTTACTGCTTGTAGCATGTGTGTACCATAACAACCCTTTAAGTCATGTAACAGGCTGTCATTCACTGAAGTAATTTAGCAAAAGAGATTGGTTAAGGGAATGGTCTGAATTTTTTGTACTTAAATGGATATGGGAAAATTCACACCAGATGGAAAGAAAAGTCTAATTAATTGTGAAAGAGATATTCCTTCTTAGGGCCTCTTTAACCAGCACAAACCATAAAACAAACAAATTGGTTTAATCCTATTTCTTTCTCAGTTTGATTAGTTACAGAAACAGGTAAAATTTTCTGTGATTGTTTGATGGTAACTAAGTGTATCAGACACCTCAGTATTAGGTTGGTAAAGTGGACAGAACTAACTCAACCACCAATTTTGGGATCTATCTCAGATCCTATCCCCTTGCCTTTATAGCATACAGCACTCAGAAGCAAGGCCGCATCTAGCAACAGACTTAGGACTGAGGGAAAATTTTAGGGCTGCATGTTTGCAGGCTTCGACTTTTTTTGTCAGTCCTTTACTATTGTAATAATTGGTAAGAATAGTGAGAGAGCAATTTTGCATGATAACACAGGGTCAGCCATGTAGTAAGGTAGATGTACCAACTGGGAGCATGAGAACTGAACACTGCTCCAAAGCAGTAGTTTTTTCAGTTTCAGCAAAAAGTAACTGACTGGGGGAATTTTGTTAGGAAGACTAGGACAAAGATAACATAATTGAATTTGTCTGTTAGCAAAGTCAGGCTGGCTTTATTGGACTCATGTGTAATTTATTTTTATGCAATGTCTTTAGTTCAATTTTTATTTTTTTTCCTCTTGGGGTAGTCATGATTCTTGCTTTAAATATGCAGTGTGGGCATTTGATTCAAAGTACACCAGGCTTTCATGGTTTTATAATCTAAGAAAAAAACCACACATGATAAAATCCATAAATGATAAAATTATTCAATTTTGCAAATTGATTTTACAGTAGGCTAGTTGCCCTACAAAATTCTAATGATGACATGTCAGAGAAGAGCTCTCATTCCCTCTCCCCTCTCTCTCTCACTATTTGTGTATACATACAATGACAAACCTAATAACCTCCAGGGCTCTTATCTCCATGAAATTCATTTCACAATTCTTCCATTGTGTAATATCTGTTAAAAAAAAAAAAAAAAAAAAAAAAAAAAAAAAAAAGTAAGTCTTTCGCTGTTGTGTTTTTGGGGCACTATAAATTAAACCCAGTAACAGAGATCGGGGCTAGTAAATTTTGAAGGGAAATGTGTCGGAAGTGTCCTTCTCAGTTCATCAGTGTGTGAATCAGTAGACCAAGGCTCTCCCTCACTTGAGAACAGAGGTCAGACAGTTTGGTCTGTTTTCCATGGTAGGGCTTACATAGGTTCAGGGTTTCTTCCCTTTTTTTATTTCTGTAAAAAGGTATATTCTTTCAGGTGTGTTATTGCTGTTACAGTGCCAACGTCTCTTTTGTCTTTCAAGAAAATAAAGCAATTTATAAAAAAGGGAGATCCGTTCAGTTACACCTGTTTACAGCAAAAGAAAAATGAATGTGGCCCACATCAGTAGTCATACAGTGAAAGAGGTTTTATCTCCTTCTTTTAATCCTCTCAAAGAGAGAGACCTGGCCTGCTCCCTGGTGACAGCAGAATTTGGCCCAGTAGCAGATATTTTGGGAGGTGGACTTTAGAGACATTCAGGCATTCAGACATTCTGTTAATATATACAATCCAGGGAAACCAGAAACACAGCAGCTCCTACTGCAGCCTCCAGGTTTTTAATTTTACTCCAGGTAGCTTAAAGGTAATAGATGGCCCTTTACATCCAAAGTCAGACCAAAGTCAGAGGGACTCCAGTGAGGTCCCTAATGGCACAAGGAACTCAAATCACCCCAAGCCATCAGGCACTAATGAACTGCAATGAAGCTTAAGGAGTAGGTCTGAGAATAATGTCTTCTCCAAGTACTAGTTAGGGATCATAACCTTGCTGGATAACTACCAGATCAACGGGTTTTGTGCTTGAATGCTGCTTGACCTGGGAGCATATCAGAACAGGACCTAGTTAAGAGGATATATAAACTATAACTTCCAAAGCTATACCCTTAAAATGTTATTGGCTGCAGATATGAGACATCTATATGATCTAAGATCTACCTTTAAACTTGATCAGGATTCAGTGATATGCGCTTTAGCTGAAATTGTAATTCATCAGTGCATGTAGATATCTGAGTCGACAGACTCCATCCCTCTCAAAGCCCAAGGACTTTGGAGTTTGTCTTCATTAGTTGTAAATGAAAGCTGGTGTTAAAACCATCTCAGGAAAAGCTTCTTTGACATCCCTAAATGAGCCGATGTGATCCCTAATGAAAAATAATTGTTTAAGATAAGGGTTTGCACAGCTGAAAAAGAAAGTACCCAGGTTTACTCTTCAAACAGGCCTGGGCAAATACATGCTGATGGCTTATATAGTATGTATGGCAGGTTGCATATTACTTAACTGGTTTAAAATCAGTGCAAGTGTTTTGTCTAAAGTGATCATAAACCAAAGTTAACAACAAACCACCTCAAACTTGTCAAGATGCTTTTGTGTTGAAAAGAGGTTTTCTTAATAGATGCTTGTACATTTATCACTTGGTTCTATAGCTTTTAGAATTCAAGTGCAAATTGTGAGGGCTTTTTATTGTTAACTATTGAACCATTTCTTTACTGAGGTACTAAAACAATAATATTTGAACTATGTTATAGAAGATATAAAAATATATTTAAAAAATCAGTGTTTAAACAAAACAGAAGGGCTGGGATAATGGCTCCTAGCAATAATAATAATAATCTTTGTAGTGGAGTTTAACTTGTGTAACACTTAATCCTGATAGTAATACACCAAATTCACCTAGACTCTTTAATTTATTTTACCAGTTTTCCCTTTTATTTATTTATTGAACTTCTTTAATGGAAATTATCCATATGTCGTACTGGGTGTGCTAGGCTTATTCTGCATTTCCTTTGTAGCTTCATTTTGTGACAGAAGTCTGTAGAAGTACAAAACAGGAGACCAATATCTTAAAAACATGGATGTCCTAAGAAAAAACACCCATGAACAACAATTATAAATACTTGAAAGCTGTAAAGGCAGGTTATCAAGATACATTTCAAGTTCTTTTTACTGCACTTATTTCTCTAAAACTTGATGTATACACAAATACATAGAAATACGTATATATATATATATATAACACTGACAATGTATTTCAAGGAAAAGTCCACATAGCTATATTTGGAAAGCAAATATTTCAGTTTATGCTTAGTTCCAGCCACCACAGTATTACTATTTATTGGTGTAGTGAATTTATGAAAAAGAAATACCAGCTGCCTCATTACATCATACTGAAGTGTTCCAAGATCTGACACAGATGTTTTGGACCATAGAATTGAAGAAAAAAAAATGTGGGTGCACCCATATTTATTCAGCCTGGTGAGAGAATGCATTCCAGTAAGTTAAGGTTATTTTGGAAGAGTCTTACATATTTATTTTAATTGATGTCTGATTTAAACAAAAATCTTTCTGATGAAGGAAAACTTTATTTGAATGGTTCCAGAAAAACACAGCCCACTCCTCTGCTATATTTTCTATGTACTTTATATCTCTTTGCTGGCCATAAAGATGTTAAACTTTATAGTGTGAAAGGAACAGAGCTCTTTCATTTGAACTAATGGGTTTCTAATTAATTTTGTGAATGCTAGTATGTCCACAATACATTTCATACAGTTGAGACACAATGATCTACTTCTAAAATGGGTCTGTGTAAATTAACTTTGAAGGGTGTCCGTGCTGGTCTTTCACCCAGTAATTGCATGATGTGAACCCCCGCAGCAGCTGATTTTAGAGTTCATCCCGGCTGATTCTTGCTGGTGGAAATTTGCCACAACGATTACATCATCTTCCAACAAACCACATGTGCATGACAACAGTCAGCAAACAATTAGTTAAAACCCTACAATAAAATTTGTAATTTGGCATAATAGACTTTTCTTTCAGGGTTCACATTTCCATGACAAAGCTTGGGGAATTGGAGCAGTTCTGCAAACAAGCACAGACTCTGGATATCATCAGTGGGGGAGATGGCCTTGTCCCTCCTCTCCTCTGTGCTCCAGGCTTGTACAATTCTTTTACTGCCTGGAACCTGGGATTAAAACTGTGACAGTCATCATTTTGGAAAACTCATTAAAATGCTCCCATTTATTTCTTTTTAGCCCTGAGCGATGCCGATGCCCAGCTTATGTTTTCTCTAACAAGACAGCAAGGGGGGAGGAAAATAAACCTCTAGTAATGATTTATGGAAACAATAACACTTCCTTGAGTTTTAAAAACATCTGAAAGCAAATGTCATGCCCCTGCCTTCTCTCCAGCTCTCTGTGATGTTTTCCATTCTCCTGTGTTACAAAGACTAGTAAAGGCTGAGTCTCAGGAAAGATGTGTTGTGGTAAAACTATTTCTCCTTTAATCTAATATTCTCCAGCAAGGTCACAAATCACTAGCTATGCAACATTTGAAAACTGGAAGATTATTGCAGATTCAGGCCTTGAAGCCCTTCTGTTTTCTTTGTTCATAGACAGAGATCCTTGACGTGTATCCAGGAGATAGATAGGTTAAATTCCCTCCCTCTTTCTCTTTCCCCTCCTCTCTGCTTTTAGCCAAGTGATTTATTTGAAAGAATGTGTAACTTTTCTAATCTTCCATTTATAGGCTAAGTTGTTTTTTTTTTTTTTTTTATAGCAATAAAAGGACATAAGGCCAGCAAGGAGGAATTATGCAGTGTCTATTGTAGGGAAATGTAAAATAATTGCAGTTTTATGTGGGGTGAGGACACTTAGAGGAATGTGAAGTCTTTATCTGCAGATGTGAGTTAATGTTTTGTTTAGACTGTGGCTGCCAGAGGAAGATGTGAATAAACAGAAGCTCCTACTTTCCATAAGGAGCAAAAATTTTACTTTTCAGTCTGGTTTCCAAATTAGCTCAAAAGTGCGAAATGGACTTTTTCTGCACATCTTTAAAAAAAAAAAAAAAAAAAGGGAAAGAAAGGGTTTGTCAGAACTTAGTAAGTGGGTGCCCTTAGAAGGGCAATAGTGATATTGTGTTATTACACACAATATCGCCCAAATCATAGAAAAAAGTTACAAGCTACTTGCAGAAAGCATACATTAGCACAGATCCATTGAATGTGGTTTGCAGGAATGAAGTAACTCACACAGAAGGGAAAAGAGCAACTACTATGAATACTGAAAGTTTATCACCGGTGCTGTCTGCAAGGCTGTTGAGTTTAGGCTGTTTGTAGCTATTATCTCAATTTGCTCTTCCTTCCCTGAGTGTTCCTCTGTGTGATCTGGTTTCGCAGCCCCCTGCCCAGACTCGGAGGCAGAGGAACCCATAGGTTCAGATGAATGATAATGAGCGTTGTCAGAGAGGCAAGAAAATTGAGTCCTTGCTCTGTCTGCCTGGCCAAGAGCTGCAGGAGCTAATTGTGTCAATGGTAATGAGACTGAGCAGGCAGCAGATGCTCACGTGCCTTTACAATCCAAATCCCACCAACAAATTCCTCCCACAGAAACTTTGAGGGATGTCTTGGCACCCTGGAGATGGTGATAGACCCTGTCTCAGCCACATGCCACCTGCTAGAGCCATTGTTAGAAAAAGAAGGAGGGAAAAAAGCGCCTATTATGATAACAAAGTTGTTTGCTGTCTCTTGCAATGACTTTATGGCACTACTTTTGCCATACTGGAGCTACTGAAAAAAAGAAAAAGGAACATCTGATTCTTTAAAGAGAAACATTTTCATTGAGCACTGTTAATCACTTACTTGGGAAGCCGGATATTTGGTATGTTACATATTCTGCTGAAAAACTATGCCTGCCTTTTTCCCATTACAACTCCCACTGTGTCTGCTTCCTACAGCAGGTTTAAATTTTCACGTTTTCCCATTGCACTGGTGCAGGGAGCATGTTTTCCTCTTTTTCTCCCAGAAAAATCAAGAAGAAAAAAATGCAAATACAGAGTACTGTATAAATATTTACAGTAAAATAAAATAAACAGCACATTTGTTCCTCATTCACAAAGCAGGCTGGGTGGTGCCTGAGGTTACGAAGAAAGAAAGGCCATTATGGCTCCCTTACAGACAGTCCTTTTTCATGCAAACTTGCTAAATTCTGCAGATGTTTAGATCCTTCCAGGAAATATTTGCCCAACAGCAGCTCTTTCTGGAGAAATCTGATGAAATGTCCTTTCTTGCTACAAAACTTTGTGTCTAGCTTTGCAGTCCTGGGGGGCTCATGCTCTTCAAGACATTTTTAACTCACTCTGAAGCTGTTCAAAATCACAGAATCATTAAGGTTGGAAAGGGCCTCTAAGACCATCAAGTCCAACCATCAACCTAAACCTGTCAGATCCACCAGCACCACATCTACAAAGAGGGAAAAAGCATCTTAAAAACTCTGGAGTTACCTCTGGCTCCACCACGGCTGCACACGGCTGAGCTCTGGCTCTGCTGAAGATGATTGACCCGTTTCCTTCTCGAGAGTGCCCGACATCCTTGGAGCACGTTAGTCACAAGCAGCTGCTGGAAGTAGGTACATGAGTGGATCTGGATCATTTGGCTTAGGCAGTCAGTGGAAGACTGAACACATGCTTTTTCCGCTCAACACACCTGAAACACCAATTACGCTCCTTTTTTCAAACTCCCAGGGGTAACGGAGGATGTTACAGTTCCATGAAAAGCTTAGGTTGAGCCAGTAATTTGACAGACTATGGACTGCAGCCCTGGCTAAACTCACATTACACCAAACTTCAAATCTTTTATTTTACAGATTTACTCCTCCAAAGAAAAGAAGTATCTCAAATGCAGCTGGTCCTTTCTGCACCTTATAAAGAGTGGCCTTGAAAGTACCATCACATCCTAGATGGTGTGTTGCAGGGTACAAGGGCAACGCGTTTTCCAAAGCAGCGTAGCAGCAGTTTAAGATGCAGAAAGCCTTTCAAATTTATTCACGTAAAGTATTTCAGATTCCAGTGCATGCAGTGCATGCATTTGCTAACATCTGGAATAAAACCAGATGGTGGACATCCAGTGCCAGTACACCACCTTGCAGGACTGATTACCATACCCGAGGCTGAGAGCACAGACGATGCTGGTGCTTTCCCTGCGGGGAATAAAGAGGTCTGGGGATTCTGCCTGCAGCAGTGACCGCCCCAGCCCCACGGTGGCTGCACCACTGAGCAACAGGAGGTGAAACAGTGGTTCTTCCACTTGGCAAGAACCAAAGGCTATGGCCACTGTTCTCTGAAACATTTGGCTCTCTGCATTGTTTGTATTTCAGTTGTAGGGATGACAAGACAGAAAAAACGATGCCTTAGGAAATGAGTGGTTGTATCTGTTGTACACAACAGGACCTACAGCTGGGTTTGGGTGGCGTTGTGAGAAAGTGAACAGGGCCACACAGTGTTACCTTTGTTGGCTTAAGTGCGGTGGGAAAGAAATGTGTTGCAGTCCTGACTGGTGCCCTTTCTCCCAAACACACGTAATGCTCAAACCCCCTTTTTGCTGAAGTGTATGTATTGCTCTTAAAGGCAGTTTTGGGTAAACAGCTATCAATTAGAGACATTTTACTTCATACTTTGCAAGGCAATAACTAAACAAAATGACAAATGCATTAGAGTGATCAAACAATGGAATTTACATTGTATACTGTGCCATCTTAACTAATCCTCAAAAAAATTCAAAAGCATCCACTGATATATTGCAGGCATTTGTTTATAATAGAGACCTAGTAAACTGTAAGGCTCATGCATATTTCCCTTTTTCACTTGGTAAATCTTTGAGAGATAAAAGTTTTATTGGTGCAGAAAGAGACTGAATATCAAGGCACAGTACTTACCCTGCATGGAACATAGATGGGTTTAACTCACGATTTATATACACAATGCTGCATTGCAAAACTGCCACGGAAATTTACTCATGTAGCAGAAAATCTGATCCCCTGCCCTTTGTTACAATGATTGATGATAATGTAAAATCTAATTTTAAACTCACTTTTCAAAAAACTTTTTCTCCCATCAGCAGGTGTATAGAATTTGGTGGTTTGATGTATTTTAATGACCCATCTGATCTTTTCTAAAGCAAGTTGAAAAAGTGGAAATTATAGGTCAGGGTTCTGAACTAAATTTCTCTGTTTATTCCATCTTCTGAGTCCTGGCCTTTTGTTCCAGGGCTTTGACTGGCTGTTTGTTGAGGCAGGAAAATACTTTTTCCTGGTCTAGCTATTACCTTTACCAAATGTGTTCTGGATGTCTCTGAGGTGACAGAGAGGCCTTTGAGACAGCTCATGGTGGACACTGCACAGAAGGGGCAGTGCTCTGATGGGAACAGACACTATTAAGCCCAGGTATCTTCAGCAGGAAGTACAGTAAGGAAATACTGTATCCATGTATATAGTCAAGATACAGGTTTTGTGGAGGTCAGGATTGATAACATCATGTGGACGTTTTGCTTTTCTGATTTTTCTGCCAGGATCCCAGACCCCATTTCTGACTGCCTTTTCACGTGAACTACATAAAGGATGTCTGCAATACATTTTTAATATTTCACAGATCAAAATATGTGCTCTGCCCAATGTATTTGGTCTTAACTAAGAATGTGATGCAGAGGCCATATTTTTGATAGTCCAGTGGTCTTTTTTCTGCCTTTAATATCTCTTAAAGTAATTCAGCCCCTGATGTCACTCAGTTCTGAAAAGAACATCAGGTATAAGCGTGACTGATGAGATAGAAGACTGCACAAATACAGAATTAATTTGTGATGAGTTCTGTAATATGGTTGTCTGTGCAAAAAATGGACTGAAATGTCAGCTTCCTTCCACCCACTCCACAGAACAGCATCATATTGATCTTTGATCAGCTTTTTGGGCCCAAGAGTGAATGTAAAATGGCAACGCCCATTTGCCTAGAAGGCTACTCCTCACTTGATCAGGACTCGTGCTGCCACAGACGGAAATGTTAGTTTTACTTGGGAAACGAGCTTGTTGAAGAGGGATGGAGGAAGAGAGAGGGAGAGAGGAAGAAAGAAGCAGAGGGAGAAAGGCAAGAAGGAGAGACGAAGCTCCTCAGTTTTGTCATTCATTGTGATGGAAATGTTCTTTTAAAATACACTTTTGACTTAGGAAGACTTGTCTTTCACATTCATTGCACAGGTGTCAAATCAAATTTTATCTTGCGATGTCTTGTGCGCTGGAGCATAGCTCATGTGACATTTTGTAACATAATGCAACATAAGGTAATAAATCATACTGAAAGTGAATAAAACCTCATTTTTGTGTATGTGTCTTGAGGAGGGGAATGAACCAAACAGCACAGTGCTAATTTTGCTGCGCTTCTATCATTAAGAAAATATTTTCTTTCTCTCCTGTCCTTGCTGAGGGACTATTTATCAAAATATTTCTTCAAAGCAAAATTCTTTTCCACCTGATTTTTGCATAGAGATTGTACATCTAGGGGATCATAAACTTTTAGAGGAAAATATAGGCTTGAGAGCTCAGTAAAATTCCTCAGAGTAACAAGACAGACTTTAAAGTATATCGACCACGGAAATAAAGCTCCTTTCAGCTAAGTGAAAAAAAATTAATCTGTTGTGCAGCTGTGGTTTCTGAAGCAGTACTGTAGGCAAATGGAAGTGCAATTTAGAGTCAGTTTGTTTTTCTTCCTCAGGTACATCAGTGAGGAATTGGAGTGCAACTTTTGGGAAGAACTTTTTGGTGAATAGGTCTGTCTTAGGTGGGAATAAGTGAGATTAGTCTCCAGGAGGCCAGCAGCACTCCACTCACGTGCCTAACAGCACTCACAATACCACGCTCACTAAGAAGCATCTGCTGCCTGCACGTGGGACTCTCCCTTTTCTTTGTGAGGGAAGTCTGTCATGTCAAAGGTGGACTGGAGTTTAAGAGACTTTCAGACAAAACTCTTTCACTGGATGCTGGAGATAGCAGCCTCAGGAGTGCTGTGATTGCTCCTAAGCACCCTAGAGAAGCAAGCATTGCTTCTAGAAGTGCCACACGCTTAAATATTGCTCCACCCAAGCAAACAACCTCAAGATGCGTTCCTCCTCAGTTTCAGGTTGTCAGATGAAAAAACAAAAAAATAAAATGGAGAGGTTTTCCTCACTTTAGTTCAGAATTCAGGTAAGGGCTGTTGTGCCAATGACATTTTATGATCCTAAGTGCAAATGGCCAGTTGCGTGACAGTGTGGGCTTAGGTGATAATATGACACATCATATGACTGGTAGAGTTGTAAAATTAAAAATAAATTCAAAAAGGGGGAAAAAAAGACCTGCTGTAATTCCTATCTGTAAGTATCTTGCTCTCTATTAATATACAGAGTGTGCCTCTGAGAAAGACCGATGTGATGAAGTGGAATTACTATTCGGAAATGATAAAAATTGCATAAAGCAAGTTCTGCATATCTAAGTGTACTAAACAGTTCCGTGGAAGAACATGCTATCATTTAAAAGTATATATAATAGTTTTGAAGCAGTGGAATTATTTTTACTATGAATTATTCATCTCCTGTGCTCATCATGTAAAAGGGTGATGACTTCTTTTATCAACAAAATACTTTTTATTGACACTAAGAGCAGCATTTAATTGAACCTCTTTCCCCAATTATCGTCAGAAAAGAGTTTACACTTGTGCTTTGGAGAAATGTTTTAGGAAGATTTATCAGAGCTGCAAAAAAAGCTGTCCATGAACTAATGGAATTATACTATCTTTGAATTCTCTCCACCAGAACTTAGAATGGTCACTAATTCCTTTCTTTGCTCTTTTGGTGTTTGCAAAGGGGTTCACTAAAGCCTGAATTGATATAATTATTGGCTTGGATTGTTAGAGATTTAGGCCAGATGGCTATGGGTTTCTAAAGTCCCAGTTGCTTGTGTTAGCTTTTCTAGTTTGCCTATAGGGTTTGGGGATCAGCAATTTGAAAGGGCTGCAAACTTGTAAAACAGTATTATTCATGGGGGCAGAATGTTCATCAGCGTGACCCAGTACTAAATACATTCATTATGGGCATTTCTATTCTGCACAATTTGCCACACGGTGCTAGTTTGTGGAAGAAAAAAAAAGGAGACAATGGCTTATAAAATGCTTTTGAATGCTTAAAAAGAAGGAGAGTTCACACTGAGCCTCCCCTGCTTTCTTTTTCAGCAAAAACCTTCTTAGTGACTTTGGCTGAGCTCTGCTGAGAGTAAGTAAATTGGGAAAATAAGAGATTTTCTCTTTATATTTTTGGATATGTCACGGGGGAACATAAGAGAGGGAGAAGAGCAACAAAAGAGTGATGGTATTGTTATGGGCAACGCTAATAAACAAATGGACAAAGTTAGCAGAAAAACAGAGAGAAACATAGCAAGCCTGTGGATAAAATGATAAAAGCATATGTAAAAAGGAAGTAGAAGTCACATAGATACATCTGAAATGAGAAGAATGCATCAGCTTCCATGTCCTCAATGCAGCCTGAAGCTCACGCATGGATCTGTAACATTTCTGGTGTGCACAAAACACATGCTTGTCTCAGTCATAACATTATATTTTTGTGTGCAAATGTGTGGGCATGTAAATAGTTTTCTGCAACATCAGAGAGGGGGGGAATTTGTCACTTTCTAAACAATCTGTCTTGTGGCTTCTTTTCCTTTAAAACACTTGGCATGTAGAAGGTGTGCTTAGCACAGACTGTCACGGTGGAGCATGAAGTGCTGTTTCAAATAGGATGAAAAAGATGATCTGAAGTAGCTCTGGAACAGCAAATAAAAAAGCTCAGAGACAATCGCACACACGAACGCACCAGAGGAACGGGGCTCAGGCAGAGGCAGCTGCGCTGAGGGCAGAGATGCTGCGAGAGGCAGCCGGGGAAGGAGCGGAGAGTGCAAAATGTTCCTGACTTGGGAAGAAGCAGGACAGGATTCGTGAAGTGGAAGAGCTCACGCTGGGCTCCGGGCAGGAGGAGAGATACTGGGGACACGCAGGGTATAGGTAAACAAGCAGAAAGAAGACGCTCTTGCCGCATGGATAGCGAGACGTCACCCCCAGCTCCTTTACTAAGCAAACCCACTCAAAAGCTCCCAGCGAGTTAAACAAGGGGGAACCTAAAAGTATGTAGATTAGGAGCGCGATCGCATTTCTCGCGGCAGGAAGGGGAGGAATTAAAATCACAAAACCCCGCTTGAAACTGCCATGAAAATTCGGGGGGTGGGGAGGAGAGAGGTTGATTTAAAGTTGCCTATTAGTCATTTGTGGCCCCCAGCCCCCATCCTGGGCGGCGAGCGGGGGCTGGCGGAGGATCCCCCCCGCTCTCCCCGGGTCCCTCCCGCGCTCCC
>VZRN01004506.1:4964089-4992684 GCA_013397935.1 Dasyornis broadbenti | reverse complement strand
CTCCCGATCCCCCCGCCCCGGCGCGCCGGGCTGCGGGCCCCCTCCCCTCCCCGCCCTCCCCGGCTGATTGGCTGCACCGGGCTCGGCACAGGCCGGCCAAAAGCTTTGTCTGGGGACTTGGAGTGAAGTTGCGGAGGATTTTAGGCTGGAGCCGGCGAGGGAGGGTGTTTATTCCGGCGGCGAGTGCGGAGAGAGACGGGAGGACGGGCTGCAGCTCCATCCCGCCGGCTCCCGGCGGTCCCTGGATGCTGACGGCGGGAGAGGAGCACCCTGCCCCGGAGTATCTCAGGCTGGAAGAGGAGCGCTGAGTCAAATGAGAAAGCGTGGATTGCCTACAGACTGTATCTGGATGTCCCGGCACGGTGTGTATAAAAAAAGCAAAAAGTTTTCTGATCTGTGAGTCATTAATACTTGGCTGGCTAGAAAAAGCGTTTTCAAGTTGGAAAGGACCAGATGTGCTCTGGGTTTAAGGTACCGAAGGAAGGCAAAATAATCGCTTTTTAACGTGCTGGGAAAAATTAATTGCAAAAACTTACAAATGCATCGAATCGGCGGTAAAATGCACTTTCTATTGATTTTTGCACTGATCATAATATCTTGCAATAATGCTGTGCTGGGCAAGAATTTGAAATACAGGATTTATGAGGAGCAGAGGGTTGGATCGGTAATTGCAAGACTATCAGAGGATGTTGCTGATGTTTTATTGAAAATGCCTAACCCTTCTTCGGTTCGGTTTCGAGCCATGCAGCGGGGAAATTCTCCCTTGCTTGTAGTCCGCGAGGATAATGGAGAAATCAGCATAGGAGCTAAAATTGATCGGGAACAACTGTGCCAGAAAAACTTAAACTGCTCCATAGAGTTTGATGTGATCACTCTGCCCACTGAACATCTGCAGCTTTTCCATGTTGAAGTCGAAGTGCTGGATATTAATGACAACTCTCCGCAGTTTTCCAGAGCTCTTATCCCTATTGAGATATCAGAGAGTGCAGCTGTAGGAACTCGGATCCCTTTGGACAGTGCTTTTGATCCAGATGTGGGAGACAACTCCCTTCACACTTACTCCCTTTCTGCAAATGATTTTTTTAGCATTGATGTGAGAACTAGGACTGATGGTGCTAAGTATGCAGAGCTGATCGTGGTTAGAGAGCTGGACCGCGAGCTGAAGTCGAGTTACGAACTCCAACTCACTGCCTCTGACAAAGGGGTGCCTCAGAGATCTGGGTCATCCCTCCTGAAAATCAGCATTTCTGATTCCAATGACAACAGCCCTGTGTTTGAGCAGCAGTCGTATATTATCCAGCTCTTGGAAAACTCTCCCATCGGGACTTTGCTCATAGACCTCAATGCTACTGATCCAGATGAGGGCGCCAATGGGAAGGTCGTGTACTCCTTTAGCAGTCATGTGTCTCCCAAAATTATAGAAACTTTTAGGATAGACCCAGAAAAAGGTCACCTGACCCTGCTGAAGCAAGTGGACTATGAAGTAACCAAATCCTACGAAATGGATGCTCAGGCTCAGGATATGGGGCCAAATTCTATTCCAGCTCACTGCAAAATTATAATTAAAGTTGTGGATGTGAATGACAACAAGCCTGAAATTAACTTAAACCTGATGTCCACAGAGAGAGAAGAGGTAGCTTACATTTCTGAAGGGTCACCCCTGGACACCTTTGTTGCCCTGGTCAGAGTGCAAGACAAGGACTCAGGTGTGAGTGGAGAGATAGTTTGTAAGCTCCATGGGCATGGCCACTTTAAACTTCAAAAGACTTATGAAAATAACTATTTAATCTTGACTAATGCCACTCTGGATAGGGAAAAGAGATCTGAATACAGCTTGACTGTAATAGCAGAGGACAAGGGAACGCCAAGTCTCTCCACGGTGAAACACTTTACTGTCCAAATCAGTGATGAAAATGACAACCCACCCCGCTTCCAGACAAACAGATATGAAGTTGTTATCTTGGAAAATAACTCTCCGGGAGCGTACATCACATCAGTCACAGCCACAGACCCAGATCTAGGCGACAATGGGCAGGTGACGTACACTATTTTGGAGAACTCTATTTTGGGAAGCTCTATAACCACCTATGTGACCATCGATCCCTCCAACGGGGCGATCTATGCCCTGCGAACCTTTGATCATGAAGAAGTAAATCAAATTGCCTTCGTGGTCCAAGCTAGGGATGGAGGGAGCCAGCAGCTCTCTAGCAACGCCACGGTTGTACTCACCATCATTGATGAAAATGACAACGCTCCTGTCATTGTGGGGCCGGCGCTACGCAACAGCACAGCAGAAATCTCAATCCCTAAGGATGCTGGAATTGGCTTTCTTGTCACCAGGATAAGAGCTACAGACAGAGACTCTGGTATGAACTCTGAACTCAGCTGCTCCATAGCAGCTGACAAGGAAAACAGCATCTTTGTGATGGATCCCCAAACTTGTGACATCTCTATCAATGTGAGTGTTGAATCAGTTCCAGCAAAACAATGGGAGTTTTTAGTCATAGTCCAGGATAAAGGCAGCCCTCAGCTCAGTACTAAAGCTCTTCTGAAATGTACCATTTTTGAGCACGTTTATTCATTTTCAAGCACCGAAGCAACTTTGGTAAGCCAACCCTCCCTGGACATCTCCATGATAACGATTATATCCTTAGGATCCATATGTGCCGTGTTGTTGGTTATTATGGTTATCTTTGCTACGAGGTGCAATCGAGAGAAAAAGGACACCAGGTCTTACAACTGTCGTGTGGCCGAATCAACCTACCAGCACCATCCGAAGCGTCCCTCCAGGCAGATCCACAAGGGGGACATTACGCTGGTGCCGACGGTTAATGGCACTCTGCCCATCAGATCTCACCACAGAGCTTCGCCGTCATCGTCCCCGGCCCTGGAGAGGGGGCAAATGAGCAGCCGGCAGAGCCACCACAGCCACCAATCACTGAACAGCCTGGTGACCATCTCCTCGAACCACGTGCCCGAGAATTTCTCCCTGGAGCTCACCCATGCTACGCCGGCTGTTGAGGTGAGGTCCAGAGCTTGTTTTTGCACATCCATTCATGCAGGCCTTCCCTCTTCCTTCCTTGCCTTCCCTCTCCCTCCGTGCAGCTCCATCTGAGAAAGAGTGCCTGAGTATTTTTATTCAGAAACAATCCAGTCAGCTCTTTCATTAGTGGGGGTGAAGAACTGGAAGCTTAAACACTGACACAGTTTGAGTACATCTGTTCTAATATATGATCACGGTATCTCAAACTTGGAGACTCCCCATCTCAGGTCTTACTGCAAATGCTGGGTCATGGCTTAAATAAATGAGGGCTGTGTCCTGGTAACTCTAAAGCAAGGCCATTTTGTTTTGAATTAGGATCCTGAAATGGTAAAGGCTTGAATCTAACATATTAAACCAAAACAAACTGCACTTCTGTTTAATTGCTTGTTTTACTTTTTAATGAATTAATTATTATGAGTTCAGAGGCTAATGAACAGCAGTCCGCTTCCTCATTGTACAGAGTCTTCAGATGTTTCCTGTGTCAGACACTCCACCACCAAATAATCTGTTGTACTGCATTATATATGTGCAGGAATTTGATTTAATTAAATCTTAAAGGAGAAAAAAATAAACCACAGACAAAGCAAATGTGTGGTTTTACAGCTTGGAACTTGAGCTTTCATTTCAAAGAATCAGTCTTTTCACCTTTTCTTCAGCAGGTTTCTCAGCTTCTCTCGATGCTTCACCAGGGCCAGTATCAACCAAGGCCAAGTTTTCGAGGAAACAAGTATTCCAGAAGCTACAGGTAAGAATCCAGACTGTTCTGCTACATGGACCAGAAAATACAGACATGTATTTTTAAACAAAAAGCGGACTATAACATACTTGAGATAATGTAGTTGTCCACAATTCTCTTTACAGATATGCCCTACAAGATATGGATAAATTCAGCTTGAAAGACAGTGGCCGGGGTGATAGTGAAGCTGGAGACAGTGACTATGATTTGGGGAGAGAGTCTCCAATTGATAGACTTCTTGGGGAAGGATTCAGTGACCTTTTCCTTACAGATGGGAGAATTCCTGCAGGTAAGAGCACAATGGAAGCTGGCCAGTTTATTTACAGTACTGCCTGGCTGTCACTTTGATGAAACTACTACTGAGAAAGCAAAAATTCTTTAGCTTTCAAGTCCTGTGTTTCCTTCCTTTTTTACTCTGTTTCATGATAAATACTGAGTTGAAGCCTTGACATATCTAGCAAAATGAAACCTCAGACACAACTGCAAATCTACCCAGAGCAATGCCTACTTTTTTGGTTACTCACATTGTGAGCTGGCTCCAGATTCCCCCTAAAAGTATGATCTCCTCCAAGTCCTTAGACTTTTAATGACTGGGTGGATGTTTTTGCAAAGCCAGGCAGTTGCGGTTTGTTAAAAATACAGTGAACTATAATTTGGGAGATAGGTTTTCCAGAGCGGATTTGATCCATATGATACAAACTCTTACCATTTAGAAACTGAGTATGAAAGTGGACCAGAAGCATGGATGGAGAAGAAAGAAAAGCGTTTTTCTCACTGAAAAATGAACTTGAGTGGCAATGGAAGGATCTAAATATGTCCTAGATTTTGAATCTTGCAACCCTAATTTGTGGAAGAAAGAGCTTAAGAGATACAATTCAGAGGCAGAGGGCAGGGAAAAAAAAATAGAAAAGGGTGAATGGCAGTAGGATAAACACACATATACATATTCATGTGTATGAAGTATTGCTTTTAAATTTATGCCCAAATAAAAGTTGAATAAAAGGTCATGGGAAATCATGCTTAGTATAGACAGAAGAATTTTGTAATTACTTTAATAATTATACAGCCTCTGGTTGTACCCTAGATCTTGTTCTTACTTCAGATCATATTTAGTTTTCTCTGTATAACCAGAGGGCCAGATAATTTCAGTAGGGTTCACTGAACCAAGTTTATAAATTTAACAAGTTTAGTAAAGTAATTTTATCCATGGGGGCCTCTGGCTTTGGGAGGTGGTGCAGCACGTGGCCCTTCTAAAGTGACGCCTGTGTATTAACCAGGGTTGAGAGTGAACGCCAGAAGTTCAAATTGCTTTTCTTATACATTTTAACTTTAAAATTTTCTGTGGATATTTTGCTCCAGTCTAGGTCTTGTATCACACACCTAGCCATTCACTTACCTCCTCAAATGTGCTGAAAACTGGAGGCCTTGAAGAGTTACTCTGTTTTCAGAATCTTTAACCTAAATCTGGAGTTCCAATATATTTTTATCCTCATCCTCCCTAACTCCTACTACTTATCCCTCTGCCAGCTAGCAGGAGACATGTCTCATTTCTCTCCTATGCTTAGCAAGGAGGCAGGGAGGGATCTGCTGGAGCTCTCAGTTGCCTGGGGAACTTCAAGTGCAATGGTGTTTGCACTGGCACCCAGCCCTGCTGCTGCCAAGGAAGAGCGATCCCTTTACAGTGGGCAGCTGGGGGCTGCCAGCAGACAGGAATGGTTGTCCTCTTAGCTGGCTGAAATGCCCATGACCCATTTTCAGCTCTTACAATTCCCTCTCTAAACAGGAAGCCGAAGGATAGGATTTCCAAAAATGCCAGGCTAATTGCATTCAAAGTAAGGAAAACTCCTCTGAGTGCAGATAGAACTGGGTTGGGCTATCAAGATTGGCATTTAAGCTCACCCAGATGTCCATTTACTGCTGTGCATGGCCTTAATCCTTCAGATAAGTCTGTTGAACCAGTTCAGATGAGACCTGGGCTGATCTACAATCCCAGTGTATGAAAAGGAAAACTTTGTGAAGGTTTCCTGTTCTCCATTTTGAAAGGTTTCTGAATTGTCAGTCTGCACACAGGCAAAAATGCTGTGGGAAGGTCCTTTCAGTTTGTCTGGTTAAAGTGGAACAAGAAAGGAATGGAGCCAGTCCCTCAAAACTCTACAAATTACAGAATCAGAAAGTTCAATAACTCTACTCGAAAGATTTGTTTCTTTTTCTTTCTGTTTTTAAATCTTCACCAACAAGCTTTAAGTTCTGGGGGGAAAAGAGGAAAAAAGAAAGAAAAAGAGAAAGAAAAAACTGTTGTGCATCTGGACAATTTTAAATCTATTGCTGATTTAGGGACAGATTGTGTCACCATTCAGTTACTTCAGAGTATCTTTTGGTCTCGTATTCAGGAACATCAGAATTCAATATTTTAAAACAAAACCATTCCTGATAATAACAGTTACAAAACTGGCACTAAGACAAACCCCACTACTAATGAAATGCCAGACCACTGAAAGTATCTAATGAATTTAAAGGAGTCTTAAAGAAGTCTTCTTAGTTAAAAGTGTAATCCTCACCTTCTGGGATGACTTGAGAACTGGTCATGGGTCACTCAGATGTCTTTTGACACTTCTAACTCTTGGGCATTTTCTGTAAAACATCATACATGGGAACAAAGCACTTGCAGCCATTTCAGTCACTCGTATTAAAACTTTGGCCACTGATACATTCTAGTTTGCTTTGTTTGTTTGAAACTTCCTGGATCAGCAGTTATTTTGCAATAGATTGTGCAATATCCAGGCTGCAGTCTGAGCTTGTAGTCTTGAAGGAAATTCATACTGTTGCGTGCATGACACGGGGAAAGTTTATACTCATAGGAAGGGAAAGGCCATTAGGAAAGCAAACCATATGATAGGCTGTGTAAAGTGCAAAAATAAATAGCGCTGACAGTATGAGAGTTGGACTTTATAAATCCCTGCTACATCCTAAATTGAAATACTCTGTTCAGTTCTGCTTACACTACTACAAAAAGATTTTTTGATAAACAGAGTGGATCCAGAGCCAGATGAGAAATGTGTCGAGGGAGCAGGGAAAACTTCCAGGGCATGACTGCAAACATTTCTTATGTACTCGATATAAATGGAGAAAGAACAAGAAACTGTATTCTGTGTGGGGTAATCTAACCATTAAGTGATTAGGGCAGGAGTTTCTTATGGTCAGAATATGCATAATGCAAAGAGTCTGTCATTCTGAAAACTGTCTTTTGAAGTTTGTGCCTCAAACCCTGTAGTGGCCCCAGGAGCACTCAGGTCTTCTCCAGCAGATCTGGCAGGCGTACAGACACCCAGCCTGAAGCTAGGCCCTGCATCCTACAATCAGTTCCCTTTGGAGTGGAAAATTTGGCCTCTCTCCTGCCACATCCCTCTCTGCAGCTCTGTCAAATTGGGTTTTGCCCATCTCTGCTTCCAGGAGCCATTCCCAGACCTCTTGGAATGTTTGCAGAGGACTCCTGCTGTAGGCTAGTTTGGACCAGTGTAGCCCTTAGGGTTACAGTCGCTTGCCTCACCTTACTGCTTCTACCTGAGAGACATCAATAAATCAAGAAGTGAGAGAGCAGCTTTGCTGTCTTCTGCTCTTGAGCCCTCATGGCTGACCTGGATTCCCATCTGGTGGATTTAGAGTCCTCCTTGTGCCAAGGTCTGAGCCAGCACAGGCCAGTGCCCTGAGCTACAGAGCTGCAAGTGCACCTGAGAGTAGAAATCCAGTATAAACACTAGAGTCACACAGGCTGGGAGTTAGGCCCTAGGTATTCTGATACTGGATTAAAATTTAACTGATTTAGTTAAAAAGGTAATATGGCAGTGGATCACCTCGAATGCTACATACACCTCGTTGTCAGAACAAAGGAGTTGTTTAATGGAAAAGAAGATCTTTCTGCATGTTATTATTCTTTGTTCTTTATTCCCCCTGTCCATTTGTTCCCACTTTATTGCTCTGATATGCCTCACTAGTTTCATGTGGAAGTCTTCTCTAAAACTCAAGTGAATGCTTGGAGGTAGAAACTTCTTCCTTTTATTTTGTATTTTTTTAATGAGCTAGAACTGTACAGAGGGATTGAATGGCTTCAAGTCACAAGTGCTTGTTTTCCACCTGGGATTTACATGTTTATCTTCAGCCTTTTTTGAGAGATTGCATTAGTGTCTCTCATGATCTGCATTGGCTGTTCTCATTCTTGGCAATGGAAGTACCAGACCATTTGTATTTGCCACCTTCCTGCACACAGAAGGTGAAACCAAACCCCAGGTTGGAACATCTCTGGGAAGTTCAGCCCTGCTGGCAGGAATCCCCGTGAGTGCAGGCGCTGTGTACAGCAGGAAGTGATGCTGACTCTCCTCGTGTCTCTCTTGCAGCGATGCGGCTGTGCACGGAGGAGTGCAGGGTCCTGGGCCACTCCGACCAGTGCTGGATGCCACCGCTGCCCTCTCCCTCCTCCGACTACAGGAGCAACATGTTCATCCCTGGGGAGGAGTTCCAGGCACCCCAGCAGCACCTGCAGCAGCAGCAGCATCATCAGAGCCTCGAGGAGGATGCCCAGGCAGCCGATGCCGGTGAGAAGAAGAAGAGTTTTTCAACATTTGGGAAGGACTGCCAGAGTGAGGAGGAATCAGGGGACACCGGTACCTCCTCCCTCCTCTCCGAAATGAGCAGCGTCTTCCAGCGCCTGCTGCCTCCCTCGTTGGACGCCTACACGGAGTGCAATGAGATGGATCGCTCCAACTCGCTGGAGCGCAGGAAGGGACATTTGCCAGCCAAGACTGTAAATTATCCGCCGGGGGTGGCAGCCTGGGCAGCCAGCACACATTTCCAAAACCCTGCCAACAATGGGCCCGCTCTGGGGACTCACTCGAGCGCGCAGCCTTCGTCCAAATGGCTGCCAGCCATGGAGGAGATCCCGGAGAATTACGAAGAAGATGATTTTGACAACGTGCTCAACCACCTTAGCGATGGCAAACATGAACTCATGGATGCCAGTGAGCTGGTGGCAGAAATTAACAAGCTGCTGCAAGATGTCTGTCAGAACTAATTGTTTTAAAAGCCTATTTTTCCATATTTATGGAAAACTGGAAGGGGAAAAAAAAGGAACAAAAACTAGACTGAGAAGAACTGGCATTGCCAACTAGTTGCATTTATCATAAATGTGTCTGTGTATGTTGAATATTAAAATACTGTATTTTCATATGTACACAATGCAAGTGTGATTATCTTTATCTGTATTTTAAAAATACATTTGTACCTTATATTTATGTGTAATTTAACAAATAAATTTTATTTTTGTACACCCACAGCAAGCATGTTTTCCTAAATGTATATAGATGGTGCCACCCTTGTCAAACTTGGAGCATTCTTGCCACACAGGCATGTTAAAAAAAAAAAAGAAAAAAAAAAAAAAAAACCAGGGATATTGTTTTCCCTTCTTATTTCTTTCAAATGTTTCAAATGCAAATTCAAAACACTGAAAAAGTTATGCAAATGCTAGTTTCAGTAAACTATCCAACACCTTGTTGCAATGTTTTATTCTTATAATAAATAACTGTAACTCCCAAGAAACCTAAAATGTCCTTTTTTTGTTTTGATGCTTTTGGTCTATAGAATTGTTTTCTCATTTAATTAATGGATTATTTCAGGCTGAGGTCTTCCTGTCTTTGGCACATAAGTATTTTCCCCAGAGAACAAATCATGGAAATCAGTGATGGATCTTCCACTGTGATCTCTGCAAAAAAATGTAAATTTGTTGTGCTGTTGTTACACTGCAAAGCCAGTTGAAGTCAGCGGTGCATACTTGAAAGACAGCAATAAAATCAGCTTTTCTGACCTCGAGCTGAATTCTGAATTTATGTAAATACAAAAATTGCAATGAACTGCTTTATCTTTGTAAATGACACTAAAATAAAAGGAATGTTTCATCTTCCAGTAAAACAGCTATATTTTGCCTCTGAAAAGCAGCTATATTTTCATATTAGCTATATTCTCTGTTGTAAGTGTGCCTGTCTTTTATCTGCAAAGTAGTACAGAAATGCTTGAAGTTCCTCGAAAAGAGCGAACTTGCAGGTACATTTGCTCTGGCTGAATCCCATGCTTCCCTAGTGGGGCTTCTCTCTGTCCCGAAGCTCAGGCATTTATGTGATGGTGCCATTGCCACTGAGGGGGTGATGCATCTAATATTGCTCAGATAGAGGTCAATGTGGTCCTTTTAGTTTCTTTTTTTCTAAACCATGTTTGTTTAGCCTGTCATACGTAAGAAGGTCTCCGTGCTAGTAAACGAATGGATTTTCCAGCTGAGAAACGTGGTTGGTTTTTGAACCCTCAGTGCTCGTTTCAGGAGTGTTAAGAGAAAGCCATAAAAACCTGTATTTTAGGAATGTATGCAGATGCATATTTTTATAGGATATATATTTTTTGCCAGAACTGTGAAAAGCTGTTGGAATAATCCAAGTCAACCTGGGCATAAAACCAATACATTTGTTGTGGAGAATTGCACTTGTAAAGTATCTTATAAAATATTATTTTTTTTAATGATACAAAAATTCCTGCTTAATATTATCCCGTAAAAGCAAGAATTTTGTTGCATGCATAAGCTTCATTTGTTTTGTTTGTGTGCAAGGAAACATTAATCTCCTTATTGGTTTCACAGAGCTGTAGATGTGACATTTGAAGATGTGTAGGCATTTGTTGACACCTGAACAATGGAGAGATTCTCAACTTGTTTACGCATCGGGAGCTCATGCTATGCTTTACTGCTTAGAAATACCAGGACCTCGCGTTGGGAGATTTGTTACAGCACCTCTGAATGCCAGCGGGACTTCAGTCTCATCGAGCTGCCGTCTGTCATTGAGAGGAAGAAGTTGTAACACCTCATTTATTAAATATTTGACACCTCTTCCCTGTTTTCCCCCTTCCTTCCTACTAATAGGCTTTATTGGCTCCACGACCCTCAGCTGAGTCCTGGTCTCTCATTCCCCCTCACTCCAAGGGCTCAGCCTGGAGCAGGCAGCTGTTCTATCAGTGTTCTTCCTCTTTTGGCTCTCAGGGTCGACCTGGGGACTGGCTCTATAGCTGTGCTTCCAGCCTGTATCCACCTGCTGCTGACAGGAGCCTTTGGATCCTCATCCAGGTTTGTCACCTTGGCATGATGAGGGCTTGCCAATGCCCTTTGCTAGCACGTGGCTCAACCTGCTGCGTCCAGGCTGCACTTTGTCAGTGTGGGTACTGCCCGTGTTGGGATTGCTCTCAGCTCCTAGTCCGTGTCCAGCCCTCATCCCCAGCCCTGCCCTTGGGGTTCCCTGGCAGTATTTCATGCCCCATGTTCATTCCGAGTCTTGATGCTTTAAAACAGCAAGATCAGGCTGAGCCTGCAGCCAGGATGCTGTAACAGTACTAAAGTTCACAAGGGCATAACTTCCTCCTCTTAACGGGGCTGCTTCTGTCTCAGCTCAACCCTCCCCTTGCAGTTTCTCCCTTCTTCAGTGCCCAGTTTTAGTCCTGCTCTCCAAGTTCCCTCACCCTTACCTCATTTTCCTTCCTCTCGGCTCTCTGACTCCACTTTCCTTAAAATCTGACCCTCATACCAATCCTGCACTGCCCAAAGATATGTTTACAGAGTATATGATATCCCAATAACACCACCCAAGACTGAGTTTCCCAGTTTCTACCTCTTTAGTTGCATCTATCTACCACATCCCTCAAATTCTCTCTTGCCCTTATTTTCTGATGTGCAATTGTAATTACAACGTAATTGTAAGCTCCACTGGATTCCTGAATTCCCCCACACCCGATGCCTTTTTTTGGGTGCCTGCACAGCGTGCAAAGGGCTGACTTGCATGGCTAAACCTCCCCACTGCTGACTTTTCATAGAAGTGGGAGGGTCAGGGAAGCAATTCTGAAGATAAAACTCATGCCTGCTTAGGAAATCACCGGTTATTTTATTCCTGCCTGGGCACATAGAGTGTGTGACGTGTACAGGGGGACTGGTGGTTATGTTAAAAATGTACAAGGTGGTAGGTTGAAAATAGTTATTAAACTTGTAGATGATTTTATTTTTCTGTTGACATGGATAAAATGTTGCTGTCTGTTACAAAATCAGCAGCAGAGTATGAAACCGCCCTTCAAGTGGTGTAGATTCCTCCATAAGTAAATGCAGATAGCTGTTTCTCCTCATTTCTAGAAGAGGAACTATTAGACATTCAGGCTCGCACTGGTTTGCTCTGTCTACAGGCTTGCAGGGCAGCCTGATAAGCTCCATTTTCACAGTCATATCATCCACTAGGGATTACCAACCTGTTTTAAATTTAAAATCCTTAAATCAGTTTATGCCCACTGGCCTGTGTCACATGGATAGTCTCAATGATTTAAAGAGCCATTGTTTGCAGAGGGAACTTTCTAGAAAAAGTAGATTGCAGTGAATTTCTCTTATAGCACTTGCATCCAAATACCACAAAACACGTAAGTTTTTCCTAGAGGGGATTTCTGTACCAACACACAGTAATAGTATTTGGTGCGTGCATTGTTGCAAGAATCTTATCATGTAAAGAGCCCAGAAATAAGACCAGTGTCCAGGAGCAAGAATGTTTACTTAGATTACATCTGAAATGCATTGGAGTCTGAGTTGTATTTATTATTGATAGGAAGCTTACTAGAAGATCTGTAGATAGCAGTAAATGAGAGAAAAATCTAACTTAATCCCGCTTGGTTTAGAGTCCCTCTTTTTCTCAGGCTTCCTTTATAAATGCGACAAATTATATAATATTTATATAAGCGTATGTACACATACATAAAAACCCTAGCACCAAATCCCATCTGTGTAAAGAACAGGGAAAAAATGATATGTCAAAAATCTGATATGCAGATTAAATATATATATATGTATATATATATATATAAAATCTGGATTTGCTGCATTTTGACAATTTATAGAAATTTAGGGGTTGCTGGTATGGTTTAAGCACCAGCACCAGCACGATTGTCCTGTCCAGAATACGTATTCCTAGTCCTTTTCTAAATGCTTACCAATTTTATCCTTCTTGGTGGAATAATGACAGAAGATATTGTGAAAATTGGCAAATGGTAATTTACCAAAATACTGATTATGCCTGGAAGTGTTCAAGGCCACGTTGGGTGGGGCTTTGAGTGGTCCTTGACCATGGCAGGGGATTGGAACAAGATGATCTTTAAGGTCCCTTCTTACCCAAACCATTCCATGTGCTTGTGGTTCTGGAATTCCTTCTGTATAAGGAAATATTGAGACTTTTGAGCAAATACAAAGTTTATTAATGGATGTTCAGCCACTACTTTTCTCCAGGCTCCATGAAGATTTTTTAAATTCACTTCTGAAATGGTTACATTAAAAAATGTACTGAAACAACGATCAGAGTTGTTTCACCAGTTTTTAAAGTTGTGTTTAAGCTTTTCTGTCACCACTGCATCGCATTTTGCTATTAAGTGCCCATTAGGATAAACACATTGAGAGGATGTGTCTGTCAATAATGCCTTTGCTGCATTCTTTACCCTGGCTGTGTTTATAGTGGCTGTGTCTAAGAACAGCAATAGAAGTCAAACAAAAGCCACCACAAAATATTTAACCCTTACGGTTTCCTTACCTTTATTAACACAACATTGAAATTCATAGAAAATGTCAAGAAGTTTAATTTCTTTCTCTGCACCCGGTAGAGGATTTCACTTTCCCAAGATTAGAAGACTTGGAGGCCTCAATTTTTATCATTAGGTTAACATAGCATCTGACCTAAGATCCCTAGGAGACTGCGGTATACCTGTATTTTCTTTCAAAAATGCAGGCTGTTAACTTTTTCAGGCACAGCTTCTCGCCTTTCTGTATCCCAGGGTCAAACTCTGCCTTGCACACAGAACTGTCCTGCAACATCTTCTGCAATGCAGTATATATAAATAATAATTTTTTTAAAAAGGAAGCAATAATATAATAACTTCAATCAATAAAAAAATACTCATAATTAACAACCCTGCTGTACTTTACATCCTCAGAGATGTAGAATCATAAATGACTGAGCACTTGTAAAAAATAATATTCTGAGATCAAGTAACCTCCTACTGAAAAAAAACACTCTGAAGAGGCACACAGGTACAGTTTAAACCATACTGTGAAAACTGTTTTCAGCAGACTTGGTAAATACTACTTTGTTTAATTAAAACTCAGGGGAGACCCTGGAAAAACTGGGTAATAATTGAAGCTGAAATCTGACCAGTGCACACATTTTCCAACCCCTTGCCCAAGGAGCAATGTGGGAAATACAGAGAGAAATGACCATGCAAACCGTTTTGTGACTCACAGGAAGCATTTAAAGCTTCAGCAGGCATCCAGTTTCATTGCGTGACTTTGCAATCTGTTGCCCGGCTCTGTGCCGTGGAGGTTTGCCTCCAAACATGTGAGACTGGACTCCAGAGGAAATACAGGAACCGAAAAAAGAGGGATGAATGTTGTGCCAGGCATTGGAAAGCAATTGTCTACCCTTCCAGGCAGTCACTCTTCAACTCTCATTTGTTTTGGTTTTTTGCTCTCTGGGGCTAAAAATATTTGTTTTAAACATTAAACAAAGGCAACAGCTCAATGGAAAAATTTGAAATTGTGTGGTGAGGTAGAGGCTAGAAGAGATTGAAATTTCAACAAGAAGTTGAAGCTTCCTGTGAAGACAAAGGGATTTGAAGCTGGGCTGTCTCGTAGCTCGGATAATGATAAAAGTATATACTGTATTTTCAGAAACTTGCATTTTGTGAGGGAGAATTGTTATGAGCTTTTGTCCTAAAGACAGCAGAGATAATGGTGAGGTTTTATTTGAGAAAAATAAAGTGTTAGATTAAACTTTTTTTTTTTTAAACTTTTGCATTTAATTCAAGTGCAGTATGCAGCCCTCTCAGAGATGGCTGTGGAGGGTGATCTTTCCCCATAGACTGGAGGTTTAATCCATACTGCCATAATCTGCTTTTCTTAGTGATTTATTCAGGTCTGACATTTGCTGTCAAGCACAAATTTCTTCCCGTGTATCTCACAGAAAGCGTGTGAGTGCTATGGATCCTGCAATTTAAAAGGTACATATGTTCTTTTGTGCATTTAGCCTTCAATTGCTGTGAAAATTAGTGTGAGAGGAAGCCTAGCTCTACTTTGTTTCATTCGAATATTTGCTTCATTGTTTTGTTCCTTCTCTCTATGGTTTGGATGCCAATAACCTTCATCTCACTAAAACACTGGATGACTTTGTGGTGAAAAATAAATAGCAATGGTGGGCAAAGGGACTGGAAAGCCAGTGCTGTCTCCTGTGGTCTAGGAGAGCTCTCTGCACGTAGAGTCCACAGAGTTTTTACAGCAAATATGGACAGTGATAACCTTGAATATTTCTTTTGTACTAAACTATTAGTGTAAAGTAGTATTTTGAATTTCAAGCTTTACCTGCTTGGCAAGATTAATTTCCTCCATGGCAAGGGAGTGTCCTAAGGTCATCATGGAGATTTAAGTAGAAACCAGAGATTTACAGAATCACAGAATTAACTAGATTGGAAAACACCTTTGAGATCATCAAGTCCAACCTGTGACTTAACACCACCTTATCAATTAAACCATAGCACTGAGTGCCACATCCAGTCCTTTTTTCAACACCTCCAAGGATGGTGGCTCCACCTCCTCCCTGGGCAGCTCATTCCAGTGCCCAATCACGCTTTCAGTGAAGAACTTTTTCCTAATGTCCAGCCTAAACTTCCCCTGGCGCAGTTTAGGACTGTGTCCTCTTGTCCTGTCACTGGCTGCCTGGGAGAAGAGACCAACCTCACCTGGCCACAGCCTCCTTTCAGGGATTTGTAGAGAGTGGTGAGGCCTCCCCTGAGCCTCCTCCTCTCCAGTCTAAACAACCCCAGCTCTAGATGAGAGAGGATTATGTTTGTGTCTCCTTTTCACAGGCTTCATCTGGTCTTGAAACAAAATGGTGTCTCTACACGTAAACACATTTGTGACACCTTTTAAAGTGCATTGCTGTGAATCCTAGGTGAAATGGAAAGGGAGGAACATCTGAGCCTGGTAATAATTTTATATGGAAAGACTCTTTCTATTTAATGCTGGATGGAGTAGTAAGAGAAACTATTGCCCTGGAAAAGGCTAATTGTAAGAGCTTTGTGGTCTAATAAGCTAAAGGTGCTGCCTGTGTGTGGGAGATGTGTGGAAAAAAATCCATATCCAAATTAATATAGTACGGTGCAAGAGGAAAAAGAGAGGAACGGGTTAAAAAAATTTTGAGTTTTCATGTTAAACAGGCCTGTGCTGCTTCAAGTAATGCCCGTTATCCCCAATATTTGCAAACTGACAGGTAACCTTGTTGGTTTGTATGCAAATGATGACAAACAACCACAGCAGCTTAGTGCACCTCTGGCAAAGAATGATAGACATTTTTTTATTCAAATATAATGGAAGCATAAACTTGGTAAATTGGCAGGCTTGAGACCACTTGGGCTTCATTGCATCCATCTGGCTTTCTTAAATTCTTGCAGTCATTAGGTCACCTAACTAGAAAGGACATGCTGATTTATGTCCAGGCTAGGAAAATATTTGTGGTGAAATGATTTATTTATAATATTTGCAAAATATCAGAGACTGATACTGCAATCCTCATGCATCCTCATGTTCAGATTTTCTTTTTTTAGTGGTTGTGTCTGACCTGACTGTGGAAAGTCCTATAATTTAAACTTTTACATATTTTTAGAAAGAGGATATAATCGGGGCATTTACAGCTTCAGTGATGCAATAGGTGAATGGTGTTTGCTCTGCTTTAAGGAACCAAGTGATGCTGTTGCAATCTTGCCTTATGATCTTAAAAATCTGCTAAACAAAATCACGAGCATAGGTGCGTTTCTTGAAGGGCAACCAAAATTCAGGTCTCTCTGATGGTACTTGTCTCACTTACTGCAGCACTTAGGGCAGCACGTGTTGGAGTACATAACTTCATGTGGGAAATAGCGAAGAGATTTATCACTGAAAACATCTGTAAACAAATGAAAACGCAGTGGCTTCCTTCCAGCATGAGTGGACAGCAGTAGCACATTCTGATGCTCTGTATTTCTCAACACAGATTTCTTCAACATTGTTTACTAAAGTCTACAACAAAACACTCTCAGAGAATATGCAACAGTTCAAGTTAGCTGTGCAGAGGGATAGTTTGTCAGCTTGCCTAGTTCTGCACTTTTGCATAAATTAAATTACCTCATTCCTTCACATCACAGTGAAACTGCTTTGTGGAAAAGGTATGCACATGCCATTAATTGCAATCTTAAAGTAAAGGTTTCAGAAAAAGGAAGCGTGTGATAAAAGGCTTTTACCACCAAGATTATTTGGCAATTAAACTGGAATGACGCTTTAAAATTTTAAATATGAAGCATAGCCACTGGTATCCATGAAAACTTTACTCAGTTGAAAATCAGAAAAAAATAAACCATGGTCTTGTGAAGGACTGCATGCTATGGAGTTCTTAATGGCTTAATTTCTCAGAAGTATATAAATACAAATACAAAACAAGAACCTGAATGTGGAACACACTGTTTTGCAAGTAAATATAGTGGGGTTTTTTACATTGAAACATAGATACTGAAAGAGAAAAAACATTCATAAGTGTCTGCTTTTTTAAAGGACTAAATATTAGATATTATGGGAAAAAAAAATTGTGTACGTTTTCCAGTGTTTGTGGTTATTTCATCTACTTACAACCCATCTTTGGTATCACTGCCATGACTAAAAACTTCAGCAATACTGGTGTTAAGAATAAGGTTTTAGTGGTAGGACATCATTAAAAATGAAGCTGCAGCAGAATGGCCAACCATGTATCATCAGTACCAGCTTTAATTAGCATGTGGTAGAAGAATTAGAATAGGCAGCATTTCCCTGAAACTCTGCAGAACCCTGCCAAAAGGCACTGTTGTTTTTTAAAGACCTTATTTTAAAACTGAGCAATCAAAGAAAAAAAAATAGTCTCTTTCACTTCCTATTCTGCTTCTTATCCCAGATTTCCAAGGAAAAGGAGCAGGGAAAAGACCTGGACAACTGTGCTCCATGGTTTGAGTACCTCACTGAAGGTACTGAGCCTGTTTGGGGGCTCTTAGCTGGACATGGAACATGGTTTTCTGGCTAAATCCCCTGCTCCAGGTGCTGTGCTGGAGCTGGGAATGTGAGATTGGTAAATCTTGTCTGGGGTCTGTTGCCTCCTGGGTACGATTTGTCAGAGCCCGTTGAGAACAGGGGTAGATTATGTTGCTGCAGAGCTGATTCCATGAGCCCAGTGGTGCCAGCACAGTCTGTTTACAGCTTGGCTGAGGCCTGAAAAGGCTGGGTGTCCATCAGCACCAGGAAGAGGAGTCCAAATGGATTTGATGGCTCCAGCCAAGGGCTGTTGGCTGCATGGGTGGCAGCCAAACATGTGGTGACGCTTTGGGCTGGCAGGACAGGAGCAGCTGGCTCGTGGGGAGTTGCCTCTGGAGAAGGTTTGTGCTCGCTCTCTCATTTCCTCTCTGCTTGTTGTACTGATGTCCAAAAATATTCACATCCTCCATATACCCTGGGGCTCTTACTGAGCTGGCCAAGTAGTAAACAGCTTCTGGAAAGAGCCCAACTTGTAAATTGGGGAGTGAAGGGTGAGATCTGGCATCTCTTTTGATGGAGTGCATTGTCCTCAATAATGGTCTTTTTCACTGAAAGCAGCAACATTATTATTAGTCCTCCATGGAGTCAATAGGCAATAAATGAAAGCCCGTCTGACCTCAGAAATGAAAACTGATTCCTTCAATTTGGAGACAGCTTGTGCTCTCTCCATTCCTCTTGGAACGCGAACACATAGAAACTGCTGCCAAAATTAGGGTGATGCTACGAGGGTATCAGAAACAGCTCTCGTAAATATCAACAGGAGGGGAAGCACAAACAAACATGGGTGCAAAGGGTAGTGTCTGTTTGGTTGTTCTGGGGGTAAATCTGGAACGAGAGAGAAGAATGTCACCCAGCTAGAGGGTGCATGGGAAAATATTTCAGCTCTAGCTTTTCCCTTGAGAGTTGTTCTGCAGTGTGTTCCCAGACAATCTAGAGAAGAGTTGCTTATATAGATGACATATGTCTGAAAGAGTGTCTTTGGGCAATTTAGTTAAATGTTGAGCTTGGGACTCATTGTACAAGACCAGTGAAATTAAATAAGATATGATAGATTGCTGCTATTGTTTTTTTTAGAAGTAATATTATATGTTTAGCAGCATTACACAGTTCAGTGGTATCTTCCCATGAAGCATAATTTGAAGGAATGGTACCTAAAAGCAGAAATGGAGAGGAGACAGAAGTACCTCTCCAAGTATCCTTAAATGTGAACAGTTTTTGTGAGGGAGTTTGGAGACAACATAACTATCCTTTCTGTTTTACCTCATGCTTTAAAATACTTATTTCAGAAGAGATTATTGATGACAGAGAGATTCCAGTTGCAGCACAGTTATAGTTGTTTTTCCTCAACCTACTTGGGGATGGTGGTTCTGGTCATGGTTCTCTGGAAGGGCTCCTTGCATCTCCCAGTGTTTCTGTCCAGAGCTTTAGTAAATTATTCTGTGACCCATGAGAAGTTTTAATCACATTAGAAAACTCTCAGTGAGCCCTTCCCAAAATAAATAATTTAAGTATTTAGAAAAATGGCATTTATTAAGGTTATTTTAGCAAGCTTAGTTAGGCACAATTTTCTGGGCTGTCCTGGAGCTCCGGGATCAGTTAACATGCAAGTCACTCCAGCCAGCACTGGCTGCTGGGTTGAATCACTCAATATTTAGGGTTGTTTAACCTACTGAGAAAATAACCTAGAATACATATATCACTAGGACTCAAATTTTGTTTATAACGCAACATAAAATTCAGGAGAATATTTATGTTCAGTCCGTTTAGGTAAGAGAGCTATTCTTTCTAAATTATTTTTGATGTGTTTTCTTGATATGGAACTGGGGAGTTTTGTTTGTTTACATGGCGTTTTAAGGAAATCAATGCAGAGTATGTTAAGTACCAAAAATAAATCAGAACTTATGTTCCAGGCAAATTGAATTGGCTGGAGGACAAACAAATTATGACTGAATGCAAAAGTGTTTAAAGCGGTTTTCATAAAGTGAACATCAATACTGAGAGCTACTCTGGACATTTCCTTAATATTGCAAAAATGATTTTTTCTTTTCAAATGCGCTTACGTTGAGCGATTCAGTGAGGGAATACACTGGTTATTTAACCATATGAGTGTATGTAGAAATGTGCTACTCTGATTTAAAACAATACAACAAAATCAGCCCCTGACAAGAACTATTCTGTAAAAAGATATCTCTAATCAGCTACAGCCAATTACATCAGAAAATACAATGGGTTCATTGTTTATGATGATGCTAGCACCAGAAGATAAGATTTCTTTCTTGCCCTTTCAGAAGGGCTTATATATATATAAATGTTTCAATCACTTCAAGTGGCAGGTGGGAAAATAACATCCCAACTGGAGATAAAATATGAATATTTGTAATATTGTTCATTTCACAAACAATTAATAAAATTCCCATATTTCTAGAGAGATTTTTAAGAAGTAATCCAGTTTTTACCAGTGAGAGCTGATACAGATGTAGGCAAGTTCAAATAACTGGAAACCATTCATGTATGAACAGGTAACCTTCTACTCCAAACCATACTGAGTGAGAAGGGCTTTCAGCAGAGTTGTCTAGGAGATTAAGTAGTTCTGCCATATTAATGGAAACCTCTGTTGTACAAAGACAGAGCAAAATTTAAGGCAGTTTAGGCTAAGAAACGTCACTGGTAATGGAAACTGCAGCAAATGGTCTCTTAGAGCTTTTTGGAGGAAACACAATTTTCACTGAAACTTGTGCTTTTTAATGAGGTAATTTGATATTTTTGGACTGGCATTTACCAGCAGAAGCTTGCCAAATGCAGTATGTACCAGCAGTTTGAACTCCAGGCTGGACAAATATCTCCTTTTTTTAAAAAAAAGAATTTTCTGAAATAGGGCAGAGTCTACTATAGCTTAAAGAAGACCACACATTGATATCTATGAGAGTTCAGTGCTGTAAGAGGAGTCTTCTTACAAGAGAGAGCTCTTGACTGGTTTGATGACAGAACAATTATTTTTTTTTTTTTTTCTGCTGGATATTGAAATTGCTTAATAATTTTGAGCAATGAGCATATGCGTAACGTAACTCTTCACATATCTGGGGTTTAGTTCCCTCCTTTTCTCTTTTCTCTAATCAGATGTAGTTTATAAAAAGCTATCTGGTTCCCTAACCCAAACCCCTCAAATATTAAATGTCCTGTCTCTTATCTATAATGGTAAAAGGAAACATTGAGAGACAATGAGGGGGATGTGTCTAGGTCTAATTCAAGAACAACTTTAACAAGGAAAATGGTACCTGATTTACTGAGCAGGAAACCTGATCTCCAGAACATTACAAATGGGAAATCCACATCTTCATCTGGCTTCCACATCTGAGTTTGTTTTTAAACAAATATGTTCCTTGATGTGGAGCATGATTAAGAGAAGATTGGAGTGTCAGCAGCTGGCTGTCCAAGAGAAGTCCTCAACACCATTTCGATCAGTTAGGGAGCAGAGAGCAGCAGAGGACCAGCATCATGGAACAGGATCACAGCTAATAGCTTTAGCAACCAGGGATTACAAGAAATTGGTTGGAGGCAGGGGGAACATTAGGGAGAATGTAATATCCTCATGGCATGTCCTGTACTACTCGGAGTTAAGGTAATTTTGTGTTCTCTGTGTGTGTTTGTTTAGCTGGAGGCTATTGGGAACTGAAGTGGTGAGTAACAGAGATGCATGTTTAAATTTAAATGTAGGCTTCAGTTTGAATTAGGATTCCAGGACTTGCAAAAAAGTTCTGTAAGAGTTAGGAACTTGGAGGAATTGCAAGACTGAAAAAGGCAGTAAAATAAATGACAGAGTCATTAAAAAGTAAGAAAAAAAAAAAAAAAAACAACATAGCAGAAGAGAAAAAGCAGAACACTGGTTTTACTCCAGAAACTGGCAGGGAGCTCTGTGTAAGCAGCTCATCCAGTTCCTGCAAAGCATAACAAAATGGATATTACAGGCAAAAAATACTTATTACGTTATGCAGGCCAATTCCCAGTGCTAGCACAGAACGAAAGAAGTGAAAAGTACGTCTTGTGTCACTCTGATGTCCCCTCTGGCTATATTCAGAAATGGCATGAATAAACTCTGGAGGGGGCCACACCCAGTCACTTTTAGCCAGAGGCAGTTTAACAGCATCTGAATTGCTGGGAACTGAGAGGGAAAATCTGGGGGTTACTCACACAGATGGGAAATCCCTTTACTTTGTGACTTGGAGTGCTCATATTGAATCTATTGGCATTGGAAGTGACCAAATGCTTCGATGATAATCTGGTTTGCTCTAAGAGCCATTCTCTCTTTGTGGTCATGCACCAAACCCTTCCCTGCTGCCTTCCTCCCTGAGGCTGTACTGCTGCAACACTGGAGTTGAGCCTGAGGGGCCCTGGATAATTTCTGATGGGCAGAATAACCTCCAACAGGATACTTGCTAGCAATTTGGAAATTTTGCAAATTAAAAATGAAAAAACCAACCAACCAAACAACAACAACAACAAAAAAACAAACCCCAAAAAACAAAAAACAAAAAAAAAAATCCCCAAAAAACCCATGGGACTTGAGCTCTTCTGATCTAGTAATCAGAAAATTGTAGAAGTGATATGAAAGTTTCATTGGAAAGGGGAAAAGTCCCTTTGCCTCACCCTAAACAGCTGACAGCTAAAAATAATAGAATTTTTAACTAAATGGGATCTGCCTCTCTCTGTCCCACTTTATATGCTGTTCAGCTCTTGCTCTTTTCTTATTCTGGTTTTGAAGTTAAATTCCTGTAACCACTACCACCAAAGCCAAGCCACATGTGTAGCAATTCAACACTGAGTAATTTTGTGAGGCTTTTTCAATCACCCAACTACAGGCATAACTGCAGCTGCCAGAAAAGAATCTAAGTGTTTTCTTTCCTTTTTTTTGTTTCTCTCTTGAATTTTGTTCAAGTAAAATGTTTTTGTTTTTTTTTTTACAAATTGAATATTTTTAAATATGTTGGCAGACTACTCTGAAACCACCTGGCTGAGCTTTCGTTTTGTTTCATTTTTTGCTAGCACAGTTATACTTACACTCCCGCTCTGTTTGCTGAAGGTGGTTGCAGATGTGACAATTTAAAATGCAGTCCCAAGCAGCCAGAGTTAGACAGTTACTGTAAATAGCATGGAGTGTGCATGTTTGAGTAAGACTAAGAAACAGACATAAAAAATATTAAAAAATGTAAATTATTCAACCTAGCATGTGAAAGATATGAAGTAAATTAATTATCAGCCCTAAAGATATGAGAAATATTTTTTTAATTGGCTTTTTCTTTTTTTTTTTTTTTTCAAAGAAATACCCTGAGATCTTGAAATATGACGTGGTGGGTGTTAAGGAAGCCAAACTGTGCTGGAGTCTTCTTTTAATGGCAAAAATTACTCTTCCCCAAGACTCCGGACAGCAACGTTTTTTAATTGTTACCATACAATGTCTGCAAGATCAGACACCAGTTTATGAGGTAGTGTGGGTGTGATCTTTGTGGTGTCAAAAGGGCTGTGTCCTTTGAAGTTATAATCACTGAGCAGATTTATATCAGCTACAATATCTTGCCAAACTGAGGAACTGATCATTGCTGTGTTTTGGAGAAGACTGGCCTTTGATCTCAGGCTGAAAGGACAGCTCAGTGCATTACTCAGTGTTTTATCCTCTACCAGGGCTTTCCTGTGTGAAGTGAGGGGAGCTGGAATGAGTTGATCTTCAAGGTCCCTTCCAAGCCAAGCCATTCCATGGTCTCAGACAAGGTTTGTGCTGGTGTCTGGAGTAGCTGGTTGCACACAATCTGATGAGGGTCTTCATGGTCACCCTCTTTACCTCAGGAGATGAGTAGCTTCGCTCAGGCTTTCCCTTGAGCAGTGATGAGCAGAAGGAAAGAACCGTATCCCTTTGGTCAGTTCAGGTCAGCTGTTCTGGCTGTGTCTCCTCCCAGCTGAGGGGCTGAAAAGTCCTTGACCTTTCAGTGCTCAGCTACACCTAAACCGTCAAATAAATCCCTACTTAATATACACATATAAAATTATCTTTAAAAGAAATAGCTATTTAATAATAGTTTAGAGAGTTCTAAAGAAGAAAATTCATGTTATATATTATTTTTTTCTTACTTTTACTCTGGTTCTGCGTGGGGCCACTTTAGGTCTCCTAATGAGGACAGGGGAGAAGACAGGGGAAAATAGGGGATGGGTATAAATACTCTCACGCTCATATGATGAAAGACCAATAAAATAAATGCTAATCACCTATCACTTTTTCTTTTTTTTTTAAATATTACTTTATAATCATATCTTCCTTTATCATTTGGGAAATAAGGAGAATTTTTTTTAGGCTGTAAAACATGAATTGGAATTTTTAACTATTAAATTAGAAATTAAACCAAGTAAGTATTGTGGTTTCAATCTAGCTAAGCACTCTGTGAATATTCAACCCTAAGTCACTAAATTTGATTTAGTTATTTACTACCAGACCATGACAGGTTTATGTACCTGTTCATTTCTCTCCCAAAAGATTGCCAATGGGTTTATTACACAGAAGTAGATAAAGGTCAAACAAAATACAAACAAGATGGACTGCATGGCAGAGAAATGCATAGATATGAATCAGACTAATAGGAAGGGTGTTAGACTTTTACTGCTAGCAAGACTGATACTCACCATCATATAAATTGGGTAATATTTTAAGTAAATGCAATATTAGCAGAAACTGGCAAAAAAAAAGTTGGGGAAAAAGATGAATGGTATAAATTTTTTTATGCTTACTTTCATAGGCAGTCACACAACATATCAGTTTCTCTTAGTGAGAATGTGTTCCGATAGAACTGAAAACAGAATATGAGAGAGAAATAAGTGGTCCACATGTACATCTTTCATCATTTAGTATTTGTCTATGTTCAGAAGCATCCAAGTATGTAATAAAGTTCAGTGACATACAGAAGTATTTTTTCATGTGAAAAAATTAGTATTCACAATTTCAAAACACTTTGAATTATAAAAGCTGTTGGATTTTTTTAATATTTTTGTTATTTTTTTATAAGAAGCAAATTGCATTATTGACATATTTTTCTGATAAAAAACTGTAAATGTACCCAACCATATTATTTTAATATTTCAAAACAAAATATGAAGTTAAAACAGAATATCTAAATATTTTTATTTGATGACTTTTAATATATACCCAAAAATACTTCCTTTTTTTGGAAAATAAAATTTTCCTTTTTTTCATAATTAATTACTCTAAACTATGCCCTATTCCATTATAATCTAAATGAGGCTTGCATATATAATATTTTTAAAAATATACTTCTTGTGTTGACTGTCTGTTATCTACTTACTTTTTACATTAATGGCTGGACTCAAAGATCTTAGAGCTTTTTTCCAAGCTAAATAAATATTTCTTAAAAAGTCTCTATGCTTTCTGACATAACGGAAACATGCTTGTGGCAGTAAGCCCAACTGCTTAATTGTATATTGCTTAAGAGGAATAATTTTAATAATTTTTAGAGAGGCATAGTAGCATTTGAAAGAGAACAAACAACTTGATTTGCATTCTCAGTTCCAGTTTTTCTTTTAATTGGAAGGTCAGCATTCTTTAGCCAAGTGTGACTATAAATGAGAGAAAATTCACGCACAAATCATTATGCACTACTGATTGAATTACTGGAAGTGATTGCTCTTAACTTCTGTTTGAGGAAAGCATCATGGTTACTTGATGGCAGGAGGAGGTGAAGTTCTGTCCATTTGAGGGTGTCAATGAGTTACTGACGTTCTCCATACGTCCTACATGCTCTTGCAAGCTTAGTCCTGTTCAAGCTAAAGCCTAAACACAACCAAAGACCATCTGCAAAATCTCTGCTAGCCCTTCCATATCCATCAGCATGTAAACAGAACCCGTGAAATGACAGTAAAGGAATGTGAACTATAATTAATCTGTCTTCACAAAGTCCATTTATAAATTGTTGTTGCTAATCTTCCCTCTATTTTTAGACAGGGAAGGAAAAGCTGGCCCTACAACATATCTAGGCATTCTACGGCTACCAGGGAGGGCCCCACTGGGGAATAAAAAAGCATCCCCAGAGGTTTGAGCAACCTGAGGGAGAACATGCTACTCATCAGTGTTTTCATTCTATATCTTCCTAAATTTGTGCTAAATACAGCAAGCTTAACATGAATTTTGAACTGAAAATCAAGACCAGAGCTTCTGGTCTTACATACCTGTACACGGGGCTTCCTTATTCCATGATGAAGGAAAAACCAAACTAATACAGGTACAACCAGGTCTGGTTTTCATGAGAAGAAGGGGCATGGTCATGGTCATGACAACTACAATATGTGCTAACTATCAGCAGAGGCAATCCATTTAGAAACCAATGAACATTTTAATTGGTCTATGAAGCTTAAAAAGCTAAAAAACCCCAAAACAACAACCACACACTATCACAGAATCACGGAATATGCTGAGCTGCAAGGATCATTGAGTCCAACACTACGCCCCGCACAGCACCATCCCCAAGAGTCACACCATGTGCCCGAGAGCGCTGTCCAAATGCTTCTTGAACTCTCTACTCCAGCTCCTCCTCCTCCTCCTTCTCCTCCTCCTTCTCCTCTTCCTCCTCCTCCTCTTCCTCCTCCTCCTCCTCCTCCTCCTCCTTCTCTACTCAGGGCAATGCAGACACTTTTAGTTTGCTCTACAAACCAGATCCTGATAATGCACCTCATTAGGAAAATCACTGTAATGTTGTGGAAGACGAACACAAATAAATAGTTTTGTGTTACTTAATTACTCTTTTATTATTCTGTGCTTAGACCAACAGCCAGTGGACTCAAAACTTGAATGTTAAACAGGTGATCATGAACAGGGACTTGGCAAATTTGAATTAGACTTTTAATTCTTATTAAATTTTCTTGAGCATTTCTGAAGAGACTGTTAATCAAAATGCTGCAATCACCTTATGATCTAAACATCCAAAATATTATTGAGTGTAACAACTCTTCCAGAGAGAAAAGTTAATGAATTTTCAGCTACCATCCTCAAAAACCTAATCTTTGCCGTGATTAATGACTTGTATCATCTTTCTTCAAGCAAATTATTGGAAGCCGTTCATTTTCAAAGCTTGCATAAACTGTGGCCCTGAAATATTTGAGAAAATTAGGGTTTCAAGGCTCAGTACTGAAAGCATGGATGGACTGTTATTGGCATGGAATAACTTCATTGGCATGAGAAATTGTACTGAAGTGAGGTTTGGTAGGATGACAACATGAATATCCGTCCTACGGTGCAATGCCTATAATTTAAGCAGAAAGTACGTACTTCATGAGTACAATAATCTTACTATTTTATGTGGATTTATTATAAGAGTCAAGATAATGTATGTTTGGAAAATCAGAGTCTAAATTACTTGCAAGAAGCCCACAAATATAATTTTTTTAATGAAAATAAGTTGACTTTTATGGAATAGATAGAATTTCTTTGGAATTCATGGAGTAGTTTAGAGGTTCAAAACCCAAAAATGCATAAACTTTTATGGAGATTGAGGGTATCAGCCTGCCCTTGAAGTAGGGATGGTGATCTCATTTCTTATGGAACTAAATCACAAAATGAGTCCATTATGTTTTTATTTAAGCAAAGCTGCAAAGTTTTCTGGCTAGAAGCAACAGTATGAATGATCGTAATCATGCGTAATGAATTTCTTAATCTACATGTAATCAATATAAATTTTTTCCAAAGTTATCCTCAGCCAATCTGTCCCAAGGATGTACATCCTAAGATGGATGTTACTTTTTCAAATACATTTTTTAATTTTTATAAAAGGATAAAAGAATCAGTTCTTTAGTAAAACTGCTGAAATACAGTCATTTGTGAGTGGTGAGGCACTAGCATGAGCAACTGTGTGAAACTACAGGAGGGAAGCAATTGGCTTTTTTTTTTTTTTCTCCTCTCTTGCCTGCTTTATGGTTTGTAAATGATAAATGAAATTTACCGGCAATCCCCTGCAGTAATATTTCAAATTATGTTACAGAATACACTGTGAAAAGTATTGAGTTATAGTAGAACCAAAGGAAAAGGCCCTAATTTTTTTCTTTCTGGAAAAGTGTGCTGTATCAGAACATTCTTCACCCACCATTTCAATATTACAGGATGCCACAATGCTTCAACTTCCGGGGGCTGAAATATTTTATTTCATTTAAATAACTTTAAAATTATGCCTGCTATTAATATTGAGACTTAGGAATTAAGTGAAATGCCAGTTTTAAAGTGTGAGTCTGGGTAGTGGTGGGTGCCCCATCAGCCCACAAAGCATGGCAGGAGGAAGGAGCTGGATTGGCGCATCCCTGTGGCTTTACAGCGATCCCCCTCGCCCCCACCCATGCTAGAAAATTTGCATGGACACATTTTTATGATGTTTCATTTGTTCATGTTGTTGAATGATGAAAACCAAGATGAAAAAGATGTTACCCTAAACCAGGGCCGTGGGTAATGTCTACAGTGTCCTTTCAGGCCGTTAAAGCGGGATCCTTTTGTCAGCTCGGGTGAGTGGCGGCTCTTTAACATTCTGAACCTGCTGTGGCTGCTGGGGCAGTTCATCACCAAAGAATAGAAAAGGGCCCCTGGCATATCAAAAAAA
>VZRN01004506.1:4939763-4956598 GCA_013397935.1 Dasyornis broadbenti | reverse complement strand
AAAAAAAAAAAAAAGCCACAAAAGAAAACATTCCTTATAACAAACATTTACTTAGACATCTAAGACTCTCTGGAGAGAAGAATGCTTTTCTGTGACACCCTCTTTAATATTATCAAGTCAAACTGTTATCAAGCAAATGTTCACCACTCATACTCAGCTTTGAATAGCTACTTCTGCTTCTTACGTGAAAAAATCTGGTGAGTTTGAGTGTGTCTTTTGGACTAAGTTTCTTAGTTGGCCAAAAATAGATATCTACTGCATAATACTAAAGTTACATCTCACCAGCAAGAATGACATTAAATTAACATTAATTTTCTTTTTTTGCTCTAGGCTGTGTCTTACAAACAGTTAATATATTCAATGCCACGCAACAAAATTACTGAGTGGTAAGGCACGAAGTTCACTGGCACAAGTTCTTGGATGCCACAATATTTTGATGAGATGCTCATGAGAGACAGTCTAGAGCTTACCTGGAATATGAGATAGGTGACATCAAATTGGCAGGGCCCTGTGTTATCCTGCACGAATTTCTTGAATCATTTTGTGACACTATGAAAAATGTACCATACTGTTTTTCTGGAAAAAAAAAAAAATTAGCACTTGATTCAAGGAAGAGAGATACAAAATTAAAAAATCACCTCCTATGTGTGCTTTTTTTTGGTGCTGGTGTTATTGGAATCATAACGTACTTATGAAAATTAAAAAATTATCCCTTTTTTTTTTTAAGGGCAGTTTTTAAATTTGACATTATTAACTTCTGTTTGTATAGTGACATGTGGATTTGTGTCAACCCAGAGGATATTTTTCCAGTAACACAGTGTTCTGAATAAGTTAGTAATGAACAGAGGAGCAAGTTTCATTATCTCCCTGTTAGATTGAGAAAACAACTGCAACAACTTATGTTCTCCTTTAACTTCCTATTCCATACATTGTCAGACTAACCAGAGATTTGAATGAATTTTCTGTCTGTGGTAAATCCTAAACCAAACCTGATATGACTTACACATTTTTAGAGAACAAACTCTTATTGAAGAAATGAAAAAGAAGAAGAAAGAGAAGAAGAAATCATGCTGCATGTTTTGCAAGAAAATCCTGAGGCATTGGAACCATGTCATTTCTTTTTTCCCTTTTATTTTTAGTAGGGCTGGCATCTACTGAATTGCTTAAGAAATGTATTTCAAAGGATGAGGAAAGTAAAATATCTGAACAGTTCGTAGATGACTAGAAGGTAGCAAAACCAGAGGATACTGGAAAACTGACTCAGAGTCCCAAGGATGGGCATTCTGTCACTCTCTCCCTGTCTCCCCACCCCCCATGCACACACCTTTTTCTATTTCTCTCTTTCTTTTCCCTTTCTTCCTCTTTGGTTCTTTTACTATTAAGTAAAATATATCAAATTTTTTGGCACCAGCATCTAACCTCGTTTGGTTTTAATCACATTTTTGGGGTATGTTTCGAACCTTTTTGGGTTCGATCTGTTTTATCCACAGAGACTTAGTTTTCTTCGCTCTTCTGTGTTTAAACCGGTTCATAACTTATGCCCACTTTGAGCAACTTTTCTGGTCTTTTTTCTATCAGCTAGTGATAGAAAATAAATTTCACTGGTGGAAGCCTTTCTATTTTATTTCAGAAAGGGGGATTCTGTTGCTTGCCACAGATAAGTCTACAGATCTCCTTGAACAACAAATATACGTTTAATTTTTTTTTCTCTCTCTGTATTCATTATTTTAAACAGAATGACTTGATTTTAACAGGCCTGAATAGAATAAAACTTCCACTTTCAAAACTTTTTGTTTTCCCCATCTCTTCCCCTGCACAGGAAACACTTATTATGTGGCTTAATTAGAAACATATTTTTGGGATGGGAATGCACAAGACATAATTTTAGCCAGCTGAGGAACAGAGACAGACTTCTTTGGAAATCTACTATCTGATGAAACAACAAAGGTTTGGGTATGAATTATTCAAGACCATACTCAAACTATTCAGGAACCCTGATATGAGGCTTGAAAAAACAAGCCTGGAATCTGTTTAGTGAATTTCTCCAACTTGGGTCTCTTGAGGCTTGATGAGTTCCCCACATGGGAGTAAGAGAGGAGCACATTTTTATGATCTTGGGAATGGGATGAGAGGGGATATTATCATTAATGATGTGCCAGCATTTTCACCACTAATTCATATCTACTGGGAGGGTTCTATCACAGTTACATTGATTCTGCATGGTTGCATCTACCATGAAAACTAAATTTGATTTATACACTGTCTATACTTCAAGTCAAGCATATAAAAGAGTAATGGTGCCTGTACATCCTTTGTGATGAGAAAAATATTTTTGTGTGGGTGTGTGTGTGTGCACATGTGCCAGTATATCAGATTTTTTCAGTGCAAATTCCAAGTTTCTAAGGAAAGCAAACATTTTCTTAGCAAACCCTTTTTTTCCAAAAATTTATTTTTTTAATGGTGGGACAGGAAGAGGAAAGATCTCACTATAAACATTAAACTATTAGATTTATAACTAATCCATAACTAATCCTTTCGGAGTTCTGGGACCAGCAGCTGAACTCACTCTATTTGCACACAGAGCTACATGAAAGCAGATATCTTTATATGGCCTAGGTTAGAATGAACAGTTACAACTCAGTTATAAATCCATCATTTGTATTAATATGTAATGATAATTGTTTCACAGAATAAATTACCATTTTATGAAAATATCATATAAAAACTGTATTATCACAGGTTAGAAACTTGATATCAATCATTTCATCTGTAAATGTGTCAATGTGCCAGAAAAAGGAACAATTAAAGCCGCATTTAATTTAGTTTCTACCTAAACTTTAAAAACTCCTAAATTCAAGGTTAGCCCAATCCCCCTGTACTAAGTAACTCAGCCTTCATCTCAAAATTAGTAACTTTGCTGTATACAGAGATATTGACCATCTGCAGTGATATTACCAATTCATAAATTATTTGCTAACAAATCTTTTAACCTTCCAAGCAGTCCTGTTTCTTTCCCCATTATTGCAGATATTCCAAGTCTCTACTTCTTATATTGGCCTGAGATTATGGGGCCAATAGCAAGACAGAATCATCAGTACACAAAACTGGAACAGGAAAACTTAAAACAGGACTGAGACCTGTCTGATCTGAAGAGAATTAGGTTTAAGCCAATTTAAATCACTTCAGGTAAAGAATCTTTCGAGGTAAGAGCAATATTACCTCAAGCTCTAACTCTGAGTTTCTCATTTTTTTCTGTCTTGCTAGGATACTTCAGAATGTCGACAGCCGAATCATTTTGGGTCATGATAAGCTCAGAAGTGGCTGAAAGAGGCAATTATGGCCATATTTCTCTGAATGGACTCAACCTCTTTGTCCTTTGGGTGATCTCAATGGCATTGCTAGAGCTCTTGCCTTACCCTCATGGTACTGCTTATATATGTTCATACTGGGTTTGGTTTCAGATCTTGAGCTTCTCATGTGTGTGTAGACATTTAGATACCCTGTACTGTAATTTTGTAACAGTAATATATTCTATTTTTTAGCATTAAGAGTCAGCAAGAATGATCAGACCACTTATAAATGTGTTGTTTTCTTACATGGATGGGCCTAATCTAAATCTCAATGGCATACAGTAAATTCTTCAAGAAACAAGGCCATAATACAGAGCGATTTTGACATTTCATGGTGTTTTCTGTGCTGAATCAGCTGCTATTGGCAACAATTCCTGAGTGACTTAAAAGTCACTGTCCTCCAGAAAGTCAGTATGATCTGAGCTTTTCAGTCTCTTCTGAAAATTAAACCTATTCTTCCAAGACACTCAGGCTCTGGAGAAAGCATTCTATGCCTACTAATTTTACAGAGAGTTTCATGGGAATGATAATTATGTAGCGAAAAATTAATTACAACATCTATGCTTTCATGTTAGAAAAAAAAAAGATACTGAATTAAGCCTGTTGTTACTGGAACATAATACAGAAATTTCATTAAAATATTTTGGCTTTGAATTAAAGGAGAGGATCAACAATGTTCCAACTTCTGGCATTTAAAACACATGTGAACATTTACCCAGCTACTAATACACGTAGCAGCATTTATATTTGAATATTTGATCATGTCAAAGTTGTAATTGTTGTACAGAGCACATCAAAAAGATGAGATATTCTCAGTTTTACAATTTTCAAATGAATTTGCATTTGTAAAACCAATATTATAAACATTGACTGGACCAATGTCCCTGTCAGTTAAAAGCCTTTATTTTTCTTTTTCCCAATGGTGAATTACTTCAACAAATTTTAAAAAATTGTTTGCTTATCTAAAGGAAAGTTTTGTTATGAAATATATTATTAAATGGTTTATCTTCTGTCTTTTTAACTTCAAATTTTCAAAACAAGAAACCTAATGAATTACACATGCAGGTTTAGGTTTCTTTTCCTTTTTGGGGGTTGTTTTGGTGCTATGGTGGTTTTTTAGGTAAGATTTCCTTTTTTTTTTTTTTTTGTTTTTTTTGTTTTTTTTTTTTTGAGATGAGGAAATGAGAATTTCTGCTTGTTTGCCATTGTGATTTTGAGACTCTAATAGTCAAAATTGTTTCATAGCCTCTGGAAAATACTAGTAGTTTTCCCACGAAATTTGTGTTAGAATAGATTTAGCCTGAAGGCAATTTTGAATACTGTAGCTGATTTAAGTGCCTGGGAACAGCCCCTTTATGGGATGTGTACAAGACAGGTATAGAGTTACAAAAACGAGTCATGGATCTTTGAGCGGGGAAGTTCATACTGTGAAAGATGTCTGCATCGAAAAACAAGCTGGAAATGCAAAGGAAGAAATTCTTCATGTAAGAGAAGTGCCATTGAAAAAACAAACCTTAAGAACCCAAATTATTAAATGTTCATTTTAAAAAGAGAATCTTGAGAAATCATAGACTGAGAAGACAAAGTAACTACGGCTGATACCCTGTTTTCCCCCTTTTTGCTCATGTTCTCATCACTGCTTTTGTAATAATCTGCCTCACACCACGTAAACTCAAGGAGTTCAAAATAAGCTTTATTTATAGCATTCAAGGCCCGGCTACTACAAAGCACAGTGCATTCACAGTGCCCATATTCATGACCATTAAGTTTTGAGGGCATTGTGTCAAATCTTGAATGAATCCATGCCACATGCAATACATTTAAGAAGTAGTTTTACTCACATCACAGGCTACAGGAATCACAGAATCATAGAATGTTAAAAGTTAGAATGGACCTTAAAGACACCTCCCACTAGACCAGGGCGTTCAAAGCCCCATCCAACCTGGCCTTGAACACTCTCAGAGATGGGACAACCGCAGTCTTTCTGGGTAACCTGTTCTAGTATCTAACCAGCTTCACAGTAAAGAATTTCTTCCTGATATCCAGTCTAAATTTCCCCTTTCCCTTTGTACCGATTATTTTAGACTCTGCTGAGTAGGTCCTTGAAGAGGCCAAAGTCTGCTCTGCTGAAGTGCAGAGCAGTGAGCTTCCTCTGTGCCCTCGTCACTGCCCTGGGGATCTCCAGCTCCACCATCTCATGGTCACTGCAGCCAAGGAGCACTAAATTCCCCACGTGCTCCTCCCTGGTGGTGAGCGCAAGAGAATGACAAGCACAATATTACAAGAGATCGATGAACACAATAAAGATGATATTAAAGCTCAAAATTTTTCAAAATGGATGAATTTTTTCTCATTTAATTTCTCTGTGGTACTGAATAGTCCCTTGATGTAACTGTTCAAGTCTCGCATGCTAGAGAGCTGCCTTGGCTGTGAACATCTTCACAGACATCTGCCAGGGCAAGCAAGTCACAAGGCTTGCTACTGACTAAACAAGGACGTCAGGAAGCCAGAAAATCTGACATCAGCTTTTCCCTATATTTTATCCTTTAAGCTGTTTTCAATAGCATCCTCCATCTTCTATAATTAGAGATGAAGCAGCCTGAATTGCTTCATGTCCAGCTGAAATCCAGCCTGATAAGGCCCTTTCTGTATTGCATCAGTTGGTGGTTCAAGCATCCTGTTTCCAAATTGGGGGTAGCCGTGGGCCTTAGTGCTTCACTGTCTTGTTTCTCACCTCATCTGCATCAGCTGCTGAGCAGTTAGTCCCAAGGACTTTGTTCAGCAACACAGTAAAAGGAAGGGTTACTCTTTATGGTTTATGCTTCCCACAGCTTAAATGCTACATGAGCTACAACCAAATGAGCTTTACTATCTTTATTTTAATTATGTGCAATTAAATGTTCTATCAGAATTCCCTACAGTATTTTTTCAAGTGATTCTCCTCAATTAGTGTAATGACTTTACTGACTTTCTGGAGTGCAAAAGTAAAAAAAATAAAATCAAAAACCTAATCAAAGGAACAAATAAATAAATAAAGCTAGTCTAACCTTTTTTTGATGCATATCAAACAATAGGAGTAATTTATGCTCGGAATAAAATTTATTGCATTTTACTCCTTTTAGTGAAGAAACTATCAATGTAGTCATCAGTGGTAATCTCTACACTCCATGTTGTTCCACTGAGTGAAGAAACATTGCAACAAATTAAGAAGTGTAGTTGATGTATTGATAGGTTTTTGTTTGAAATTGCACCTGCGTGAATATCCTCAAGCTATCCTCACCCAATATAATAAGACTGAACTGAAGGAATTCCCTAAAATAGGAATTTAATGTTAGTTTAACTAGGATCTCTGGAGCTGATCAGAAAGTCATTGCTTACTGCACGTCAACAGAATGAGTTTACAGGAGAGATGCACAATGTGGACCAACCTACAGAAATATCTATTACCTGGGTGAAGAATAAGGCATCAGTTTTAAGCAAATACTGCTCCTGCTACACAGCAAGAATAAAGCATCCCCAGCACGTGGCACTTGCCCCTCTATCCTTGACTGAGTAGAGAGAGAGAGAAAGCAGGACCCTCACCTTTACACCAAGGCGCTTTACCTGGGTCCTCTGTGCCCCAAAGGAACACACCAAAACTTTCCTTTCTGTCCAAGGAATAAAGCACAAGCAGGGTGTGATGGCAGCGCTACCAAAGAGCCCCCACATCCTCCCTCCAAGCAACTCCATGCAAATCTGAGCCCAGGGTATTATGATTTAGCCCGAGCTCTGAGCTTTTTTTACATGCTGAACCTGGTGACATTTGGGAAAAATGCAATGTCATATTCATCCACTGTGCATTGATAGAAACTGATAGGCATGCATTAGTCTTGACAGCAGGCGCTGAATAACTGAAAGCTGTGTACAAAAAAGTTGGATCCCTGCCACAGATTAAATAGATACTGTGCATAGATTGATAGGTACAGATTTTCTTTTTGAGGAACAGAAAAGAACAACAAAAAGGTGGCTTACCCAACAATCGTATGTGGGATGAATTGGTGACAGAAGCCAGCTTAAAGTAAAAAATAAAACCCCAACACACAACTCTGAAAGTTCCCATGTTTGTACATGCTAAATCCTGACATCTTTCCCTTGAAAGCTTGATTCATTTTATAATACATGTCTTCACAATCTCTGCACTTTTAGGAATACTGATGAGGCATCTGAGAGTTAAAACAAAAGCTGTGGGGCTACAAATATTTTTCAGATCATTTTTACTTATTAGAGGGACAGGTGGGATAATGCTACTAAAAAAAAAAAAAAAAGCCATATCAAATATAGAAACAAACTGCAAATTTGATTTTACAAAGACAAATTCTGACCTGGGTGAAATAAATAAATGAGAAAATGTGATGGTTTTGAAACCCTGGCTTGCTCCCTGGGTACAGCGGAACCTACAAAGAGAGGGGACAGTCCTCCCATGGCAGTGCTGAGCAGTAGCTGAGCAAGTCCTGTTCTGCCATCTTATGAAGAGTGATGTGCAAGGCTCTACCCTCAAACTTGAAGGCTTCTTCTCTTCCAAAATGGCCAGAAACTGCTTTATCTTGCTCCATTTCTGTATGCTGACTTCATGACACAAGATTTTTCTCTTTTCATATGTTTGTGTTTGATTTGTTACAGACACCTTTTCTGATCTTAAGCCCTTTGTCCTCCCACTACAAACCGCTGCAAAGTCGCACTGAGTTGAAATGGATGCAAGCACTAACATCTCCCTGTGTTCCTTCATTTAGCTGATGGTGTAAGGGGCACAAGCCAGCTGGGAGATGACAAATGTGACATGGTGCTCTTGGCAGTGTATCCTCACAGGAAATGTGCCAAGCCAGCTTCTGTGTCAATTGATGCTCCCGTAAGTGAAATAAAAAGGAAGCCCGGGACAAGGGTCAGGAAGGGTAGGGACAAGGGTAGGGAACAGGCACGGGGGACTCATACGAGGTTTAGGTCTGTTTCTGCTCTGGGTGCAGGGTGCTCTCCCCTCATCCACCGCACTTTCCATCTCTTGCATTCCCAGAGGGGATGGAGCAACAAGTTCCAGAGCGAACATGGCACGTTCATGTTCATGTTTGTGGCACAGTGGACGTTCCACATTGAAGCAACAGTCCTGAAATCTCCCTGGGAGCTTTGTGTGTGCAGAGGGATGCTGCAGCCCCAACTGTGGAGGGGAAGGAGCATAACCTGCGGCGACTGGTCTGCAAATCATCTGTGAGGCATTCCCTCATGGACCTCAAGGAAATAATTGATTGCATGGCATTACTTGCCTTTGTTTCTAACTGGGAAAAAAAAAAAGGAATGAAAAGAATAAATAATGTAAGGCATGAAAGTGGACCGACATCCAAAAAACAGAAACACATGCTGCACTACAGCACTGGGGAACTTCCTCATTAAATGTGTTGCAATTTATTTTTAAGCACTGTGGATTTGACCCATTATATTTATAATAGAGAGCGAGATAATTTTATTTCCTGGATATGGGGTTGCTGCAACTGCTCTGACATCACCCCACTGCTGCAGTTCCCACGTGTTTTAAACAGTGACTATAGCTTTGAGGAGCACATGAATACATCTCATGAAATAAAAAGGTTTACACCAGCAACAGGCCTGCAGCTTGCCTGCAGCAATAACTGTGTTCTCCTAGGGAGGCTGCAATTTTGGGAGGGGCTCTTTCGCTCTGGAAAGATCTCCTTGAGTTTTAGAGGAGGGTTAGATATAGTCTGGATTTCTTCTATTAAGGATTTTGCCTCCCAGGTATGGCTCAGATGAAGTGTTAGTCATACCTAGGCAACATCCATCAAGAAGTCTGGGCTATGGGATGCACAGTTTTAATTTAGTTGTACATTCTTAATTGAGTTTGTATTTGTAATTACAGCTCTAAATCTTAACAGAGATATTTTCTTTCCTGAGGAAGGATCTCTAAGACATGCAAAAATAAGTACCCTTATCAATTTGAAAATGAAGGATATATAATGAAAGATAGCTAACATTTCTATTTCATTGTTATTATTGTTTGTTCAGTGTTATATATTAAGATGTATTCTAACACCCAAGGCTGCTACAGAACTTCATTTCTTTTATATATTTTGTTTGTATTCAATGAGATATGTATGACAGCTACAGGATTTGTAAGCAAAGCATTTCTTTAAAACTAAGTCTATATTTTACTTCAAATTGAAAGAAATAAAAAATTAAGTCAAGACTTGGATGACTATTTTAATTTTACTATTGTTTTTAATTAAATCTGTGTAATCTTTTCTAATTTTCTAAAGCTAAAGAGGTTAATATTTTGTGACTTAAGACTCTTTATTAGTACTGTTTCTAATAAAGGTCTAGGATTTACAGCTCTACCTAGTTTTGGAGCATGAAGGGCTGTTTGAAGTGTCTGAAATAATGTTTGAACTCCATGGCATGTCGAATACACAAAAGAGGTTGTTAATTGCCGTCCTCATTAGAAGTAACTTGTTAATCTAAAAATAATATCATACTGCCAAGCTGAAACCTTGCCCTTAGTGACACATGTGAGAAAAGGAATTTCTACGGAAACCCCAGACTACAGAGGGTGTTATGAGTTCTGCTAAAACACTCAAGTCTATGGAAATAAAAGTTTAAACAGGGACTCATCTAAACTGAACCAGATTTAAGCATCTCTGTCAGGCCAAGGTCTCACTATGTTTTCTAGGTACCATTGTGATTTAAGGAGAATCAGTGCTGAAACGGTCATGATGAACTTTGCAACACAGTAATGAGAGCAAAGCAGCTTTCAAATTTACAAACGGCACTTGTTTGTATTAGGTCCCCTCAAAAATTTCAATTCTGCTATGATCCTCATAATATGATTCCTCATAATGTGAAAAAGCTGGAAAAGGTTTTCCCTAATAGAAATACAGGAATTTATTTACCTAGTAGGTCTATCTTAGGAAGTTTTCCAATTTCCTTCCAATCCAAATGACCAATGAAACAGTAGCCAGCCATGGCAGAAAGAAATAGGCAAAGGGAAATCCTTCCTAAGCGGGGTGGCAGAAGAAAAGCTTGGATTAGGGAGATCAGTATTTGCTACCAAACTGACATCAGGTCAGTTTGCAGAAAGCCTAGAAGCAGTTTATTTCTGCTGATAGGCCATGAAGCACAGCAGAGAACTAAGTTTTCTGATCTGCAGAGACTGGAATAAAGGGTAAAAAACCCAACAACGTAGTTTATGTTATTACAGCTGGGGAAACCCATGACGATCGCTTCTCAATGACTTGTAGATCTTAGATGTTTGGGGTGACATTTTATTTTTAGTAATGGCTGGTGACCCTTCATCCCTGGGGCAATAACGCTGAGTATGGATATGATAAGAAATGCATATGAACCTCTTGCCCTTTGTAAAAATAAAATACCATTTGGATATCAAGATAAAATTTTTATTGCCTACATTAAAACACTTGGGAAGTAAAATATGCCTTCTAGATATTTTCACATCAGGGATCTCAGCTGTGCTCAATCCTTGGTACGTGAAATAAAATATCCACACAATGTAATAGTAATTACACATTGCTGTTTCCCCCTTGGCATGCCTAACAATTAGTGTCAGATTTAACATTCTGTGTCTATAAAGGTGTTGATGTCAACTGAGCTTGATCTTGGTTTCTTTGCTTCTTGTTCCACCCTACATAAAACTCCAAAACACATTCATCTCTTAAGCAGGATCTTTGAATTTTAAATATTTAGCATTAGAAACCCAAAGAACTGAAGGTGAATCTTTCCAATGAAAAGAGATTTTTTTTTTTCCTTTGTATCAGCTTTAATATCCTACATATATTGATTATGCACCTCTAGCCATATGGTCATTCCCAAGCACTTTGGATTAGCTGTTATTGTGGCTTTTTTTTTTTAGCATTTTGCTATGTGAGAATTTTATTATAAATATGATGTATTTTCTTCTGCATTGAAGGTGTATGTCTCCTTGGAATTGTGCTGGAGTATCACAGGAATCTCCAAGATAAAATGCATGAAAAAGGAGATGTATTTGAAGGGTGAGATTAGTTCTTGTGGGAGAGATGTCAAATTATTTTTTGCTGTGTCTGTATTTATAGTAACGGCAAAACTGATTTAGGACACTGTCTGTACACAAACACAGCATTTAGGACAATTCCTAGCAATACATCCAGGAGACATTCAGATTGCATATCTCTCAAATTCACTGAGACACCAAGATAACAGGTTTCACAAGGAAGATTTCTGCGACAGAACTTTTCATCTATGCAGGTCTTTCCCTATTAACACCCTTGCCCGCTTCCAAAGAGGGAATTTAACAGGAACCAGCAGGCCCTTCTGTTTGCTGCCTATGGCACTGGTAGCCAGCCTTGCCTGTGCTTGGGTTTCCTGAGAAGCCAGTGGAGGAAGCCCTGCAAGCCTGAACTAATTTCTCAAGGATACACCTGATTCTCTGTCACAGCCTACAAGATACAGGGGTCAGATTCCCTGATTGTTCAGTGAGGGAGGGGAGTGGAAAATAACTCTGTCCATCTGACTGGAACCATCTGAGAAACCTCTCAGATTGCTTCCCCTTTGTCCTTCTCTTGCAGGGTTTCCCATGGGAAAAGGAAAATCTAGCCCAAAATCCATGGATAACTTTTTTCCATTAACTTTGCTGTTTTCATTATCTGGTAATTGATAATAAACCCCTAATAAAAGTTTTTCACAATCTTTCGAAATTCCTTTGCCAAAACAAAAAAGAGCAGAAAACTTAATAGTGAAGGGATAGGATGTTGCAAGGAGTTTCTTTATACATATAAACAAAGACTTCCATATAGGGATAAGAAGATTAAATTTCTTTAATAGCTGGGGAAAGGCTTGCTTGCTTTAAATAACTGTAGAAACTTCCTTTGTGGTGTAGCATTCCAGAGTGAGGCCACATAATCTCTTGGTGCATGTAAATTGCTGTGTGAATTATGTTCCAGTTATGAATTTAGAACTTAACTGTGACGGACTCTGAAGGGAGGAAAAACTCTCCCTTCACACAGCTATGGAAGAATTACCAGGACCTTTGGCACTGGAACTTGACAGAAATGTTGGCAATGTCAAATACTTGGATTGTTCTCAAAACGAAATGCGGGAGAAGTAGAGTTTATTTTGCCTTTCCATGTGTCAGCCCGTGTACATGGAAATACGATGGATTCCAAAGAGCGGTGCTCCAAAAAGTGCTTCTGAGTTTCTCCCGCTGGTCCTTCCTAAACGTGATGGGAACCTCAAGGATGTGTTCCTGGCTGATTAAGCCAGTGGCTGCTCGTTTTTCCCCAGGACACTGTACACATACTCCACATCCTTCCAAAGGCTAAGCCTGGAGGGACGGTTTATTACCCGGCAATTAGCAATTAGTTAAAATAATATCGTAATAGCTGAGATAAGTATTTTGATAGCCACTTCATTTTACATTTTTCATCTTCCTTTCTCATCTGAGTGGTCAGAAGGTCTGATTGGCTCTTGTTTCTTTAGTTAAGGATATGTACACTATTAACGGCTTTTTGGTGTGATGCAGCCTTCAGCAGTGCGGAGCTAATCTGTGAAACTACGGGTGCCGCAGCCTCTGAACATACAATTTGTAATATAACAGTGGAAAAGTACTAAATTTAGAAATATGGAACCTAGTTCTCCAAGGTCAGCAGAAAACAGTTTTGAAGAAAACACCTCATTCAAACATATATCAAAAGCACGTCTGTGTTTTATTATACTTTGAAGATAATCATTCACTCCTGACGATGGGAAGAAATCTACGGCCTCTTCCTGCTTAGAAGCACTGTGTTCTAAACCATCTGCTGTGTCCTCTATGTAGATCTACGAAACACTTGGAAAATAACAAGTTGGAAAAATTAGACATGGGCAGAGAAATCAGTAAGATTTTCAGCTAGGGCTGAAAAATGTAAAATCTTATTCAGAATATGATCTAAGACCAAAAAATAAAGAAACTGCTGCAGCTGCGGCTCGCTGCATCACTATTACAGTGAGATTCATGGCCTTACTATTTATGATTGTTAATTTTCTCATTTTAATACCTAAAAATATTTTCTGTTCTATCATGAAGGCTAATTTAACCCCTGTCACAGTCCATTTGTGCAGCAGCTGATAGGAGAATTTTCACATCCATTTTTGGTGTCCATTACAAGGTCCATTTGGACAGTCATGGAGCATTTTTGGAAGACTGACTTCAACTGGGTTTTACTGTGTGCATGTTGTAGGAAGCAATGTATTGTGATTTCACATGATTTAAACTATAAAGAGGGGGAAAATGTGCGTTGTTAAGATTGCAACCACTTTGTAACTCTGCCTCCCTCTCCTTTTCATTAACAACAGCTCCTACAGTTTCATACATTATAGTATCTTAGCTGAATTCTGACTGTAAACTCCAGCTATCAATGGGATGGAATGCTCATCAAGATTTCTTTGTCTGTGCCAAATGTTTGCCCCACGTATGGTTTGCCCCTAGAGTTTCTCTGTGTGTCTGTCTGCATACCACAAGCAATTTTACTGGGTGTCTTTGAGGCCTGTCCTGCTGAGTCAATCAAAGTTCTGCTTTGTCTTCCGTAGAAGAAGGAACTACTTTTCCCTCTTTTACTGGATTACATTATCATTCTGTTCAGCTGAGCTCTGGCATATGCAGGTCACTTCAGGATATTTTCATGCTTGGGACCAGATGGAAAATGTCTTTTGCAATCAACAAAAAAGATTCCATTGTTGACATTTCAAATTTTTTTCTACAACTGTAACTAATTTGCTTTCTACAAAATTTAACAGTGTCCAGAAATGATTACAAATACTTTGCAATGAGATTACTTTCATGGCTCAGAGGGTATGCAGTGTCACAGAAATTCACTTTATTTTGGTATGCTCAGATTCAGCTCGAGCAGAATCTATTACTTGGCTAGCTTAACTGATACATTATTTGACTTCCACGTGGAATAACTTTATGGTTGTTCAGTCCACTAATGAACCTATCTGAAAAACCTAATCATATCCTGGTGATTGGATTTCTCTCACAAACTCTTCCCTTCTTCGCAAAATAATTGTTATGTGACAGAGGGCTCCCATCCGTGCAGACAAAGAACAGAGGAGCAAAGGTGGGTGGGAGAGAGAGGCCCCCATAATCCTGGCAGAAGGACGAGCGCCCTGATCTGCCTCTTGCTGAGGCTGTACCACGAGGGTGGTTGGCCCCACAGTCTGGGAGCAAGGCCCATCCCAATGGTTCAAAGGCAAAAAAACCCCAAATCACCTTTGGGTGCTGCCTTACAAAGAAAGTGGATGGGATGCAAGGGGAAACATTGGCGAGAGATCGTGAGGCACAGGCGTCTGCTGCCAGCACCTGGAGCATCTGAGGGGCTGGATGCCAATGTGATTCCTGAAGTTAAGGAGCTCCAGTCTACACTTATGGAAAGAAAAATTCCTCACAAGCTCAAGGAAAATAGCTGGTTGCTTTGCTGGGCATCTCCCCATATACTTGAATTGATATTGTGCAAAGAAATATGGGCCCAGATAATAGAATTGATGCCTGAATTAATATTAAAAAAAAAGGTGTGGGGGAGAGTGGAGGGAATTACAAGCTTATGTGGTGTTTTAAGATTTGCATATGGGAATCCTCCTAAATTGGCAGCTTCTAAAACTCGAAAACCACACAGAGATTCTTGTAAAGAGACATATTTCAGAAATCTTCTTCCAGAAAAAGGCAAAACAGTTTTTTTGATTATGCTATTTTTTTTTTTTTTTCTGACTGAGGTAGGAAAGTACCACTGGCTTCAGAATTCTGCAGCATAGGCCCAAATTTGTTGTCTTAGTTCCAGAGTGAAACAAATGTCTATTCGTTATCAAAATTAGTGTCTTCTGTTTCTAGTAAATAACTAGTGTCTAGGTTTAAAATCAACAGTTTGAGATCCTTTTTAATCAAAACCTGGATGTAAAGAATGTGTCAAGAATTTCTCTTCATTAAAGGGTAGAGAAAAATTTGGAGCAGAGGCTCTCACTTGAGAGATCAGGCTATTAGTTCACATGTAAGAGATCCTCCTGTTTTGTAATCCAGGTATGTAGGTTTGAGTTTTTTCAAGGAAAGTCCCATGACTTCCACTGTCAATGGCAGAGAAGAAAGGAATACAGGACCTCCTTACATTCTTCTGCTTTCCAGAAGACAAATCTGACAGGATAAAACCATCTTCATACTCAATATACATAATTCATCTGTCCATAATTTATCCTAACTCTGTAGTAGTGGTATAGTGTTTACCAAAACTGCAAAAAAACCACCAAAAGCCCCCTCCAAAACCCTCTACAGTCTCACTTTTAAAAGCCAGCTTTTGAAAATGCGCCACATTGCAGAGTTTCAAGAATCAGCTTGCAATAACCTCTGCAGAGGTAATTTTGCCTTACCCCGCTAAGTGAGGTTCAGCCATCAGGGCCAGGGCTGGAGGCTCCTCAAAAGTTCCTCAGAAGTGTTTTTCCCAACATGAAAAAGATCTCACTAAAACATTGTCTAATGATTTGAAAACAACTGGAAATTGGGGCATAAAATTATTGTAGTACATAACTAAATTACAGGGGGTTTAACACTTTTTTGTTATTGCTCAGGTTTCCAAGAGTTTTTATGAAAATCTTTCACAGCCTAGTGCCTCAGATGTGAGGCATTTCACAACAGGCAGCAAGAGAGGGGTGATTCTTCTCTGAAAGATGGTCAGGAGAGGGTGAGGAACACAGAGCTGGTTCTTGGAAAAGCACGTGGCCAAGTCATTCCAGAAACAGTGCATTTGGAGCTTTGTAAAGGATTGGCAATTTTATTCTTTCTGGAAAGAAAATGTCAGAGTTCCTTTGGTGATTACTGACTTGAAATTTGTTTCTTGGCTTTCTCTTGGAGCACGGTGATGCTCCTCTTTGAAACTGAGCAGGTTATATTGGCACAGCATCTCTGTGGCTTGTCAGGTGTAATTGAGCTTGTTATGAAGGGATGAAAATATCTATTTATATTTGTCTGGTGATTTATATGGCCTGAGACATTTTAATGTTACCTTTTAAAGTTTGATTGCTCTTGAGTTTTATTTACATTTACAACAAAGGAAATGCTTGAGTGTTACGTATTCAGTTGTCTTATTTTCCAGCCTACATTTCAAGATGAAAGAATCATGGAAGTTGGAAGTTTGATTGTAATGTCGGTGGGATGTTTGCTCTGAATTAGTGAGTTACATGTTTTATTTAGTGTTGATCTCTGCTGTGCATTTCAGATTATAATCCTGAGATTACTTTTGGTGAGGAAAACAACTTTGGCAGTGACTGGGGTTTAGTTATATGATTGAAAATATAATTTTAGTCATTTGCATTCATTTTTAAAGTGTGTTTATGCCTCAGGCTTTTTGTTCAGATGACCCTCACATATGACTCAGCACAATCTTGGCAATAGACTGTGGCTGACAGCCCCAGGGGTAATAATGCGGCCTCTTT
>VZRN01004506.1:4921353-4939717 GCA_013397935.1 Dasyornis broadbenti | reverse complement strand
TTTTTTTTTTTTGTGTGAGTTTTAATCTACTTAGAAGAAAGTGCCTTAAGTTATGGAGGATTTGGGATCCTTAATCAAGGAAAAATCTGTTTTAGCTCTCCTCAGAAACTTACTTGAGAAGACAAAAGGAATAACAGAGACTTAATTCGCAGTCAAGATTATTTTATGCCTCCCTAGACAAGCTGTGAAATATTTATGGAACAGATTGCTGCTTTCTGTGGCAATAAGTTTTCCATAAATATGTTAATGTACACAGTCGTACACCACCTTGTCAGCAGCGATCCCCAAGCTAGGACTAACCTGAGCTGGCACACCCAGAGGACACAGTGCTATGCCAAGAAAGATACAAATCTGATTTCTCAAAGCAGTGCAAAGCCTGAAGTAGCAATTACAGATTTCAAATAAGCAATAAACAGCTTGGGTGTTGTTCAGGTCTGTGTCAGTGTGCCCAGATTCAGGTTTGAGGGATGGAAAATCAGTCTTTGTAGAACATATCATCATGTGTGATGGCCTAGAGCTGGTATGTCCATCTCCTCTGATTATCTGCTGCAAACTTCTGTCAGAGATGAAAAGCAGTCAACAGAACAGACAGGGATGCAACTAAAAAGTTTCACATTAGGCTGAAAAGCAAAAAACAAAACCCCTTTTCCATCAAGGGAGGGGGGAAGAATTTAAATGTAAAAGTAACTTTTCCTGGTCTATTTTTTTTTTTTTTTTTTAATTTGAATTTTTTTTAGGGCTTAGTGTACTTGTTTTGGGGTTTAGTTGTATTTGTTTATTCCCCCATTTCACTCCAAGATATGCTTCTGGAAGCTTTCATTCCATTCCAGTCCTTAAAAAAGTAGAGAAATGTCAACAACTTAGGTATCATAATCTGTGGCTCAAGACAGGTGAAAAAGTATAGCCTCTGCACCATGTTAACAACAAATTGTAGCATAAAGATACTTGAAGTTCCTTACAAGTTTGTATCTCAGTTAACATGACACAGATCTCCTTTAATTCTATCAAATTGGATTTTTTTTAATCTCAAACAAGAATACTTTTATAAAGGGTGGAAAAGTAGATATTGTAAATTTCCATGGAGCATGCAAACAACATAACACTTTCACTGTTACTACTTAGATTTGCTTGTCTGGAAATGAGAATTTAATTCACAAATGTATACATAATACTGTAGGATTTGCAATATTTTTCTTAAATCCTCTTTTGTTTTGACCCAAATATGTGTCATGGAATAAAAGATTGCTTAACATGTAGTCTTTTCCAGACACTCTTGCAGTACTCTTTATAGCTTGCTCTCATACTGTGCTGTGCAATAACATTGAAATTTCCAAGTTTAAAAATGAGATTTTTCAATAGTTTGTTCTTCCCTATGGAAAACATTTGGGTCTACAAATTTGGACAAAATGTAATTAAAAAGCTTACTTTTTATTGTTCCATTTTAATCTAGGTAAAAGTTTTTCTTAGTCCTGATGTAATAACACATTAAAAAGTGTGTATGTTTTGGGATGGTAAAGCTCTCTCCACAACGAGTTCCTGGGAGAGATTTCAATTATTCACTTTTCACCAACTAATTCTGGGTGCAATCCTTCCAGCCGGGTTACGATTGCTGGATGAGCTGGACGGAGCTTGAGTCATCGTGGCTGTCAGATAAACTGCTTGAGGAAAAAAAGGGCTTGAAGCGTGGAAGCAGAATCATCACTCTGCAGCCTGCCTCCATGTTTTGACGTTGCCTTCAAATAGTGTTGGATCCCTTCCAGGAGCAGAACAGTGCAACAGCTGGTCCCAATTACTCTAACTACAGTCTGTCTACAAGCACAAACGGCCAGTTTTCTAATTTGGCTCTCTGGTTTAATGAATTAGTTATTTAATAATTTGACAGGAATGCTAGTGTTGTGTTTAGCTGCTTGCTTCTGTTTAATCTTCTCTTTGGAGCTGTGTTCATACAGTCCTGCCGCAAACACCGGCTGCTATTGTAAGTTATGCAGATGAGAAAGCAAAATACATTGGCAACACACAGCACACTGTTGTTGTTTTACTTCAAAAGGCCTGCATGCTGAAAATCTATTACTTGATAAGTTTTTTACTAGCAAGAGTTATCACTCAATGCCGGTAGGATACAGAATTTTGACCATATTTTTCTTGTCTCAGAAATCTGAAATAAAAAATTAACGTTTTAAAGACCCACAGTCTACTTACTCTCACACATTCATCTACTTCACGGGATATATTTTCAGGGAGCTGCAGAAAAGTCTACCTGTACGAGACAAACAGGAGCTTTGTCATGCAAGTGGTGTAGAATTATGCACAGCTGTCACAGTGGGATAAGGAAGCATCAGTGTGTGCACAGATGAGAAAAGGTGCACGTGCTATGAACACACAACATAAACCTGCAAAGAAATGGTCCCAAATATACTGAAAATTAGAATATTCACCTATTTTCACTCAAAAATTTGCTCTTAATAGATCACCAAGAGGTTATAGTTACCAAGCAACCAGAACCTGTCAATTTATTGTGCAAGGTCATGAATTCCTGCTGACTCGTAAGGAGGAATAGGAGCTGAAGGATGCAACTTGGGGAGAGGGAGGGAGAAAAACTGTTTTGAAATGAGAATTTTTTTTTTTTAAATGTCACAGGCATATCAAAGGAAGCAGCCAATTCACATTCCTTTTGCATTGTATTGCAATGAAAACGCACTTGTTCAGGGAGGCCCCGGTGATCCTCTGATTACAAAAAGCCTTGGGGGAATTGAAAGTGGGGTGGGGAGGGTTGTTTATCTACGCTTATGCAATGTCGTCTGTGGCCTGGGACTCCAGCATCATAAAGTGAGAAATGCAGAGCAGGGAAGGTGGGAGTCATGCTGTGGCTGAACAAGACATTTACTGAGCTAAGCTGGTTTGACATCATTTCCCATCATTTGGGATTATCAAAATTCACCTGAACCATAGGGATTTGCAGATGAAAGATTGATATGGGTGGATAATACGACATTATCATGGCTTCATGACATGTAGTTCTTGTGCGGAATTTCACAAAAATTCATTTGAATGACAAATCTCAAATTTAGTGTCTCTTTGTTTTGGAGACATGAGGCAAGATGCTGTGCAGGGAGAAAGTCAGACTTGATGGAAATTATGAGCTGGAAACACAGAAAACTCAATGGCAAGCTGAATAATAGACCACGTTACAATCTAAAACCAACTGAGAACTGGATGTAACAAGGAAGAAAATTATTTCATCAGCAACAAAGTAATACATAAATATATTAATACATAAATACATAAATATAGTCTCTCAACTATGCCATAGTAATAATAATAATAAACACTTAGCCAGCAGTAAAAATGAGCAATTATTCCCATAACAGAATTGGGACAAAATTTTTAATTTATTTCTAATCTTCCAAAACCAGGTGCAGATAATATCAAACTCCTTTCAACTTTCTGCAGTGCTCAGTAGAAAACAAATATTGACCACTTACCTGGAAATAACTACAGATTATGGAGGCATCAAAGCCAAGCTGGATTGCTATGAGTAACCTGGTCGAGTGGAAGATGTCCCTGCCCATGGCAGGGGATTGGAAAGAGATGATCTTTAAAGTCCCTTCTGACCTAAGCCATTCTATGATTTATCTGTGAGTTATGTTGGTTATCAGAGCATTTGGTCCGAACTCATGTTTTATTCGAACCTTTTCAATGTTTTAAACCTATATTTTCAAGAGATTTGTGAGTCCTTACAGCGAACTTCGCAGTGGGCAAGCCTTGTTAAAAGAAATAGCAGAAAATGCTAAGTGAAAACTTCACTGCGTCTCTGTCTAAGGCACCTGGAGTTTCCATGGCAGCAGGAGCAGGAGAGGGTTAAAAAGCAGTTATGGCCTCCTGAGCTGCAGAAATAACCTCACACAGCACTTGACTGCTCAGAACCGGCAACAGGCTTCTCTTCAACCTGAGCTAACGCGCTCCTGGAAGGAAATGATTCCCGAGTGCTGCCCATAGAGACTGCAGCGATCATTGGGTGAATTCAATGTCTGCCAGGAGCACATATCGCATCCACACGCCACAGACTGAAAGATCTGCTTTTAATGGCACAGGAAGATCATGAAATCTGTTTGTCAGATTTCTTTCTTGGTTCACCTCATTGGATAAGAATGCAAATTCTTTCCTTTCCGTCATAATAATGTTACCACCAAAGATTGGTATAGAAAATGTCTGACTTACAGCAAATCTGTATGAATGAGATTCATCAGAACCCTGAAACTCATACTGGAACCGATGCTCTATTGACCCTTTATTTCTGTGTAAACATTGATAGAAGTTCAGGAATTATAAAAAGAAGGTAAATGGTATCATGTCAGACTAACTGGCCTTAGGAACAAGACACAAAGTGCAATCTAAAGAATTCTATTGGTGAGGCTCTGTATTTCTTTTGGGGTAAAAACAAATGTATTTCTATACATGAAGCAACAGAAATATTTCCAGAGGAATTAAAATGATGAATTAGAACTACATGCTGAGGAGTTGGAAACATTTGTTTAGGAACAAACATTTTTTTTTTTCCAAGGGAAACACATTGTTCCAGCAAATGTTTTCTTATAGAATGGAACAAAAAATTGTTTTGAACATGTGGCTTTATTGTGGTGGAAAAGTTAATTTTTACACAATGGTAATTGGGCCAATTGTCAATGAATTCAAAGCAAGGTTAATTGACTACAGCGTGATGCAAATGTGTTCAGATAATCCAAGTTTTATTTAACTAAGACACAAAAGTATTTCTCTTGTGGCTTTAGCATAAGCATAAGGCTGCCTTACATAAAGTCCCTTCTTTCAGTTTTCCTAGCTCTTGTTTAAATGCATATTAAATAAATCTGACTGTAAGAAAAAGCTGATGAAACAGCATATCATCCAGCTATCAACTCAAGAACATCTAATCATGATTACCCAGATAAGAAGTTTAAATTCAGTTGCTGTTGCTATAATTCAATCCTACATGGCCAATTCCTTGGAAAGAATCCAAGGATATTATTGAGAAAAAAAAAAAGTTATTTGAATTTTAAAGACTCATAAGAAATTGTAATTATTACCCATAATTATAAAATATTTGTCATTACAGGAAAATTTTTAATGGAGAACAGTTGATATTGGTTTTTAAAGTTGTGGATTGTATGGAGCTGCACACAGATATATATCACATGAAACTATAAAAAAAGTCATAGGTTAAACCTGAAATCTTTCTTTCCTATTTTACTTGTGGATTTTAGTACTTCAAAGTAATAATTTGTAAGTTATTAGCAGAAGATGCTCATTGAAAGCAAGCAAAACATCTTTCAGAAAGCCTAATATTGCATCTGTGAAAAGTCAAGAGTAAATTTAATGACAAATTAAGACAGCATTATGCTGCACAAGATTTAGGGAAACAATTTCTGAGCCACCATCAGTTTTCTCAGGTGTGGCTACCAATATTTCACTGGGCAAATTACAGACTTTAAGTTTCCCAAAGACTTCAAACAGCAAAAGTTTGGGGGTTTTTTTGTGGGCTTGTTTAATTTTTTTAAGAAACCCCCAAACAATAACCTAAAATACCATTTTTTTACTCTAGTCTACTAAGAATTAGGTTTTTAAATGAAGATAATTATTAAAAAATTCCAGATTTTAAAATTACATCAGTGAGATTCAATTCTCAATAGAAACACCTCAATTTATATTGTGTATCCATGTACAACAGCCTCTTGTAATGTCTATAGCGATATTCAACTAACAATTGAAACAAAACATGCATGTGATTCAAAATTGACTCACAGTGGCATGTTTCCATCGGTCTCAAATTAAGTATGAGAAGTCTTGACTTTATTTTTTTTTTGTAGACTCAAATCTGAAATAAAAGCGCTTAAGGTTTCCTTTTAAATCAGAAAATCTACTTCTTGTCCACTAGGAAAAACCGATTTGCCTTATATGTACCTTGTATACATAATGGATGCATCTCCTGATATGACTTTACATTATGGGTTTACAGATGGTTTACAATGGTTTACATTCTACACTGCTGGCCTTTCAGTAATGATTCTTTCATTATTCTCTAGTACAGGTTACTTCTCTTGTTTATAAAGTATACAGTGCAACACCAAAACACACTGCAGTTTCCAAAAAGAACATTAATTTTGTGCTATTCTGTCACTAGATTCAGATGAAATCCATGGTTTGCAACTTTGGAAGTATTGCCAATGTTGGTGCTTTGGAAGATCCTAAATTTCTATTATCTTGTTCTTATTAATTTTAAAATTCTTTCTATGTATCTCTTCTGGATCTTTCCTGGTGTCTTTTGTTTGTTTCTTAATAAGACAGACAGAATCAGGGAATCATTTAGGTTGGAAATGTCCGATCACCACCTTGTCAACCAGAAAGTGACACTCAGCGCCACATCCAGTCTTTTCTTATTCACCTCCAGGGATGGTGACTCCAGCACCTCCCTGGGCAGCCTGTTCCAACCGTTAATCACCCTTTCTCTGTGAAGAAATTTCTGCTGATGTCCAACCTGAACCTCCCTGGGCACAGCTTGACGTCATCCTGTCACTTGTCAGCTGGCAGAAGAGGCAGATCCCCACCTGGCTACAACCTCTTTCAGATAGTGAGTCTTGGTTCTCTCTCATGTTTTCACCTATGCTGAGGTCTAAGGGAAGATAGAACATCTCAGCCAGCACTAAACACCTATACATAAGGAGATAAGTTGCTCCTATGTCTATTAATACCCTCCTTTTTAACAGATAAACACCTTATTGCATAGCAAAGTCTATAGGCACAGTTTCTCTTAAGCCCCCCTATAAAGAACATAAACAACTTTGATGTCCGGTGAGCTTAGCTACAGACCCCAAAATTCAAAGGCAAACTGTGACAAAAGAGATCATCTATTGCTTTTCCAAGTGAAAAGACAATGCTGAAAGGATCAGACTGTTTCTGCCATCATGGGTTTCAACACCTCGGAGCATCATCTCTCACGACTGTTTGATCTTCTGCCAAAAGTCATTTTATTTCCAAACAAGAAGGGCAGTAAGATCTAGAAATGTAAAATAACCCCAATTTTGAATTTTCATCTCTTGAATGGTGTTCTCTGGGGTCTTCCAAAGTAATTTTCGTAACAATCTCATTTGGGGATAATGGAAAGAAACAACTGGAACATGGTACTTCATCCAAATCGCCACAGCCAAATACAGTGGTATTTGGAGATCTGCTTTGCACTTATCTCTCTGTTAGTTTTGAGTTACCACCTATTTTGGAAGGAATTGCTTCCTGAAGCTCATATGGCGAGGGTCTCCAGAGCTCTTTAAAAACAAATATAATAAATGAAATCTTAATAATTGCTAATGAAGAGGTAACATTAATTATCCCTTCGCAGGACTGGCTGGTAAGATCAGACGGTTTTTCCAGATATATCCTTTCCTTCTCATCCTACATTGCATCTCGCCCGTTTTCAATTCTGTTACAACAAAATTGCCACCCGTTCCATTTCTACTGCCCGAATATCAGGGAAGAACAAGCCTCTCCATGTATTATTCAGATCTCTGAGAAGAGAAAGTAAATTAAATCCTGTCACTGTGCTAGCAGCATCTTGGCTTCTAAGGAGATGATTAGTGCACCAAGTTTGGAAATGTCATGCGTGTATTTCTGGGTAATTAGTGATACCTGTGTCGGCACTGCTGCAGCAGAGAGCCTCATGGCTCAGGAAAATGGGAGAAACAACACTGCACATCATTTTTCTTTATAAGTTCTACTAAATATGCAAGTCAGAACATTTTCTGCTTTTCTCCAAAATGTGTGTACTTTTCGCAAACCATCGCTTTGGAAGAGCAGCTAAATACTGACCTTATCTATGTAAAACTCTTCTAATTACCTACTCTTCAATGTAGCTATGAAAATTTGCCAAGAATGTGCTTTTTTTTTCCTGTGTGCATCTCTTTATATCAATATATTTACTATCGTGTGCTGCAAGCCTAGCAACGGTCTAGACTTAGCAGACTGCTTGGATCTGCTTGTTTGTTCATCAGGATAAAATTTAAATATCCTACTTCTAATACATTTTCTCTGCTGCATCCTCTGGAACTTATTAGTTTTATATTTCCGAGGTGTTTCCTGAAAAAAAAGAGGTAGAGATATGACAGAAAAGTTCTGTGCTTTCTTTCTAACTAAATGCATACAGTTTGTGAATAATTAGGACAGTATGGCAGAGACCACTTTGTAACTGTGGCTTGAGAAAATAAGAGCTATATCTAAGAGACCAAGAGTCTCAGGGTTTCAGTGGCATTTTAAGATATATTTCAGTGGTGGTAATGTGCACGTGGATGGTATTTTTTTGAATTAAAATGTCCAGAAAGTATGCAAAAATGGCTCACAGAAACAGTCTGATTTCAGCTTTGACTGCGACAATTTCATCATTAATTTGTCATTGACTTGCTTCTGCTTTTGTTCATCATCATGTCAACTACCTGAACATTTGAACGTCCAGAGAAGAGTTTACAGGCACCTCTGCTCAGTGAATCTTAGGCTTATCAGCTAAAATTTTTCCACTACAATGTTACATGAAATGCAATGTTGTTTACAACAGTTCTTCCTTGGAACCCTAAGCAGAAAAAAAAAAAAAAAAATTGATCTGGGCAAGGATCTGAAAATACCCCCTATAGTTCAGACAGTGCATCCATAGTCAGTTGTTTGTGATCAGGGAAAATTAAATTCTGAATGTAGCATAGCTTCAGAATTTGTACTTGGGAATTTTTGCCTGACAGCAAGTTCCTCATAGCTCAGAATTGAAATTCTTCATGCTCCTTAAGATGTATTACTGCTCAGAAGCTGCTGCCTGACAACACAAATTGAGACTCCAAATTACTTTATCTTCATATTTTAATTCTTACTCCTGTAATCAAAGGAAAACAACATTTCACATAGCCTATATGAGCAGTCACATTTTAAAAAGCAAGCTGAAATATTAAGCATTTGAATGTCAGCTGCTTACAGCAAATGCTTGTTTTCAGTCCAAAGATTAAAAAAAAAAAATAAAAGGCCATAGCCAAATTCAAGTAACTTGAAAAATATTTCAAAACATTCCATGAACAGAATGAGGCATTTAGTTTTAATTTTATGCATAACCACATGTGTATTGAGCAAGACTGAATCCACCTAAGAATACAAAAAAAAAAAGAGGCAGCATTAGCGGTCTTGAGACAAAATTATGGAACCCATGTAAATTTTTCTTTCAGTTCTGTATGCATAACATTTCAAGTCGAGCTTTATAATTTATAGTATATACCCTGGTTTTAATTTATCTAAGCACAGGGTCTGTTTCATAAACATCAAAGATAATGAAAATGCTCTTTTAATTAATCTATTGGAATCTACATGTTTATTCCACATTAACTTCCTTAATTTGTCAGCCTCACACATGAGAAATGACCCCTCCTGTGCTGTCTCTGCTTAATGTCAAAGCTGTAGGGAATAATGTTTATAACATTAGCTGCATTCTTTCATTGACGTCTGGCAATTAACGCTGCATCTGGTATCAGAAAACTTCAAAATGTCTTTCATAACTACCTGTCTGGGTGGCAGGGAGGAAATGAAGCTTTTTATTCTTGTCACATCTAGTTGCAGGATTTACTAGGAGCAGACCTTGTTCCAGTTACATGGAGTAAGATTATAGCAAAGCTGCTGATCTGTTTTCAGAGGAACTGTTACAATTCCTGAGAGAAATGGCTGGGAGTAATAGAATTTTAGTAGAAATGAATCTGTTAAGAGCTAGGAAAAAAATTGCTTCAGCCAGATAGACCTGTGGTGTCATACTTGCAATTTCAAGCATGGCAGATGAAATTATGACTAAGAGGAGGGAAAATATATTGAAAGCAAGTTCTTCTAATTCAAAACTTAACCCCCTGTGATTTGCCCCATCTTATGCTTTCGCTGATAGTTCCCATCATGAGGCTGTTAGACCAGGGAATGAACCCTTCTTTTAAGTCACTTCATGCTCAAGCCTCGGTGTAGTTTATCTAATCCATACATTGAGGAAGGAGATATTTCATACTTCCCTGCTACATCTTGGCAGAAAGCGTTTTACCCACTGGGACCAAATCTGAAGACTTGAGGCACTGAGAAAAGCTGAAAAAGAAAAAAAACCCAGGATGCTTAGATGTCACTTGGATGAAGAAGTTGAGTTCATAGCTATCCAGATTATCAGGGAAATGTTGAGTCTGTTTTCTCTTGTCGTTAATGTCTTTTGGGTTTACACGAGTAGCCCTGGCATCTGGGGTGTTAAAACAATACCTCTAATCCAAAAGAGGTGCTGCTGTTGTAGTGATGGGTAATCTGGCACGCCTTTGGTAGGTCAAGAGATTTTCTACTTCTCCAGCAAAATATTTTCAGTTTTAACCAGTGCTCACACAAAAAACCCACAAACTGAAAATTATCTTTTTCTGCATATAATCTCTAAACACAAATAATTATGTAGTTTGGTAAAAGGAAAGGGAAGTAAGAGTTATCCCTTGTGCTCTTGAAAAATGAACACAGACATTTCCAAAAATGCCGAGTTTAGCTTCATATAGAACAAAGCAGACTCTGAAGCAAGGCATGGGCTAAATCCCAAACCACAGGTGAGTTCACCAGGATGAGTATAGAAATTTCTGGTCAGCAGACAGTGAGTCACTCTGACTGATGTGCCCACAGAGATGCAAGCAGGTAAAGACAAGAGTGTTGCCTCAAACCCTGCGCCAAAATGGATGTGCTGCCACAGTCTGCACACACCAGACGTGGTATTGACTGAGTTATACCCACAAACATGGAAGACCTGAGCTTCTGATACAGCTGATGATCAATCTTTACCTCGGAGATGTCTAGATAGATAGTTACAGATCGAGATTAGGTATAGGTATATATCATCTATAGATGATAGATATAGATAGGTATAGATATATAGATATAGATATAGATACAGATACAGATACAGATGTAGATGTAGATGCAGATATAAATATAGATATAGATGTAGATACAGATACAGATATAGATATAGATATAGACATAGATATAGACATAGATGTAGATATAGATATAGATAGATGATGTATGAGGATAGACAACGAAATGGGGCTAATTTTCAAAGAGATACTTAGATTTTGTTGGAATTCAAGAGGAAATCAGTAATGCATGGCTGATGTACACAAGTGCACTGATGATTCTAGAACCCAAAGCTACTTCCATCTTTGAAATGGTGGGGATTAATAATACTTCCAGTCAAAAGATTAAATATCTTCATATCCAGGATTCTGGGTTTGGGTGAGGATGTTGGCTTTATCTTGTGTTTGAAATTGTGCTTAAATTTGCTATAACTTGATTAAAAAAAAAAAATTGAAACTATACTGCAAGACCCATGGTTAAAACTTTAATGCAATATAAACGTCAAAGTGGAAAAAAAAAAAAAATCAAAAAACCAGATGACACATTTCTGGTTCCCTAAGCAGCCCCAGTTGCTGTTCTGCTGATAAAATACCCACACCCTGCTGAGTGGACATGAGCTACGTAAACAGATGTTCTTAAAGAGAAAAGGGAGCGTTGAGTAGCTGACTTATTCTGTTGCAGTTCTGCTCAGACTGACAGTTAGGAGTTGAAATGGTGATTGCCATGACCAGCAAATCCAGCCAGGCTTTAAGTGCAGCAAAATCCAATCGAAACTCTCAACTTTACGCTTTTGCCCTAGAGACGCCACAGGTCAACAGTTATTTTCTGAGTTATTTGGGGCTAATCAGAAAAGCATGTGCAGATGTTGAAAGACTGAATTTATATCTCTGGAACAGATTCAGGTGCTTTTAAAAATATATTCTCTTTCTTTTTTTTCTTTATTATTATTTAAAATGGCACTATGACTTTGGCAAATCTCGCTGACTGCTGAATGAAATTTAACTGTGTGCTGACTTTCAGTGGAGTAAGCAGAAGTATCCTGAAGCACAAAGAACAAAACAGGATATTTATTATTTAGTCAATCAATACTTGCTGTACTTCTCCATAACTTTGTTGTAATAAAATATAGTGTTGCCTTATAAATATAACAGACACTGCCTTGCTCACTTGCCAAAGCAAGGATTTACTTCAGTTTGAAAATAGATTTCCTATTTTTTTCTTATAGAAATGCCTGCTTTTAGGGAAAGCAAATCAAGCTACAAACATGTTCGGTCTAAATAATTCAGAAATACAGCAAACCTGATCGTAGGCAGCCCTTAAACACCTCAGGAGGAAACAATTTCTGCATATTGAATTGCCGTGTCTCCCTGACCCTTACAGCAGAATTCAGCCGTGCCCTTTTTTTGTTTAACTAAGGCAGTCCTAAGTAAGTGGTTGCAGTAGTACAGGCTGTATTCATTCTGCCACACAAAGCCACTCGGGAGCACATTTAGCCGGCTTAAAGTCTCGGGGAGGGCGAGGGGCAGACAAAGCCCAAGCTGCGCTTCGAACACAAATGCTGCAAACTTTGTCAGCGTTTTAAAATTAAGTTTCAACTATTCATATGTTAAGACTTTAGGGAGATGAATTAGGACAGCTGAGAAACTGATTACAGCCTCATGCTGCATTTTTTCACTTTGCTGTTCACGTAGCCAAGCTGACACAGCCCCTGCTGAAATACTTCTATCTTGTGATACATGTATCAAAAACGAATAGATAGGACGGTTGATTTTGTGCCTTTCTTGTTCTGCCACATGCTTTTACTTTGAACCACATGTCATTAATAGAGCTAATGGGATTTTGGCATGGAACCAAAGGGGTGGGAGGGGAGAGGGGGGCAGGGGGAGATGGATGGGAGCGAGATGAACTACTGAGAGAAGCACTGCTGCCTTTCTTTGCACTAAAGTGATGTCAGGTTTATCAGGCTTCCCTTTAGTCCTTCCTGACAGCACTGGAGGCACTTCTCTATGCTTGTATGTCTCATGCATTCATGAGCCTCTTTGACACTATTGCATCTTTTGTTAGGAGCTGAAGATGCAGATCATTGCTCTACCCTTCCTTCAACTGCCATATGGCATTGTGGAAAGGAGCCCACAAAGGAAGGAGAGGGAAATGGAAAAAAAAAAAAAAAAAAAAANTGGGAGGAGGGGGAAGAAGAAATGAAACTACCAGCAGATGAAATTGATTTATTTTCACCATTAGGGAGTACGGGTACGGGGATGGAAGCCTTTTGGAATATAAAACCTCCTCTCAGAGCAGGCAGGCTGCCTGCCTGCGTGATGGCTCTGGTACATGTTATTTTCTAACATGGCTTGAAAATAGAAGCACCATTGTTTTCCTTAACTACTGTAACAAATTTATATGAAATGGAATGCATCATCTAAAGTAAGCTGCCAAAGTTGCAGACTTCTAATTTTCCCCCTGCCTGCAAGAGGTAAAACCCATGAAACCCCAAATGCTCCATAGGTGTAACAGTCTTGCATCGCTGTGTATTTTTCTGAAAACTCTCAAAATATCTTTGGTCTAGTCTGCATCTTGCGGTGCTAAACCCTTCCTAGAGTAAGTAGCAATTAGAGCACTTTATATAATTGCTTTAAAAACAAACCAAAACTATATTGGAGTAAAAGAAGCTTTGTATTTTAATTCTTTGGTCAGTTTTCTGTGGGGTCCTTGCTTTATGAAACACTAAATAAAATGTTTAAAAGAAACACAATTCAGCATATGCCGTGGTTTAGCTAAACTTGATACTCCTGCTTTCTCCACTGGGTTTATAACCTCTCCTCATATGAAAGTACAACTCAGACTGGATATAAGCAAATTGCGTTTTTCTAAACAGGTTTTACAAAATTAAAAACTTAAAACATTACTTAGATTAATCTAACTATTTTAAAGAATTTGTTTCCTTGTTCCCCTTGATCTTTTAGTTTTAAAGTGGATATCAGTAAAGAGGCGGCTTCAAAAATTTCCATTGTGTACAGAAAAATTTGTCCATATTTTCTGAGGTTTTCTCACAAGATACCGTATCTATTTAAACCTATGGAAGCAAGCTTGCTTCTTTGTTTTCAGCACTCTCAAGACCACGCAACTGACCAAGAATCTTGCTTAATCAAGAATTAGATGCACAGATTCTACAGTTAGTTCACTCATATTTGGAACGGTGTTTTGGTTTAGTTGTCTGGAAGGTCTCTTTTGATGCAACAGTTTACCTCTGTACTGAATTCTGTTCTGCATATGTGATGGGTGCTGTTTCTTGGGTGAATATTTTTGTGTGTGTGTGTGTATGAAAATATTCCTGATAAAAACAATACAGTGTTCAATCTGTTCCATTCACAAATGTCTAACCACAGACCTTTCGAGGAAACAAAGCCTATGACGTGTATTGGCTGTTGTACGTGTTGTATTCCTGCAGAATTTAGACATTTAAGATGATTTGCAAGGATGGGGTTTAACTGCTGTGTTTACACAGCTGTGCTGAAAGTGCTAGTTTTTCTACATTTTGCAAATTTCTACTTGTAAAATGAAGTTTTTCCATTCCTCCTTTCCTGAATGGATGAGGTACTCACTCAGCCCTGCCAATGACAGGAAAAAAAGAGTTAGGCAAGCATATGCCTTGCAGTTGTGTACTGTAGTCTTTACCAGGTCTCTGTTCCCCTCTGCCATTGAAACATCTATCCAAGACCAACTGCACTTCTAGCTTACAGAACTTCTACTGGAGGAAAGCTAATAGTGTCAGGGTATAGTGAAGAAGTGGCCAGAGATCTTGAAAGAGTGAGCCAATTCCTGGATGTGTGGACAGCTAAGTGGCCTTGGAGCTCCTGAGCAGATGCAAGCCTTGTCATTACATTTTATACCATGATTAGGTGAAGAGGTCTTCCAGGAAGACTTCTGCTTTAACTTATTATCAGTGCTTGTTAGTTAACAAGGATTTATCTTATGGATGAAGTGTGATGAGGAATGGACTGTCTTTTGGCTCTGGCTAAGGCAATGACTCAAGTCACAGAATCACTACGATTTTATTGCCTGGGCTGACACTGGTTCCAAGGCCTTCTTACTAAAATAATGTTTGCACTGTAGAATTGACCAGAGTGTCAGACCCAGATGTGATTGCTTTGAAGCTTGGAGCAGTGTTATTTGTATCTCACACACACTCTGTCAGCTGCAAAGTACTCATGAATATTTTCTCTTATAGATGGATTTTATTGCAAGCCTCTACAATTTCAGACAGGAACTGGCTTATTCATCACATTATTATTGAATAATACTTTTGTCATTCAGTGGAACAAGGGACATACTGTGAATAGCAGGGAATAATCCATACCTTGATAATTATGCATGGTAAGTTTTCATCAGCTTGTGTTACCAATCTGAAAGCAACTCAGATAAAATCAGTTAATCAATTTGTTCCTCAATGAAAGAACAAAGTGACAAAAGTTAGTAGTAAAAATAAGCTACTAATAACGTTTACAAGCTTTTGTGCATAATCAATAAACAAAGTTTAGAAATAATTTTTACTGTAGTCCTCATCCATTCAAAGTTTTATTTAATATTCCTTATGCCTTAGGGAGCAGGACTGAAAGAGGAGACAGTGTGAACAAGGTTGAACATTTGCTTATGATATTCTGTATGGGGAGACTGGGCATGGCCCAGCCCTAAATGCCTGCTTTTGATTTTGTTAAAACTTTATTTTGTGTCAGTATTCTTCAGAAACAATGAAACTGCCAGCTTCGTGGGTAAAGCACAAGACATGAGGAGATAATATTTCGAGCAGCTTCCTCTAGACTAGAGAATTCCCTTCTAAAGGTATGGCAAGTGTAGTTACACATCTCACTCTTTTCAAAACAGAACATACAGCTCATGTCATTGGTTTAATCTCCAGTTTAATATCACAGTAAAAAGTCCCCACAATTAAAAGGAAAGAGCATGAAAACACCAGTCCCACCATTAATTTTAGAGGAAGAGGGGACTATACCAAATCCTACCTGTATCTGTCTGGTATGAAAATGTTCATTTGTAGTACACTTAGGTGCAGCTTTCATGGTTAATTCCAAACAGCAGTTCTCAAAACGGATCTCAGGATGAAGATATTGTGCCCATCTGAAGACCACACATTGAATAGAATCAAACATCCAATTTTGAGATGTTTGAAAATGATGAGTAGTCAAAACTTTTCTTTTGGGAGCACACAGTTAACACTCTGGACTGGAAAGAAAACATAGCTTGGCCGTAACTATCTGGTTAAAGCACTCCAGGCAAGACGGAGGGGGAGAGAGTAAGGATTTTTGAATGCCAGACTCTCCTGTCTGAATGCTTTTTTCATTAATCTCTGGAAGAAACATAAAACCCTCACTGAGGAGAAAGGGGAATGTAATTCCTGCTCTCAGAAAAGTTTCCTAGACATTCATGCTCCAGTTAACTATTTCTCTTATGCAGAGTGAGACAACCACAACAGGAGGAATAAAGAGAACCTCCTTGCAGCAATTATAGATATTCCTTGGAGGTCTGGGTTTGAGTTCTGCAGAGTGAAGAGAACATTGTATACAGGGCTCTTGAGCCCTCTGGAATGATTTTGCAGATGAATAAAACAAAAGTGGATGTAAGTGTAGGAACAGGAAAAACACTACCACTACGGTTTCTGACTGTGATATTTTAAAGAAACCAGCTCCTGTCATTTTTAAGAGTGCTAGAAGACAAAGAGTATTGAGGCATTGCCCATCTAGTGACAGACCACATAAACTTGCTGTCATCTAGACAGCATCTTTTTGGTTCACCTAATCTCAGTAACTTTGGTGTTCGTTTTATAATTTTACTAAAAAATTATCACAAAAAAAAAAAAAAAATCAAACGAATCAAACGATAGATTACGTTGCTGATAAACGTTTGTCCTACTGTCTACAAAAAGTGAGATACCATTCCAACTCCTCTTATGTGCCTTTACATCTTCTTGAGGTGTCATCATTTTTTTATACCCGTTTCAATGAGTTGAAGGACTGACATGCAAATTCAAGATGTTCTCTTGTGAAACCAGAGCTCTTAGTAAAGATATATCCTGAATAGGTAAAATGTACAGATTATACAGTACTATTTAGGCTTAAACAAATCAAATGAAATGAAAGCATTTCAGATGATGTTAACAAAGTAAGATCTAGGAAAAACTTATAATTTTTGCTTATAAATGCTTGATGGTATGCATGTAAAGGGTTAATTTGAAATCCTAGTGCATCTGGATGGGATGTACAGAAGTGGATCCAGGAATTCTTGTCTGGTTTATTGTAAATCTCTGTTTAATGTACACGGAAAGACACAAAAGTATGTGTGTACGGAGGGGGAATGAGACTAAATGAGGATTGTATCAATAACCTTTGGATAGATCCTACAGTGGGTAAACATAGCATGGATTGAAAGCTAGAATGACTGCACCAGCAACGTCCTGCGTAGAGACCCCTGCTTTTATTTATCTTTCTGGTTTTGATTGTTATTGTACCACTTTATACGTAAGTTGATTTTTCTCAGTGAGCAACTCTCACCTTCTTTTTTCACTTCTGCTGGTTTGTTTACATTTTCACACCTTAGCCACCTAAGCCACCACACAAAGTACTTTGGAAGTGGAGATCTAGTGTACCACAGGGTTACTTTTCCATAGACATTATTTGCTTATGTTTAACCACTACACTGTTTTTACTGGACATTAACAGGAAATCTGTTGCTGTGTACCTGGCAAGGGCATCAAACGCTCCATATCACTTAAGCAAATGGCCCACTACACTCCAAAGCACGCCCCACTTCTAGCAGAAGTTGTAGGGATTCCATGTTGCAGACTACTCTAAAGTTCCTAAAAACCCCCAGAAAATGTAAATTTTAAGAGTGTTATGAAAGGCTAGCTCTGAAGAAACATATCTGTTCAAATGCATATTATGATGCAGGTGAAAGTGTGTATTTTGCACTTTGACTAATTCCTTCTCCTTGGCTTGAGTGAGAAGATAAAACTTTCCTGAGCTCCTCTCTTTACAAGCCTACAGTGAGAGGATGGGACGTATGTGGGAAGGTGGCACGTCCACCCTACAGACAGATGACCTACCAGTACCAGCAAGCAGGAACATGATCTGACCTTTGCTTCTGATACAGCTGTTACATCTAAAGATTAACAGGAAAAAAAATGACCATTCAAGGCAGGTTTCTGACTTAGCTTCAAGTTTATCCCCCTTTTCTCCTTCGTTGACAGCAGGATTTGTGGTCATAACTGACACCTACTTGAGAAGTCTTGTTGTTTTAATCTTTTGAGGACTCTGACATTGAACAGACCTGGAAAATTTAAATAAATGGAGGATGAGAATAGATCCTGTGCCAGCTAAACCTCTGGAAGATATTAGATCACAAAGCAGTAGGAGATATGGTAAAAAAA
>VZRN01004506.1:4907207-4921315 GCA_013397935.1 Dasyornis broadbenti | reverse complement strand
AAATGAAAAAAAAAAAAAAAAAAAAAAAAAAAAAAAAAAAAAAAAAAAAAAAAAAAAAAAAAAAAAAATTTCATTCACATCTTTTATGATCTGTAAATGCCCTAGAGTGGAGAGTATTGAAAATAAGAGGCAGACAGATATGGTGTGATAAAAGGAATCAATGGTTGAAAAAATGTAGAAGTTTTTATTATAATAAATGAAAAAGTCACACAACAAAACCAATGAACTTTCCATCTTAAAACTGGCCAAAAGACTTTATCACTCTAGAAACACTTTGTTGCTGACAAGCAGTATGATCCATGCCATTTTTTTTCTCTCTCCACTGTACCATTACCTAGGAAAAGTCACCCAAGCTGAAACAGTGAGTTGCACCAGGAATCTACTACAGGACTAATGTCCTAACACCATTTATTCGTACATCACAATTATGGAATTTATGCCTTCATGCTAGTGACTTTTCACAGTTAAGTGTAAAATTATTGGTATATCCTTTTTTTTTTTTTTTCTCATAGAATGTCTCTCTTTGAGATCACATCATATACCTGTGTTTGCATATTTTCCACATCACTGGTATTGCTAAAAATATTGCCAGTGGTGTTGTGAGGTTAGAATACAAATCTCACAAATACACAGCGCAGTCATGTAGGTGCTCATAGCTTTGAAAATCAACCACCCTTGATTAAAGTGTTGAGGAAAAAAAAATCATGAAAGTCTATCAAGACCTGTTGGTAAATACATGTCTACAACTCAAATTTAGGAAATCCACAGTTTTTACATCCTTAGAAAGGTTGATCATGTGCTAGGGGACCATCGTTCTGTTGTTGATAAGCATCTGCCAGAGACATGGCAGTGAGTCAAACCCATGCACATTCAGATGAGCTTTAAGTAAGTTATAATTTCGAGGAGTCACTTACAGACACCTAATAAGTATTTGTGGTGGTGTTTTGGTGGTGTTTGCTGTGGGCTGCGTTTTTTTTTTCTCCCTGAGACTTAAATAACCCATAATACTGGTCAATAGCTCATAGCACTGATCAATAACAACAGGGAATTCATACACCAGCCCATTCAAAAGTTTTGTACCACAGCAAAACATGCAGAAAAAGACAAATTTTTCATGCATGAGGGAGTCACGTTCACTGTCAAAAGAGCTTTTCGTTTAAGAGCTCTGTTGAAGTACAAAACATCCACCAAGATATTGTAAATGTCAAAAATTATCTTTAAAAAAATTTCATGACAGAGTTTCCTAGGCCTACATCAATAGTAGGAATATGTGTGTTTTTAAGGCAGATATAATTTTTTACACATAAATAAAATATAGAAGGATATTAAAAGTTTCAGATATTTTTATTGAATAATAAGAATTCTAGCTACATTACTTAAACCAAAGGCCTTAGCAACCATTTGTTGCAGGATTCCTGAGAAAAACCAAAGAAATAAAATATATTTAATACATTTTAGGGAAAAAACTTACCAGAAATTATCCTTTTTTTTCTTTCTTTCATGACTATACCTCTCTTTTCAATGTTGCTGGTTTGAAATGATTTGCCATTGAATATTAGCCCCTGAATACTGTGTATTTGCTCTCAGGTCCCTTCCTTGTGCTGAAACAAAAGCCCTTAGATTTAGCTTTGAGCATACACACATCTACAGAATAAAAATGCTTTTGTACCAGAAAAAGGGAGCAAAATGGGAGATTCAATCATTATAAATTTATGCTTTATACATCCTAGAGAAAGAAAGTACTTCAAAGAACAACACTTTTAAAGCTAATTTTGCTTTATGTACATACCAGTGGTGGAATTACTGTGATCCTGCTGTAATGTCTTGTGAGAAAACATGTGGGATAATGCAACAACCATGAAATTAAAATGGACTACTTCTGTAGGGCAGACCATTATTACATGGTGTCTTATTTATCAGAGGGTCCATTATCTCTTCATCACCAGAAAAATCAGGCTCTGCAATGAAGGGCCACAGACTGAGCAGGAGAGGAGGCAAAACAGTGGTGGAAAGGCCATGGGAGAACAAAATGTGCCACTGTCACATCTCACCAGCCTTTATTTAGTGATCTGAATTTTGAAATTCAGCAGTTTTTTAAAAATTGTGTCATTTAGAAGTGCCAGCTGCTGAGGAAGATAAGGGAAGAAGGTAACCTGTTTAAAACTAAGAAAAAAACCCCAACCACTAAACCTTTACACCTGAAAGTACTTTTAGTTTATTTTCCAGCACAGCCTTTGAATTTTAATAAAACATTTGGAGGAACTTGTAAATGAAAATGGAAATGTTGCTTTCTGAGAAGCTGGCCTGGCACCACATGTGAATTATTTAGAGACAATTTATATTGTTTCTGCTTTTAAAGAGCTAAGAAAATGTTTGTGGGTTGTTGTTGTTGTTTTTTTCTTGTTGCCTTAGTCTGAATTGTTTTCATTTTCTTATCACTGTTCTTAATTCCAAAATCTCTTCACCATAATTATGTCTCATAGTAATTAAATAAAAGTACCTAACATAATAGTATTGATGATATTTTATCTGCTAATCTGCAGTTAAGGAGAGGGAAATGAAACTTCTTCATAACCCTGATTGCATCGCAGAGATGTGAAAGGGCCCAGATTAGGTGTCAGTTCTAAAATCTTGCCTCAGACATAACCTCAAATACCTGAAATGCCTCAAAAGACAAAACACGCAAGACTAAAGAACTATTAGTCCAAGAAGCAAAGTCTGTAACTGTATCAGTATCTAGATTTAAAAAAAAAAAATTACTGAATTTGTGGTTTACTGATGCTTATTGGACTTTAGGCCCAATTCTAAACAACTTCAACAATGATGTTTTAATAATTAAGTAGAAAAAAAAAATCTGCATATCTGGGATATTGCCTAATTTTTAAAATTTCTATCGGGTTGAAAACAGGTTTTGTCTCTCATTGTTTTTCAGACATCTAAAATAAATCTAATCCTAAAACAAGTAGGCTTTTTCTTATTTTTAATTTACATTATTATTAATATTTTGATTAAATATATATCTATATTTACATACATACACCATAAATGAATGGAGTTTCCTCAAATGTTGGAGGTAACTAAGGATGTTATGACCAGGAGGCTGTATTCCAAATGATACTTAACATTTGAAGTATTTTCCAAAAATGAATGTATTATCAGTAAAATCAAAGACATCACAGACCTATATGTATCCTATATTTGCTCCATTGGCAAAAACCATTGGAGAAAGGTTTCAAATACATTTAAATTACAGAATTATTTAAGTTGGAAAAAACCTCTGAGACCATTAAGCCCACCTTTGAGTGATCACCACTGTGGCAACTAGACCATGGCACAGAGTACCACGTCCAGTCTCTTCCTGAACACCTCGAGTGATAGTGACTCCATCTCCCTGGGCAGCCCAATCCAGCGCTTAGCAATTCTTTCCATGAAGAAATTCCTCATGATGTCCAGCCTGAACCTGTCCTGGCACAGCTTAAGGCTCTGCTCTTTTGTCCTGTCACTGGTTACCTGGGAGAAGGGATCAACGCCTCCTGGCCACTACCTCCTTTTACGGAGTTGTAGAGAGTGACGAGGTCCCCACTGAGTCTCCTTCTCTCCAGGCTAAACACCCTGAGCTCCCTCAGCTGCTCCTCATCAGACCTGTGCTCCAGACCCTTCCCAGCTCCACTGCCCTTCTCTGGGCACACCAGCGCCTCCATGTCCTTCTCGAATTACAGGGCCCAAACCTAGACACAACATTCTAGGTACGGCTTCAGCAGTGCTGAGTACAGGGGAAGAATCATGTCCCAGATCCTGCTGGCCACACTGTTCCTGATCCAGCCCAGGATGCCATTGGTTATCTTGGCCCCTGGGGACAGCTGGCTCCTGTTCAGCCGCTGTCATCAGTGCTCCCAGGTCCCTTTCTGCCTGGCCACTGTCCAGCCACTCTGCCTCAGCCTGTAGCACTGCCTGGAGTTGTGGCCAATGGGCAGGACCTGGAACTTGGTCTTGTTAAACCTCATGTGATTGGCCTCAGGCCACCCCTCCTGCCTGTCCAGATCCCTCTGCAGAGCCTTTGTGCCCTCCAACAGATCAACATTCCCAACAAGCTTGGTGTTGTCCATGAATTTACTCAATCCCGTCATCCAGAGCATCAATAAAGATAATATTAAACAGGACTGTGACCAACACTGATCCCTGGGGGATACCAGTAGCGACAGGCCACACATCCAGCCGGATGCAGCACCATTCCCCACCTCTCTCTGGGCCCAGCTGTCCAGCCAGTTCTTAACCCTGCAAAAAGGCCACCTGTCCAAGCCGTGGGCTGCCAGCTTTTCCAGGTGGATGCTGTGTAAGACGGTGTCAAAGGCTTTGCTGAAGTCCAGGTAGACAACATCCACATCCTTCCCCACCTCCACCAGGTGGGTCACCTGGTCATAAAGGTGGCCAGGTTGAACAAGGTGGCCAGGCAGAACCTGCGTTTCCTAGAACTGTGCTGGCTTTGCCTAATCTTATCGTTGTCCTGCAGGTGCCATGTGGTTGCATTTAAGATGATCTATTCCATAACCTTGCTGGGCACCGAGGTCTGGCTGGTCCCTCTGTCCTCCTTCTGGCTCCTCTTGTTGGCCAGCCCCTTCATGTGGGACCTCCCCAGTTAGCCAGGACTTCCAGAGATGGAGAACTTCCATGACTGAGCCGTGCTTAAAGGAAAACAGGAGAATGAGTAGAAGCAGGCTTCACTGACTACTGCTGTTGGTTTTATTGTGATGCCCACACCTAGGGATCTAGTGAAACTTGAGACCAGAAGTACACCAGTCACCTCTATTCCCTGTATTCCTTCTGCCAGTTTCATGCAGAAGTCTTAGGCAATGCTTGGCTCCAATGTTTAGGCAAATGAGCTGAGTTCTCATAGTAAATCTGTAAGCTTTTTTTGCTGATGTAACTTCTCACCCTATCAATCAAGGGCTGGGAAGTATCGCTTTCAAAGCAATCACACTTGCAGAATCCTCAAGTGGCCTGGTAATTGGAGCTCTGGGATGTTCTTCAGTGAGAGATGGAGCTGGAGAAATGCCATATAGAGTCCCAAGTTTATAGGTTCCCCCAGGTTCCCATAAGCACTGGGTGGTATCCTGTCATTTTTGTAGCTATGAAATTACAGCAAGAGTATCTCTTTATTTATTTTTTAGCAATTGAGCATAGAACTGTTAGCTTTAAGTGCTTTTTGTTTTCCTGCTTATAGAAGAATTACAGCTAGGCAAGACAGAGACATAAATGTCCATTCCTCAGAATACATACAATAAGAAAAAATAAAAGTACACTCATTTAGAATTTTATTGAATAAGGTTTTCTGGTAGAACAAAATGGTAATAATGTTTTTAACTGAAGATTGAAAGCTTGATGCTTTATTCTTTGGGAGAATTATGTCCTGATAAGATTATTTCTTGCACACATTGAAAGATCAGTCTCTCATTTTACTGAGTAAATTGCCTTATACCACCTGCATAGCCCACAGCTTTCTCCTTCGTGTTTCCTTTCTATTTTCATATCTATGGGAATGGAATCTGCTCTTCAGCATTCAGCAAATATGCCTCCTGCTGCTGCTGCCTCTGCTGCCTTAGACTTGGGCCTCAGTTACCATGTCTTTTGCAGTGATGCTGAACCATCAAGAATGTTTTTTTGTGGTCTGGAGATTCCAGCATAATCCTCCCTAAAATGGGTTGTCTCACTGTCTTCTTCCCAACTCATTTCTCACTGGATTTTTGGGTTCACATAGGCTCATTTAAATGCACTTATGGTAGAATATACCAGGATAGCTCTGCCCAACTCAGAGAAGTTTAGATTCATACAAAGATGATCAGAATAGCAGGAATGCAGGGGGTGACACCAAGTTGGGAGGATTTTTTTTCCTATGTTTGACAAGGATGCTCTACTTCTGTGACATCTTCTAACTAATTATTCCTGTTATAATGCAGACAACATTCCTTGTTCTTTTCAGGTTTTTTAGGTCAGAGATGTTTATCTTCAGTACCCTGTGACAACTCATTCAGAATAACTGTCTATTTGATTCTTAATGCAGTCTGTAGTTACAGCGTCACTTAGGACTGAAACCCACATACAGAGGATCAGAACAAAGTCTGAGTTTTCAGTGAATCACAGTTATGCTTTGCTAATGTCAAGGAAGATAAATGATTGCTCTGTTTTAGATATACTATAGGAAGATTATAGTTTCAGAATTGCTGTCTCCAGCTGTCTGCCGTTTATAGTCTGTTTTGTTCTTTATCAGCTCTATGTTCTGAATGCTTTGCTCCCTTGCTTTCAATTTAAATATGGTGCAGACGGCTTACAGCACGTTGTTGGATGTGAGGCTTTAAACTGACAAATTTGCTCTTTTTATATCCTCTTCAACCCTTTCACTGGATTTCATGCTTTACCTTTGCAAATATTTGTGAAGATCATAAAGAGATCAGGGAGAGAAATGTTCCAGACAAATGAGACCAGTAAATTTTTCAGCATGTGATTTGTTCTTGGTGTAGTCACATCTATTTCACATAAAGTCAGGAAGTCTGGGCATTATGAAGCTAACACAGAAACCAAGATATATAATATTAGGAAACTTGGTACTGAGTGAAGTTACCAAACAATGAATGTGATGAAAAGCGACCACCGGGGAAACAATCAGTGGATGATAGAGGGCAGGAAATTAAAACCATTGATACCCTAATTGTTACCATGTTCAGTATGACACTGTAAAACAGGACTGATGTGATAACACAAGAAAAGCAGTGTGATCATTACATTTGAATCTAAACCTATCTCTGCATCTTGGACCAGTTTTTACTAAATGTTTGCTTTCCTGAAACATTTTGATGAAAAATGATGGTTAATCCAATAGTCTACATGTCTATTTTCCTTATAAAAGTTATAGACACAGAGCTAATGAAACAAAAGGTTAATGTATCAGACATTTTAGGTATTAGGAACTGTAGGAAATAGGATGTGTAGGCTGCATTCTCAAGTTTAACAAATTTATTTCACACAAGATTTTCTATAACATGGAACCAAAGCTTTCGGAGAGTGGCACCGCAAAATTCCCAGTGGGTAGGGAATGATCACAAAGCTGGTAAAGGTGACTGTGTCACAAACTCTTGTATCTCAGGGATGAAAAGAGATCACAAAAGGAAAAAAAAACAACTGAGGAGCATGGTACTGCACGGAAGATCCAGGGCTGTATGGCAAGACATGGCCTCAGACAACCAAGAGTATAAGAGCTACAGATTCAGATTCATACTTCTTCCTTTCTTTTCCTTATTCTTGTATAAGGAAGGCAAAATGATCTCTATAAAAAGAATGGTATTGCCTATTTTTGAGGGTTTCTTTTAAGATGAAAACTTTTTAATGTTCATTCATAGAAAAAATTATACTTTTACATTTTAAAAAGTATAGTTAATCCCAACTCCAAATTTAAATGTCTGAAAATTAAAAAGGCCACCAAGAGAGGGTGATCAGAATGGGGATACAAGTAAAAGTTTCTATATTCGATAGTATATGAGAAAGTGCATAGGCAGAAAGCAAACTGCTACAGGGGGAAACACAAATGAACTTAGGTTTAAAAACCTTATGCATTAAAAAGTGTTCTTGAAGTGCTTATTTACACTAGTGATAAAAGTGGGGTGAAAGCAAAACCCATCCTTAGATCCTTAGATAATTCACCAAGGAGAATAGGGAAAAGCAGTTCAGCTGCTCTCTCAATAACTGTAAGAAACTGGCAGCTGAAAAGAGAAAATCCATTTGACAGTTACACCATTGAACAGTAAATTAATCAATCATGGTTAGTCACCTTGCAGTGGTTTGGAAAATGCCTTTGGCCTATGACTTACGTAGCCACCTGAAGTATTAACCAACAATAGGCTTACATGGGGTGGTATTATACTGGGAAATCCAAAAATGGAATCTGCTTGGATCAGCTCAGATCACTACCACTTAACAGAAATGAGGAAACAATCCAAGGTCTAAAACCAAAACCCTATGTCCCTTTGTTTAGAGACAAAGGAGCCTTAAAACGAGCCTTGAACCTTAAAAACCCACCAAACAGCAAACCACAAAGAAAGCAGAGACAAATCTAAAACACAAAACACAAAGAGGATGGATTGAAGTTATGGTTTTTGTATTCCTTTATGTCCCATGCACAAATTTCATAGGACTGTTAGTCTTATAGTTTTTTACTGTACAACAAATCCCCACAATTATTAAGAACACCCTTGATGTTTAAAAATAATAATAACAGTACTTCTAAGTTTAAAGCTCCTTTAGTTACAAATAGGCAGTAGGTCATTCCAAGAAAATGATACCAAATGTTACAAAGTGATACAAAATGATACCAAAAAGAAAATGTTATGCTGCTACATGCTTGTACTGTGTTTGCACATGCACAGATTAATATTTTGAAGAACCTGACATTTTATTATTTGAAGAAGGACCAGCTTTGGAACAGGAATTACATGAGCCTGTTTTCTAAACTGTTTAAATTTTTGTGATGAAAAAAAGTACAGTGATTTTTTTTTTTTTTTTCTTCTCCTGTGTAAATGTGGCTTTTAGGGGACCATGACTCCAATCAGAGACTATGAATATCTGTGGAGAGAAAATAGGACCAGCTGGTGCCCTTGCCTGGTACTTTTTACATTTTCTTTAAGGTGCTGGCTGGGAGGAGGGGTGCCAGAGAACTGCACACAGAAGACAAGAAACAGAAGTTGTGACTGGAAAAAGAACCAGAATTGGCTACAGCAGCTCTCCACCAGCTGCCATTACAATGTGCATTGTGTACATTTGCACGGTGTAGAATCTAATTCAGTTTTACAGTCAGAAAAGAATAGGAGGCAATCACCAAGCATCCATCACCAAACAGCATGATAAATAAGCTGTTATTTGGATCATGTATTTAACCCAGTCAAGAGATTTGGACTGGAAAAAAAGCAAGCAGAAAAGACAGGACAAAAAAACCAAAACAAAAAAAAANAAAAAACCACCAAAAAACCCAAAAAAACCCACAAAAAACAAACCCTCCCATACAATAAAACAGAAACACAAAGAAGTATCTTCCTTGCTTATTTTGGCCTTGAACACTTGTAATTATAGAGAAGTAATATATGATTATTGTTTATGAGCTTAATTTGATACTTGAAACTGCACTAGTGTGAGGTAAAACAAAATAGCAACACTTTTGTGAGGGATCTTTGACAAGTTTCCAGGAAGGTTCTTAATGTTTAGAACAGTGAAGTATTTCCTTATTGGTAGTACTTTGAAAATGATTCTGCATTTAAGATACAGAGGGACAGAAATGTCTAAAGAAAATAAGTCTATATTTCAAAGGAACCTCTGCACCTCTGGCCAGTTTTTGGTGATGTTTGTCTCTTGACAGATTCAGAGAGGTTGCTGGTTAAGTGTTTCAAAACCATCTATAAAGGTAATTCCCAAAGGATATAGGGTGCTTAGGCATTTTATATTTGCTTCGTGGTATCCCTTTGTTTGCATGCTGGCTTTTAAAATCGCTAAACATTGCACTCTTTTAATATACCCTTATGGAATTTTCAAATAATCTATTTACTCCAAAAGGCTCCAAAGCTTTTTAACATCTTGCACTTGAAAGCCTAGCTGAGGGTTCAGTCCCAAATCCAATGAAATAAAGAATCACTAGATTTGACTTTAGACATATGACTTATGCATACCTTTAACATGTCACAAATTTTAAGCAAGAAACATTAGCCTCTTTCACTCTTATTTAACACACATAATAGTCATGTGCTACTTTTAAAAAGCATATGATTAATCCCAATTCACCTATTGCAGAATAATGTCAGAGCCCTGAGGGTGCTAATGGGATTTACTGTCTCTGGCTGGCCTCATCTGGGATGCTCTGCTCATGAGCCCAGAAGCCCCATTTAAGCTCAGCCTATGATACCGAGCCCTTCCTCTTAGAGGGTCTCTGGACTTGTTCTACACTTTGCTTCTCACCTGTGTGAGTCTCCCCAGCAGGAAATATGTCTTGTCTCCTGCTCCATCTCCTTCCCTTCCTGGATGCTGTGCAGGGCCCTGCTCCATTCCTTGCTGTCCTGTTCCTGCTGTGTCCACACAGATGGTTTGTTAAAGGTCACTTACTGTCTCTGCTACCAAACCACACACAAGTTATTTTTGGAGCCGACATGAGGATCTTAAATAATTTCAGGACTTGTAAAAGCTTGTTTGTTTTTTCTTTATTTTGGTGTTGATATAAGGATGAGAAGTCTGGTGGGCAGGGGTGGAAGATGGAGAGATGCATTAAAGTATTCCCACAGCACATAGCTTTGCTGTGGGAGAACCGTCTTCTCTTTCTACATATTTTGCAAATACTGACATTTTTAGTTCAGTAGCCAGAACAAAAAAGTCACAAGCCTTTTTGAAGGGTGGTGGGAAGCTTTCTGACCCAAAATAATTTATCTTGAAGTGTTTAATAACTGTTTCAGAAAAAGTTCTATCTTTAAAAAACAGTTCAGCTACAAATTGAAGAGATCACTCTGAAGGGAAAAAATACTGAAATTGTCAAAATAGAAATATTCTTGGGCTTGCGTGGAAGCATTTTTTCAACCAAAATAGTTCTCCAATCTGAATTTAACAATGATTTTGCTTCTTCTGAAGCTGCACTCTTCAATAAACTTGCAACATTTACTGCCACTTTCAGCTGTTGTGTTTTGTTGGGTAAGATTAGAATGCATTCTGTTCACATTTAAAAGAAGCCACAAAATACTGAGAGTTCTCCATTATTGCCAGTCTGAGACAAAGCAAATATATCAGACGCTTCAAGGATTGTGGTTTTTTATAAGCTGTTATAACAAGATCATGCTGATGGTGAATGTGGCTCTGAGGTTTGCAATGAAGGTTGTGTATCCTAATCCACATTTCAGATTAAGTTATTCAGGTTCAATGTCTCAGGGCTTTGCCTGTGTGAACATGTGCCCAGCTACCCCATTGCAGACTCTGAAGCCTTTTATACAGAGGCTTTATATAAGGCTAAAATAATTACTTAAATTCTAATATTAAAAAAGAAGGCACTGAGGCAGTGAAGATACAAATCCGTCTCTTGGTCTCATACCATTCGTGCCCCAAATTTCAATCCTTTCCTTGTTCTATTGAACTGGCTCTCAAACACCCCAGCATTTCCTGTCCTACCTGTCCTCTGTGATGCCCTCTTTCCCATCCTCATTCCAGCACCTTCCCACACAAATTTTCCCATCGTGGACTTCCTTCTCACCAGCTCTCTTGTAAGCTCAAAAAGCTCCTCTCACTCTTCAGCACTTCCTTCCCATATTTTTGTCCCATATTTCCTCCCACGCTAATCACATCCTTTCTCAGTTTACAGTTTCCAAGCCTGCTCCAGTTACGTGCTTCCCCCTGCTCTTGGGGGTTGTATGCAGATGTTATTCCCTCAGATTTTGCTAGCAACACTCTCTGCATGGGCACTTCTTCCCATGGCCTTTGTAGCCAGCCAAATTCTCCCTGTTGCCTGGATCTCAGAAAGCACAATCATCTGCTCTCCCGGGTTTTCAGAATTCCGGGTATATTTCTTACACAGAAATCAAGAGAGAATTCCGTGGGCAGTGATGGGTAAAAATTTAGCCAGAAGAGGATCTACAAAAGCTTCAAAGCCAGAGAATCTTTAAATTATTTATTGTATAACATTTGTGAATGGGTTGAGGTTTATGTTTTAACAATAATTTGGAAACAAGATAAAACTTAGAGTTGTTATTAATAAATTATTTTTAATTAAAACCTCATTTTCTTAGCTAGTTTGCCATTCTAATGAACATTGCTACTGTCAAACATGCCCAATAGAATAAACTCATTAAACAAAAAAATAAGTTTAATGGAAATGGGAAAGCCCCATCCTGTCTGTCACATCGCTAACAACCAGTAGTTAAAACTACATTGAGAAATACCACAGAATATTTACTACTAAAAGCTATTTCCTCCATGATGGTTGAGGCTTTTCCTAGGGCATAACTGTTGCAGTACATGCTCAGCAAAAAGCTATGAATATGCCATATGGGGGGCAGGTGAAAATAACACCTTATTTCACCAAAATTTCTGCTGTGGCATGGAGTGTTTTGAAAGGACTTGGGAAAGCTTGAATGGTATTAAATCACTTTTTTTTTTTTTCTGTATGTCTAGCCCTTCAGAAATGAAGTGCACGGTGTCTGTGCCCCTCCTGCCCTCCCCGCATCACCATCGCCATGGACATGGATGTGTACGTGCAGCCCTGGAATCGCAGTGCGCGTGTAGGGGAGACACCTGCTGGTGTGCGGCTGGACGGCAGCTCACCGCCTCTGCCACAGGAATCGCTGGAAAACAAGGAGAAGGATACGGAGCACAAATTGATGGGCTTTATCACCTTTTTACAATGAAAAACTGTGGGGGTTTTTTTTGTTTGTTTTTTGGTTTTTGGTTTGGTTTTTTTTTTTTTTTTTAGGAGGCTAGGTGCTGAGAAGGAGCTTTGCTATTTTTGTTTGGAGTTGACAACCTTTATGGCACTTGATATAGTCAAATCACAAAATTAACTTAATTGTATGAAGGAGGAAGAAGTAATTGGACTGAAATTAGGTTGCATTCAGTGAAATCCAAGGTACATATATTTTAAAGGCACGTGTTTGTAGTGGTTTCACCTCAGGCAGCCGCTCACTCACTCCTGCACAAGAAGGATCACAGAGAAAATCAGAAGGGTAAAAGCAAGAAAACTCATGGGTTGAGATAAAGACAGTTTAATAGGGAAAACAAAAGCCATGCAAACAAGCAAAGCAAAACAAAGAATTCATTCAGTGCCTCACCTGGTTGGACTGGTGTTCAGCCATCTCCAGGAGAGCAGAGCCCCATCACAGATAATGGTGACTTGAGCAGAAAAAACCATCACTCCAAGTATCCCCTGCTTCTTCCTCCTCCCCCCTCTTTATATCCTGAGCATGATGTCACGTGGTCTGGAACATCCCTTTGATCAGCTGGGGTCACCTGTCTGGGCTGTGTCTCCTCCCACCCTCCCAGGCACCCCCAGCTTCTTCACCACTTGTGGAAGCACGAAAAGCAGAAAATGCCTTGGCTGTGTGCAAGCCCTGCTCAGCAATAACAAAAACATCTCCATGTTATCAACCCTGTGTTCAGTACAAATCCAAAACACAGCCCCACACCAGCCACTGGGAAGGAAATCAACTCTACCCCAGTCAAAACCACTACAAAGTGTTAGGAAGTAATGTAATGCAGAGACTAACACCTGTTGAGGCATCCTAAACTTGTATGTTAGGAGCAGCTAATAAGGGAATTCAGAACTGGTGAAACATTTCTTGTTTAAATCCTGCATGAATATGTGATAATGAAAAACCTAAGAGTGATCGTACAGTATTCAAATTCATTGTTTTAGCAGAAGTAAAAATGTCCATCTAGTAATGATTCCAAGTAAATGTGTGAACTACATAAGGGTATTTGAACAGAAAATTAAAGGATCAGCTAGAGCAGTTAAGTTTTTTAGGTGTCATGCAGACTGTCCAAGGGAACACAGGGAGAGAATTACTGAGGAGACATCCTGTACAAACAAAAAAGAGATAACTAAATTGTCTTTGGCAGAAAACACTACAGTCACCAAAACTATAAATGGATTCAAACAGTACCTAGTCAAAATTCATGGAAAAACATGCTAACCAAGGGCTATTAAAGAGTCATCTGTGTAACAGAAACGAAACACTCAGAATTGTTATTTCTCAGCAGTACCAGTAGAACAGGAGAAACTGATAAAAGGTTAGCTGCCAATTGCTAGACCTGAACGGTGTTCACACAGAAGTTCTACAGCTGATGATATATCCCGAAGAAAGTACCCTTCTTCGTCCATAGCACAAGGTACTCTTCCATTACAGAGCTGTTTGTTTAGCAGTGTGTGTGGTTAAAGGGTGTTTAAATCAAAACCTGCCCCCTGTAGACCTCTTGGATATGCCTAGATTCATCTGTTTGCTTCTGCCTTAGCATCGGGCAGCAGGAGGCTTATTCTGTTGTCCCCACCATCACTTCTACACTCACTCATCCACTAAAATGATTTCTTTGTAAAATAATCAGGGAAA
>VZRN01004506.1:4897151-4907168 GCA_013397935.1 Dasyornis broadbenti | reverse complement strand
AAAAAAAAAAAAAAAGCACTGCTTATATTAGACTAGACTGAAAGTGTTGGAACAGACCTTGAATATTCTGTAGCCATTCTTTCATTCAGCCCTAAGAGTAAGATTTAGAGGTACATGAAGCTTCATTTATAAGACTACTTTGCACATTAGCTTTTCTCAAAATCACTAACTTTTTTATACATCCACAAAGGATTCTAAGCATCTTTCAACAATACCTAAATATTTTTGTTACTGAATATTTGTGTGGTGAAAATTACACCGTGAATGTTTATGATTGATAATAGAGCCTTTATACTTCGCTAAAACACATTTTGACCTGAAAATAAGATAAAGAAAATCCAAGCTAATGACAGGAGAGCTCTCCTTTCCCCCAGCCAGGATCTTATGTAGTGCTCAGTTAATTAACACATTCTCTTTTTTTTTCCCCCTTCAGGTGCTAGTCAGTAAGCACTATCTTATAAAAAAAAGCATTCAGCAGTAGGGAAGGAAGCCAAGGAGAGGCAGGGCTTCTGGAAGTCCAAATAAAGTTGACAATGAAATGAGAAAACATCTCTTTACTTCTCTAGGTGGTGGCAAAAGCTTTAGAAGTAATTTTGCTTTGCAGAGCAACTCTGTCCCCTCAATTTATATTTATTCACTGGAAAGGTTGTTTCTCAAACTTGAAAAATAGCCCTAAAAGCCCACCAAGAATATACTACAGAGCACTCATTATGAAGAGCTATTTTTGAAGAATTGTAACAAACTAGATTAATTAAAGGAAATAGATTATGGATAGCTTGAAATGGGAGAGGGAAAGTGTAGAGAAGAAGGGGGAAATTCCTTTATGTGTTAAGGGATTCATTCATCAATAAAAGGTTTGCCTTTTTATGTTAGTACGCGTAGTAACTTCATGGCAAAATTGCTTCAAGGGGGTATGCATAAAACAGTTTCAAGATAAAACTTGTCTCATTAAAATTTTTCAAGTTTTAAAGACAAGAGTTTCTAAAATATGCAATGTATGCATAACATACAAACAAGGTTTTGCTGATAAAAGATGTTTGAAAAGACTTTAAAAGACGCACAGGTCTGCACGAGCTCCTGTTGACTTCTCATACAATTTAACAGGCATTAAATCTCTAAGAGAAGCAAGAATTTTTAAGATTAATACAAATACTTCATAAATCTGCTCGCATTTGTGAACTTTGCTCTGTTTTAAGAGCTGAAAAGCTTTGGCATAATTTCCAGAGCTCTTCATCTTAGCAGAGCTGAACGACACAACGTAAATATTGGAAATTCCTCTTTTCTAGGAAAATCCCATTGTTTTTTTAGGCACAAAAATAAATACACCATTTGCCTAAAAATGCAGTATTCTCCATATTATTCTTCTCTGCCTGAAAAGCTCATTTTCTGTTACTACAAACTCTTTATTGTTGATGCATATTTCCTGCTGTGAAAGTGCAAATTCCAGTTTGGGGGCAAGTAGTTCAAGGAGCAGGAGTTGAACTTTAATTATCTCCCCATTTTCAGTCTGCTACAGTATATGAATGTATTTCTATTTCAGCATTATTTAAGATAATTTGGTAGGAAGGTTATGCTTGATGTTTGAGCTACTTTCAAATAACCCGGATTAAAAGAATTCATCAGACTCAGGCAACAAAATCCAATGCTTTAGGTTTGTTTTCCCCAGGGGTTAATTTAAAAACCAAAACTATCCAAAGCAAAACAAAACCACCAAAAAGACCCAAACCCCAAACAATCTCCCCCCTCACAACAAACAAACAAACAAACATCCTAATTTCCTTTCTTTCATTCTTCCTTGTGGATTTCCACTGTAAATTGTACATTATTTAAAAAGTGTTCTTCAATTATAACCTTCATTGTACCACCAGAAGTGATGTTGACAGGTGGATAGCTTTGCACCAGTATCACAAATAAGTAATATGCTTTGAAAATAAATTGCTATTCAAAAAGATCAGGCACCAGTGAAGGCTTCAATCCATGTACTGTAGAAATTTTACTTATTTATTTTAGACATCATGTCATAGAAGAATAAAAAGTAATATAAAAGGGGCAACTGTGTGGGTATTTAGAAGGAGTAGTTCACAGGAACAAGACAGAATACAACATCTAATCATTCTCAATAGGTATAAGCAGATTTTTGTCTAAGTCAGGGAAGGAGAAATTTAATTAATCGAAATTCAAAACTAAGCAGATCTGAAAGTCTGTTAGCTATATCAATAAGGAGAAAAGATATATTTAAGTATAGAAATTACTTTTCCCCAGTTTTCTAATACATCCAGCTGCAAACTATATTTTTCACAGTACATTTTCTGTATATTGATTTGACGTTAATCTGTATTCTGTTTTCTAGCAATATAGAGATTGTGGTAAAAGTGAAAAATTGTTATGACATCACTTCTACCCCCTCAGGTATTTTGTGATCATTAATTACATGACTTTGAAGCAAATTCCAGCCTGATAGGCACAGCTAAAAATTTACCTGCACAACTGCAGAAAGTAAATTTTGTTGTCTGTTTTTTCTTGGTTTGCAAAAATGCCTGAACTGGCTAAGAGAAAACCAATTAGTGTGAATAGGAACAGGGAAAGAGAAAGGTTTATTGTTATAAAAGTGTTACCTATTATTGTAGCTCCTTTTTCTGTAAAAATCATGCAAGCACTTTTTTGTTCTGAAATGAGAAATTCTAGTCTGAGTATGTAAAAATATATATTCCTACATTGCTACTTGTTTGTGCAGAAAGTTTCTAGTTACAAAAAGTATAAAACTTAAACCAGTTTTATTGTAATGAGAAAGCTTATATTCCCTTTAACCCTATCTTTTTATGCCATTCAATAAGGGAAGCTTTCCATATGATATACAAAGAATTAGGTCACTTTATTAGAAACCTCAGTGACTTCAAAATCTGAAATCTTGAATCAGTCTGCAGACCCGTTATAATATTCTGCTCAGATTCAGATCTAAAATATCAATGACATTTATATTCCTGCCTGGGACAGTTTTTAGAAAAACCCAAAATGTTCCGATGCTACAAAATAACCATTTTTTGTGTATTGTGGAACCAAAGATACCTCCACTGTTTCCTACCTTGAATAAGGGTATCTGTATAGCACTGTAGTAAGACTGGAAAGAGTGTGTTGCTTTTTACAGTATCTATTGTTTCCATAAATGGTCATTTTTCCTTATGTAAAAAACTGCACGAATGTGACATTATGTTGCTTTTGCAATAAATGAAGAATGTGTTAGAAATATTAATAGCATTTTTTTTTGTTATCTGAAAAGGAAAGAAAAAAGGCATCTGGATTCAACATAATCAAGGAACTCCATTCTCAGCACATATGAACTGGTACAATCCTGAGTCCTAGACAAACCTATTGCTTAAGATCACCTTTAGCAGAAAGTGACTATAAATCTTTCCAAACTCAAAGAGGAGAGAAAGGCAAGGAATATATCAAAACTCCAAAAAGGTATGCTACAGTCTCTTTTAGTAGTAATCAGCATATTGTTTGTCTTTGCTATACATCTGTTACTATTTGTGTACACATTTTCTGGAATGCTTGTTTTCTCACCTCTCACTTCTGCTTAACATGTTGTCTCAGTTTGAAAGACAGGTGTCTGTCAAGGAAGGCGGGAACCTCCCTTGGAATGGAGCATAAGACACCCTTCCCTCTGAATTATTAAAACTTTGAAATTAAGGGGCTTTCAGGCAAAGATACGGGAAAAGGAGTAGCAATTCTTTACTAGTATGTATAACAAGGCAAACAAACCACAACAAACCAAAACCAGACGCCCATTAGAAGCCTTCTCTGGGCTGCCAGGCACCCTCCCCTTCGGTGCAGTTCTGGTCACAGCCGGCAGGGGGCGCTGGTGGCTCCCGGCCATGCAGGGCAGGGGCAATGATTCCCCCAAGCCTGCAGGGGGCGCTGTGGCGCGGGCTCAGCTGCGTCTTTTCCCTCACGTGGATAATGGCGGGCAGGCTGGATGGGGAAATGGGCTGTAGCAGGAAACCTCTGAGCGGCGACTTGAATGGCAAAAGGCAGGCACACTGCTGGAGTAGCAAACAAGATATAACAGGAAACTCCACAGCCTTAGCAGGGGCCACAGGAGCTGGGTGGACACGGAGCGTTGGGTTAGAGTGTAGCGGAAAAGCCCGAGGCAGCGGCAGAAAACAGCAGGGCTGGGCAGTGGCAGCCGGGCTTCTCCATAGCAGCTGCTGGACGCAGCAGGGGAGATGCACCCTCTGGGAATGGGGAGGAGTTCGGGGTCCTGGGTTTTCCCCTGAGGCACTGGAGCGGATGGTGGAGGTCCTTTCCAGCCGGATTGGGTGTTAAGAAGGTTCCAGTTCAACGGCTGCTCTTACAAGCAAAGGCTCACCCACAGTAAGGAAGGAGCAGTACAGGGCTGGGCTCTGGCAGCAGTGAATTCTCCCCATGGTATGCAACAACTCGACCATCCTGTATAAGATATTATTGTACAAGATAAGCAAAACTATAGAAGGCAAACTTCTAGAGAAGTTTCACTCAAACATAAAAAAGAAGAATAGCATAAGTAAAATTGCAAAAATAATGAGGTTAAAAAACACAAGAGACACCCTTCAACAGCCTATCAAGATGTTAAAAAAAGGGAACCAAATAAAAATGTCATTTAAAAAGGCCAGCACTTAAGAAGAAAACCAAAAAAGAATTTGATTAGTAAAATTCTTATGGGAATTATTCTGATTTTTTCAACATTTCAGGAGCATAAATTTCTTTATATCTATTCATCTGTATCATAGTAATAATAAAGCATACTTTAAATTGCAGAAAATGTCCATGTTTTTCTTTCATACAAGGAAGATAAACAATAATTACTATATAAGAAATATTATCTCAATAATAGACACAGTTTCTATTTCTGTTTTCATTACTCTATCCCACACCAAAAACACACGGTTGCATATTAAACAGCACTTCAATGTTTGCATACCAAAATACACCTTTTTCATATTTTACTTAAATAAGGAGAAAAATATATTGGAAAGTGCAGGCTGCCATTCCTAGTTTCCAAACAAAATGTTATTCTCATTAAAAAAAATTTTGGCTATGACCATTAAATAAAAACACACAAAACAATACAGCATTTTCAAGAGGAATGTCCCTCAAGCCCATGTGTGAGACTGAGATAACTCCAGCATTTCTAGCAATTGTACTTGAAGGTACAAATTAGCTTTGCTTTCTGCTTACCATTTTACCCAATATTTTATACTGCCTAATGCTCACATGAAAATAGCTATTTATGCCTGGAATTATGGAAGAGATTATGTCTAGAATGGAGTTTTACCCTATATGACACCTTGTTTAAGCAGCTAAATGCTATGCTGAAGTTGGATATCTCATGGGAACGCAGGTAGCCACTGCCTCAGAGTACTACTGGAGTCAAGTATTTTGTAATGTGGCTGCTTTCGAACAGGTTTTCTTGTTGGCTTTGACAAGGTCTGAAATCTTTGACACCGTGGTTGCCTGCAGCTTTATAACTGCTTCAATCATGCTGCCACATCTCAGTTTTGTTATCTAATTTCGGGGAGTGATATGAGACCAAGCCGAGAGGGAGGATTAACGTCTGTCAACTTCATAATCTGATCCAGTTATTTAGGAGACATCTTTATACTCTTGGATAGAAGTAGGTGGCAAACTGGCAATCTGTGTCGCCAGTTCAGGACAGGCTCTAAAGAGTTTGGCTGTTTATTTGTAGCCTTCACTGTAAAAGCTGTGATGTTCCAGATAAGGCGATTGTTGGACTGCCTAGTTCAGCACTCTCATGAATGCCATAATTGCTGATGTAGCAAGATACCAGGGATTAAAACCATAATTGTTGGGTGGTGTTTTTGCTTAAAGACAAGAACTATTTAATTTCAAGGACTGTAACAACATTTGCTTGATATTGTAAGTCTTTTGTAGTGTCTGCAATGGAGGAGTTCTGGAAAAGTGAGACAGGACCCTTTTCTTCACTTACAACGTATTTCTAGATTTGTTTCCTACTGATTGTCAAACTGTGTTCATTCATAATGTTGAAACTTGATGCAGGACATCAAGCATGTTTTTGATCCAAGGATGATGTTAAGATCATTTCCAAAAGCAATATTTTTTTCACAACTGTTAATGCTTAAACAGAAAGTCAGAAGCAAACTGACCATCCTGGAAATTACAGTAATAGAGAATTTATGAGCTCCTGAGGGGTGAAGAACTGAAAAATAAAACCAACCAATTGCTCTGGTAATTGTGCTAAGTAGGAAAGTAAATGTAGAAATGACAGAAGTCAAATGCAGCTACAAAAAATTGAGAACATATCTTTTCTATGCAGACTGGTTTGACTATAGTTAGCAAATTACAGAGACTCTCAGCAGCATAGCTAACTTTAAAATCAAGAAAGATTTTGGCTATAAAAAAAGAAAAGATGCATGTTTCGGGAAAATAATCAGTCTGTTCTTTGAGTGTTTTATAACGGATCCATCATAATGGAGTATTTGCAACATATGATTGCATATGTGGGTATTTAATTGAGTCTGCCCATATTTGAGGGTGTCCTACACTGCAAATGGGGACTTGAGATGCCTTTGGCTTTAGGTAAGACACATCATGAGTAGGGAGTAACTTAAATGTCAGAATGAGTGTGGCCTTGAGCTTTTAAAGGATTTAGAGGGTAAGATGGTATCCTTGGAGGATTTTTTATTCCTTCTGTGTATTGGGAAAGCGTTTGAGATACGCTGTGATTCGGCCATACACTACAGACTAGATGCTGTAGAACAGGACAGTTCCCCAAGGGCTAATTCTTGCAAATGCTGCATCATGAATCAAGAGCAACCTTTGCGAGTGTGTCTTTTGTACTATTCCAGTGCAAGAGCACGTAGCATAGTTCTGAAATTTGGTATTAATGGCATAGTGGGACTTTCAAAAGCCAACAAAAACAGGCATTTCTAGAAGTTCTTTTGTGATGTATTTTGCAGGATTTTGGGGTTTTTTTTTGGCAAGATCAATATTATTAGGCATGGCAAATAGGGATAATTGATTTCTACACCTGCAATGAACAGTATACTGTGCGTATTCCCCGTATCACATCTTACTATATTGACACAGAGGTAGACAAGGTAGGTATGACAAGCACACAGAACACTTATTGTGGGATTTTTTTTCCCTCGCCTCACATTTTCTCATTTCTAACATAAGATGTTAAAGATATGAAACCGTCACACATATGATTAATGGCACGCTGTTTGTCTTCCACAGAGGGGCTATTAAAAACATATATAGAACAAAGAACCATATATCTTCACCAATGTTAGAAAAATCTCCTCCAGGTAATGAACACTTTGAGAGACATTTAGAAAAAAAAGCATTAGAACTTTGCTCAGTCATCAAAATTGGATGTTTCTACAACATTGAAATAATGGCCAAAGCTAGCCAGGGTTACATAACAAAGTGCTTGTGAAGAGTTTTCTGGCTTCATGCCTGACCATTTCTTTAGGCTGTTTGCCCAAATCTCTCTGACTTAAAAAAAAAAACAAAAACCCTTTCAATGTAGTTTTCTCTTACTACATGATTTACGGAGCAGCCACTCAGAATAAGAACATTAGGGAATCTGGAGTCTCAGGATCCATAATATTAGGAAAACTTACAAGTCGAGGCTGGATGTTCAGATTTGCTTCATGAATAATGTTTTTTATCTTAGGGCAAATGTTTGAAAGCTCCAGTGGTTCTCTGACTTGTATCCTGAACTGAATGAAAACAAAGTCTCAAATGTAAAAATTCTGTGAGAAACAACATACTATTATCTACATGGGTTTCACAACACTGTGCATGTTAATGAAGGAAAGGACTTGATAATTGGAGTATTCCACGTGAATGAACCTTTAGTTATAGATGGGTATTGTATTCCTTTAAGTATAAGTATTTCTTTATTTTATACATGGTCCAATTACTTAATATTTTTTTCCTAGACCTTAGCATATTTTTCGTAAACTATTAACAGACAGAGAAGCAGGATTCATATGTAGGAGTGAAAAACTAGGCTGCTTCAGGAGAGTTTTGATCAGATGTTTATGTACTCAGAATTGTGTGCCTAAATGTATGTCTAGTTAATCCAAACCCAAATATAAGGTTGTTCTCCACATGTAGCCACTGTGTTTTTTGGTCTGGAAAACCAAAAATTCAGGGAGATAAGGTGTCTGCCTCTGGTCACCATGCTGAACAGAAGATTCTCAAGGCTTTTAACCTAAATCAGCTATGTCTCTTGTGAGACCAATGGCATGTCCTTTGACGATTTTTGTACTTCAGAATTACTACTGTAATAATTTTCCTAACATTTTTGAGTTGCTGTGGTCATCTATTTTGGAAAAGTATAAACAGCACCCTCTGATGTATGCCAAGGGCCAGTAGAAACAAACTACCATCCTTTTACTCAGGCAACTCTTTTCAGCTGTTCCAAAAAGTCCATGGAAGGACAGGCTTCCAAGTGCACAATACCACTTCTGCTTCTCACCTGCCCAAGTGCTAGTTGCTCTCCTTCAGCTGCTTCTCCCTCAAAACGCTCATTAAAAGTCCTGTTGTTAGTCATTAAATTTGTAAAGAGACGTGGGATTAATGCTTAGCACATAGGGTCCTTGGAAGACTCTAAATATACTAAGTGGATATGCATTCCTTTTTAAAGTTTTAAAATAACTGTCACTATCAACATTTTATGATGATGAAAAATATGTAAACCCACTTTACACAGTACACCTGGCTTGTTCTTTGTGATAGGTCAAAACCAGTAAAGGGAATTGTGTATGAAAGCTTTTTTTTTTTATTTCATAAAACAAACAAATAAGCAAAGATGCTTTCTCTGTAGAGGCTTTTCATCCATAAATGTTTTTTCAGGAAAGTCATGTTTTTCCTCCTGTAGGTAGGGTAGTAGCACCAGTTTGATCTGTCATAAAAGCAAATAGACAGAGGATTACTGGTTCCTAAAGAGAGATTTATCTGCCCCTCCAGCTTCTTCAAATTTAGTAACATCTTTGCTGCTCACTTGCCAGATCTCTGGGCAGTACTTGCAGCTGTCCTGGAGACGGCACTTCCCAGCCCACAGCACTGCTTCACCTACAGTATCCTAGAGATGAAAATGTCTGGGCTCGGCCTCTAACCCAGAGGAAGTTGTTTTCATAACCCTCCAAAACAGAAGCTATTACCGTGAAGGTTTTGTTTTGTTCTGTTGGTGTTTTTTTAAACAGAATTAGACATCCTAAAAGTATGATGTGCTGTTCTCTACATCACTGGAGATGGTATATGTTGAAGTAGGCTGCAGTTACACATGACATCTCAAGCATTGCCATTATACCATGCTTCTTCTCTTGTTCAAAAAGCTCTTTAGATGGAACATTTCCAGACCCTGCTCTTTAAGGAAGTGTGGTTTTGGGACATGTGTTGAAGATTTATTTCAGGTTTTGAATCTTGTCTGGATTTAATACCTTTTATAGACGAATCGTAGAAGAGATAACAAATAGGAAGATTAACTTTCAGGAGTCAAACTTGGTATCTTGCAGGCATCAAAAAGTCGTGGCCAAGGACATGATGAATTTGTCTACCAGAGCTCCACATTACAAAACTATTTGCTGCCTGGGGACCTTAGGCAGTGAAAAATGAAGTGGTCACAGACCTAAAGCATCACATTTTCCCCCAATTTCTGCTTTGAGAACCCAAGGTTGTACACAGAAATACTGTGATATTTCACCTGATTTTTTCCCACTTTTTTTCATCAAACATCTTATCAGAATCTCTAACAGCCATGGCTGATTATTAAGAAACTTTTCTCTATTCTAATTCACCAGTGGTAGAAAATGGGTGTGTATTGGGAGATACGAGGGTTAAATTGTCCCCAAGAAAAGCAGTACACAAAGGTTAAGGGGACACTAATACTTCCTTTAACTTAATTCCTCCAATGCCTTTTGTGTTTCTGACTTAAAATTGTCAGTGATTTAATAGCAACAGAAAAAAAAAAAAAAAAAAAGGGAA
>VZRN01004506.1:4862936-4897094 GCA_013397935.1 Dasyornis broadbenti | reverse complement strand
TATTTAAAAAAAAAAAAAAAAAAAAAAAAAAGGGAATACCATTCTATAAAACCAAAAGACATGTCTAAAGTAGGGAACAGAAAAAGTTTCAAACTCCTAGCTCACTCTATGACTTCATTGTGCTTGATTTTATCTGAAGTCATTTAAATACTATGGTGTCTGAAGGTAACAAAACTAAATTTAGAAGATGTTTCCAACTCCAGATAACTTTGGATTAAATGTTTTGTTTTAGGTCTAAGCTTTCTTTTAAACAGTGACCAAAAAAAAGACAATGTAAACTTTTTAATCCCAACTTAATAGTTCATCTTAAACATAGTAATAATATTTCTCAAGCAATTGCATTAAATTACTTGAATTTATAATTTATAATATGCCATCAAAATTTGCATTATTTTACAGCAAAATCTTCCTTTGTCTTCAAAGCAACATTTTTTTATGAGATATTGTCAAACTTACTGCTCCTGGTGAAAGCAAAATTTAGCTCCTGGCTCTGGCTGCTGGGCTCAGAGCTGTAGGAGTTAACTCTGCTGATGATAATGAGATTGAGCAGGCAGCAGATGCTCGTGTGCCTTTACAATCCAAGTCTACCAAAAAAATTCATCTCACAGAAAATTTAAGGAATGTCTGGCACCCTGGAGATAGTGACAGACTCAGTCTTAGCCATATGCCACCTGCTAGAGCCGCTGTTAAACAAACCACAGGATTTAAAAGCAGTATAAGAAGTTGCTCGCTCACAATGAGACTTTGTTCTATTCCAAATCATATCATCTTCCCTTACAGCTTTTCAACCAAGAGTTGTACTAAGCTCTGAAAATAATGAATTTTTTGAGAACTATCAAATTAAGTCAAGAATATTATATAATAGGTATATATTGGCTATATAATGGGTTCTATTTACAACCACCCATGAATAGGAACATAGTGTTCACTATACTAGGTTATTATTCCCATAAAATCTCAAATACTTTACACTTACTCATTCACATTTACAATTTTAACATCTGTTTCCTTAAAGGTTTTGTGAGGATCTGTTACCATTTTCATGCGTTACCATATTTGATGTCATTCTGAGACAAAAATATATTCTGTAAAATATGCAAATGCCTTCATTTACAAAACTTGCAAAAGAATGATACCTCACTGTAGAGAGGAACACTTCTGAGAGCTGCAGAATCTACTGTGCATATCTGGGATGCCCTTGCATGATTAAAAAAAGCATATTTTTCTTCTAGTCAGCAATTCTGAAATGAATAGGTACAGAAAAAAAAAAACCAAAAAAAGAGGTGTCTTCAGTTGTGACCTTTGAAACTCATATCTCAAAGACCAAATCATTGACAATGTGGCCAAAAATGTTCTTGGACAATGCTCTTGGTACATATTCTTGGGCACGTGTGTGAGTGCTTGTTTTGAAAATACCACAGGAAGAAATATTAGGTCAAGAAAATAAATGCCGTTCCTATAAAGACAAAAATGTCTCATGACACATGACTTCAGATGATCCAACAGCCCAATTTGATTGAGAGGCAGAAAGGGTTTGAACCAGGGAGTTATGCAGCAAAGTCCCATTGGAAAAGCAGGAGAAAACATTAACATTTAGAATTACTGTGGGATCTGGGACAACGAAAATTTTTCCTTGCTTCCAAATGGCTGAAAGTTCCTAATAGCCAAACATGTTGAATATCCCTGTGACTCAGAGGCTGAATTTGGCCCTATATCTTTGGTTAGTCTTTATTTTACTGTCTTGCAACATGAAGTAAGAATTGTGTTTCAGAAAACCAAACCAAGCCAAAATGATACAAAAATATGCTTGACTGGAGTTGAATGTCAGAACGTCTCTGATTTACATGTGGGAAGGCAGGTTGGGGCTAGGATTTACTGCCATGGGCAGTTCAGCTTTAGTGGAGAATTCATAAGGTCTTTTGAAGGACTAAACTACATATAGCTGTTTATTTTAATTTTAAAGCATCAGCCACTTCAAAGCAACCTTAACTAAAAATTAAACAAAATATTTTGTGATGCAACCCCTGTAATTCTTAAAGAGTCATGAAACTCAGGTGTAACGCTTGCTAAATACAGACATTTAATTTCTCCTCATTTCCCTTGCTTAGTTTGCTGTGTTAATCTCCCTTTCTGTATTTGAGATACTGAAGATTGTTGGAATATATTTTGCAGGATTATTTTTGCCCCTGAGTAACTCATTCAAATTCAGGCTCAGATTAATTTCAGTAGGAAAAGATTGAGGCTTACATATTTTAGAGTTTAGCTCCAGCCTGAAAAACGACCTGTTTGTTTTATAGATATGTTCCATTCTGAAAGACTTTTTTTTTTTTTTTTTTTTAGTGGGAGCAGAGTCAAAATTGGAATGGATGAAAATTGGAGGGAAAAAAGTACTTTTTTATCTCTGGATTCATTCTCATTTCTCATACCCTGTCAACTTGCTATACAGTCTCAGAAGGTACACCTTTGCAAGGGTTCATTTGTGGTTTTTTTCTGTGCAAGTTGTCTGTGAGTAGAAATGATTGCAATTCTTCTGTTGGAGATGTTTATTTTAAAAAACACAGAAATTGAAAAAATAATTATTCTTAGTACTGACTCTATTTCTGAAACATACATTCATGACTTACCATCTCCAGATGTACAGTTCAGCAAGATAACTAAGAAGAGAGATTGTCTCACTGCAAATCTACCATAGCACGCATACCTGGGAATCACAATGTTGTTAGAAACAGGTGTAGGTGTTTTTTGGACATATTTGGGCTGGCGATTAGAAGATACTATACTAATATTCCTAACCATCAGGTTACCCAATCAAGTACAATGCAGACTTTCAGAGTAGTTAGGGGAAAAACTCCTCTTATTAATTGTAAGATAAAGTTGATGTGTTTTTGAAAAGGCTTGCACAGTGCATTACCTGAGATAAAAAGGTGCTGCTTATTAGACGGCAAGCTCCTGCTAATCCTGTTTTTCTAAATACACTTGTATTCCTTTGTACTCGTTCTGTGATTATGCTAAACAGCAACTACAAAGAACATATTTTGTCTTTTGAGTATTGAGCTGGATGCTGCTCCAGAGCTTGTCGTATTCACTTCAGAACATGCAAAGTGATACCCATAGCACGGAACTGCTCACCCTATATCTGCCTCATTTGGAAAGCAGGGAGTGCTTCTGTCATTAAAAATTCTTGAGACACCCATTTTCTCAGGTTTGCTCAGCTGCAAGACAGCCAGATAGGTGCTGACCCCAGCTCTCTAGTTTTACTCTAATGGGGATGTTCTACTCTGCAAAGCATCGTTATTGCTTCCATTATATCTCTTCACCTTGTGCCTTCTGTGCAGAATAACTGATTCAGGAAAACCGAACTGTTCCATGAACAGGGAAACTTTTCACTTGTTACATTCACATCTGGTCATTCACTATAATATCAACAAAAAAAGGAGGTGAAGTTAAGATTAGAGCTAGTCTGTGGGGTTCAATACTGATCTGTATTAGTATTTTATTCTGAATGCTCATTTCAATATGCAGAAAACTGTTTCTGACCTCCTTCCACAAAGATGAGATTCTGCACATTGGTTCTTGTCTTGTGGACTGTAACAAGCCACCCCAGTCCCTTCAGAGAGAGCAGAAAGCCTTGGTTAGCAAAGCAGCCTCATAAATGACTTTTCTCCTATTTTCTTTATTCTCTCACATGTTCAAAAGATCCTTTCACACTGTTGATGTTCTAATGCGTTCTCTGTTTCCCAAATACCAAATCTAGAGCCTTTGTTTTTGTAACCACACACAAGTCTTCCTTTCTGGAAGTCCTCATGGGACTTAATAAGATAATTAAGTGGGGAAAATCACAAAAAAAAATTATTTTTTCTACTCCAGACATTTTTATATGCATTTTTTTCAATAGAAGTGCCAAACAATTTTTTGAATCAGGCTTTAAAACATCCAGACAGTGAATGTTCATTTGCTTATGATGAATCTATTCACCTTGCTTCTGGAGTGGGTGAACAGTGATAAAACATTAAATATTGAATGTTATCTTTCCTTACAGTGGTTTAAAAGAGCTCATAAAATAAGTAAAAATATAAAAATAGAGAATTAAAATGTTTCTTTTGGTTATGGTTTCAGTGATTTCTCCTTGATTTATATCTGTCTTATCTATTTATGGTTTCATGCTGAGTTACGCACTCCTTCAGAAGCTGACAATGAAATTAATACCAAGAGCTTTTTTATTTCAGATGAAATTATGACAATATAAAAACTGTTTAAATCAATTGTGCTCTTTTTAACTTTTTCTTCCATTTGCAATTGCAACAGTGACAGGCTTGGGGTCTTTTTAGGCAAAGGTATTCTGAGAGGACATTTATCACAGCTTTAAGGAAAACTCTGAGTGGTAGAACCGTATTACCTCTAAAACATCTCTTTAGATGGCTACTGACTCCCTTTTTATTTTCCTGATCTTTGCAAAGTTTGACTGAGAGTATGGAATTGATGACATTGTATCAGTTTGTTAAGAAGGTAAAATTGATAGCTGTAGCTTTTAGAAGGCCCTGTTTCTCATGGCAGCTTTTCTTGTTTCCATAATGAAACAAGAAAACATATTGAACTGAAAAGTTCTGGAAAAAAAGTAATATACATAGCACAGAGATTTTTGGCTTTGGCTTGGAGTTTTTTTTGGTACCAGGCAGCTTTTTGACGGACTACAGAACCTTACTATCTTACAGGACTATCTGTATTTTTGCCTTGTAAATGTATTCTGGTTCAATTTAATAAAATCATGTTTATATATTTTATTTCTTTTAAAGTAAGAAGACTAATGAATTAAATTCTAATTTGTATTCTCTACAACAGCCCTTAAGAGCTTAGTAGTTTAATGTTTAGGAGTGAGCAGTTGAGTCGAGCTCAACGTGTTTGCTGTGGCTGCCATAAGACATCCCACTAGTGACAGATATGTTGCTGCCTAGAACTGAAAGACAAACTTTCTAAACAATATTAATGGTGGTAACATAATGAGCAGTTCTTTAATGAAAGCTTTCAGGTGCACAAAATCGAGATATGCACACGCGTGGCATTGATTTCTCAGAAGTTTTATAAGTTTAATTAATTAGTAAATCTAGCAAGTACATCCAACAGGAGACCTGCTGCCCTGGTGACCCACCCTTGGGCCTGCCCCTTGGAGTCTCTCCAGGGGCTGTTAGCCCCATATTTTCTTATGTGTCCAAGTGCTAGTGCGAATTAGGGTTACCTGGTTGGATATTCTTTTCTTGCAAATAGGACTAAACAGAGTTTCAAGGAGGTGGTGTAATGTGTGAGAGAGGATAATCTACTGTTCTAAAGTGTGAGAAAGCATTAAAAACTATGCAGTTATGTATTAAAAATTTACAAAGCTACAAATATATAAAGAATATATAAAAAACTAAAACTCTGTAGGCATCAACATCAAATAAATTCTCTGAATTTTGTGCTTTTGACAGACTGGTTCAGCTACTCCAGAGAGATGCTGTGTATCTACAGAACATTCTGACTATTCACTCTCTCTGCAGATATAGGCTTCCACTGAATTTGCAGTAAAAGCATGCTCATGGATGCCTATTTTCTGAGACAATGAATTCTTACTGATGCAAAAATATTATTATCAGCACAAGGAATTGTCATGGTTTGATACTAGGAAATCTTTTAGAGAATGCTGCTAACAAGTTAACAACATGTGATTCTTGGGTTTAGTCTTTTCCTGCTCACCCGAAGATTAGGCAGTGTTGCATGAAATCAGTCCTAAAGCCAGTGTTTGGATTTCCTCTCCTGTCCATTATTCCCATATAAAACATGATCCATTACATCATAAAAGACAGGTCTAAATTTCACAAACAGAATCAAGCTTTGAAGTTAGCATCAAATACCAATGGAAGGTTCTGGGTTTGAGTAGGCAGCTGCCTTCCTCCAGGTATCTGATCCATGCCACGGTCACCAGCAAAAGCCAAAGCTGGATTGTAAAATGAAAAACTGGAAAGTTAGGGGAACACAGGTTTGCTTTAGACATCTATCACTGCATGCATGCTTTGTTGTGTTTACCACAGGGTGCCATAAGCATGTCTTTGATGTCATTGCACCAAGCGGGTGCTGTTCATCCGGCTGAAGGTCTGAGTTCCAGCTGCTATAGCAGTAACTGGCCTTGTGCTCCCTTTACTGATTTCCTGACGTGGGGTACATGTCTGTTGAAGATCACGAACAGCAAAAGAAATATGCCAAATTTTAATCTCAGGACGTGCTGGTCAGAAATGCTGCTTTGGTAGCCCAAAGACATTCCCAGCCTGCTTGCTACCAATAACAGAGCTCTTGAAGCTTTTCCATGGAACAGGGTAACCTCTTTTAAAGGAAAGTAGCAGGCAAATTACATCAAGGGATTGCAGCCCAGGTTCCTGATATGTTTTGTAATATTATGCAGTGGAATGATAAATTGCAGTTGTTACAAAATAAGTATCAATGTTAATAGGACATGATTTCACACCTGGAGGCCTGGGTGAAAACTGTTTTGTCAGATATCAAATCAGGTGTCTAATTTTTGTCAGTCATTGCGTAAGTGTCACCCAGAACGTGAAGTACTTCATTAACATTCATGCTTGTTCACATCAGTGCCTTAATGAATATCTGAATGCCTTTGTTTTAGTGACTCAACAGCAGTAATCTTGGTAAATAATGCACACAACTTATTTATGGAGCAAAAGTGAAATGATGTAATGCTACAAAGAACTGTCTTGTTATGTATCATAGAATACATTTCAGAGGAGTTTGTGTATTAAAGTAAGCACACAGGAAAAGCTTAGAATTTTGTCACTCAAGGTAAAACATACCACAGTGGATTATTAACCCTACTTATAGCAAATGAACTTATAATGAATTTGAAACTAGAAAACTAAAGAGCAGTAGAAAAAATTAATTCTTTAGATTGGAAAATAACTGTTTCCGTGAAAAAAGGGTTTTACCCAGTAAAGACATTACCAAAAAAAGCAAGAAGCCTGTTCTTCTATTTATTGTTATGGCCCTGGTTACCTGCTGTTCCTCTGCTCATGTTCCTTATTTGTGTGTCTGGATAAGCACATATTTTGTGTGGTTCACAGCTATGAAAATATTGACTTGCTAGTCAAGCATACAGAAATGAAATGTAAGACTGCTTTAGAATGGTTTTTGCCTTTCTCTGCCAAATTAAAGTTTTTACATTTAATGAGCCTGCATTCTGCTCTCCTGCAAATTAACCTTGTAAAAGGGCAGATTTTCCGAGTTGCTGACTTGTGCTTTCTCCCTTTTTTTTTTTTTTAAACTTTTCCTTTTCTGAAGTTCAAGAATGAAATTCCCAGTATTTTGAGACCACTTTGATTACAGTTTGTCGGTGAGGCCTGTGAATGCTGAGAGGCTTTAAGGAGGCCTCTTTAGCTGGTATCCACCTTTTTTATTCACGATCAGTTTGAAAGACCAGACAACAATTCTATTTAGGATAGCCTAAGGGAGAACATCAGAAAGTAATTCTCTGTAACATCAAGTTGCAGTACATACTCCAATTTTCTTATGTTTTTGTATGTTTTAATTATCAAGCCTATTGTCACTATTTTTCTTGCAGTTGGAGATTTGAAACTGCGGAAAGAGATATCAATTGCCACTTAAGAGAAATGTATCATGCTTTTAGCTAATGGAGCTTTTTTTCCTTTTCTGTGGTAGAACTTTCTGCTTCAGTATTTTGTTTCTTGCAGCTTCATGACTCGATTGCATAGTCTGATGATTGATCAACATGTATGGCTTACCAGTTCTGTTTTTCAAAATGGCTAATTGTAAGTAGCAACATGTTGTTGAGATTGAGCATTTTTTAAAACTCACTGTGTGTGTTTATCTTATGCTGATTAAGCTGCGTTTTTTTATGGCTTGGTTTTCATTCATGCAGATTGAATTTTTGATTTAAGCTTTTGACTCTGTAATTTGAAAGCAACTAGGATATTTCAAAAGGTGAATTTTCAGATGCTTCTTTTTGACACTATCACATACTTAACTGATTAAGAGATTAGTCTGAGGTATATGACTGGTGCTATTTTACATATTAGTTGAGCTGAAGACTTAGACATTTCAATAGTCAAGCAGCTAGAAAAGCATGATATGAATCAAGACAGAAGTGTTTCTTGAGTGAAACCTCCTTTGTGTAAAGATTATGTGTTGTATTAAACGTTCAGAAAATGCAGCGGTACAGTTTAATAACACATTAAAATGCAAATAAGACTTTGTAAGAGTAGATTTTATAAATGGATTTTCCTATAATAATAAAATTCTAGAAATAGGCAGAAGAAAGGCTGTGTGATAAAAGACTGACAATACACTTCTAGTTGTTCCTGGCAGGGCAGATAAAAACTTATTGCATTGAAGTGTATTGTCCAAACCTGGAGCTAAGGCAAATAAATATAAAGCATAGTTTTCTCCAAAGGTATTTTCTAAACAGCTACTTACTGTGAGGTTTTTGCTTCTTTTGTCCTGCTTAGTTTATAAGATATTTATTTATTTATTGTCTTTCTGATATCTCTAATATACAACCCATTTGCATCTCACCAACTCGAATCTATAGGTAGTATGGAAGACAGTGACAAAGGCCTCACTATTGTCATGGCAAAAAATATGTATGTTGCATCCCTGATATCCAGAAACTCATTTGTCTCATCATTGGAGTCAGGCAACATTTGAAGCTGATAATCCATATTGGCTGTTCTGAACCATAATTTCGTACTGCATGTGCTTAGAAATTACTTTCAGATTTTCCCTGTAAATATCCAAGGGTTTAAGTGGAGACTGATCAACCTGTAGATTCAGGAATCCGCTTTCTTGCCCTTGGTATAATAGTTTTCCTATCCCCATCACCGTTATGTTTCAAAAATGGTGGAGAAAGGAGTGACAATAATATTGACCGGCTCTCTTAACACATTCAGGTGCATCCCATCTGGTCCCTTGGGCTCATGTATTTTACATTTGCTTATGATGCTCTCCATCCTGGTAGGAGACAGCATCCCTGCTACACGATTATTGTGGGCTAAGGGTCTGGATTTTCACAAGGCTACAGCAGCCCTTTAGCTGTAATGAGGCAATAGAATTACAGCAGTACAGGCTATGGCATGGAAATGGATTTTCAATTCTTTGCCCTTTCATCATTATTTATGAAAACTGCTATCACTCAGTTTCAAACAGATTCTTATTTTCTATGAATGTTTTAAGATCTATATATTAATTCATTTCACATTTGGTTATGTAATTATGCACAGATATAAAACGCTCTTAGGATTAAGGCTTCTCTCAGGAGTTATGTAGTGATGGTCATATGGAATTATATGCCATGACTACAATGAGAAAAGTATTGAATATGATAATGAGAAAAAAAAAAAAACTTGTTGAAAACAGTTTTTCTGAAAAGTGCAATTGAATAAGTATAATGTAAGATTGGGCCTTGGATATGGTGGACTAGAAGCAAACCAACCAGCGGAACAGAACATTTGTGCATGCACAGCATGTGCAGAAAGATCAGCTGTCAGGAGATTGGTTTGCTATAAGCTTGATTCTTAACTACTTGTTTTTATACATTTTCACTTCATAATTCTTGGGATTTTAGAAGCTTAAATATTTTTGACTTTGCCATTCTGGAAAGCCTTAAGTACCATTACAAAGTGCTATCTCATACAGCTGTCAAATCTTTATAAAGGAATCTGAAATTTTTCTCAGGGTTTATACAACAATAGTTATGATATAACCACATAAACTACAAGAAATTCCTGACAAAAGATCTAACAACTAGTAAGTACACCAGAAATTAGGCTTCCGTTGGTGCATATAGCTTTTATGATTAGAGAAGCTACAGAATTAAGGATTGCAGAGTTCTGATGCTTCTTAGAAAGCAGAAAGTCTAAAAACACTGTAAATTATATTTTACTTAATGTTATTGAGATTTTGCCCTGATGCCAGACACTGTGTTCGCAGTAGGGTGCTTTTACTTTATCTGCTTTGATACCAAATCTGCACAATGCATACATGAATTATTTATTCAGGGAAGAATTCTGATTTACTTTAGTGGGATGTTTCAGCTTGTCAGAGAAAGACTTAGGGGACCGATACACAGAAATTGTGATTTTTAATGTAATGAGTGAGGATATGTAGAGATAGTGCAAATAAATACTGGAATGGTTGTACAATGACAAGGGGCATATTGCAAATGGGAAATATGACATTCAGCTGGCCTGAACAATTTGAGTGCACAGTGAGTGATAGTATCATCTCATATCTTGATAGTAATGATGCAGTAATTCAGCACTGGCTGCACTGTGCTTACTGATAACATTTCAAATCAGATACTGTGTGGCATTTTCTATTTACTGGCAGGGATTTTCCATCAAGGAATGAAGGCAAGCAGAGAAAATCTATATAAATCTTGTGCTGATATAATGGAGCTATTTAGCACAAGAGTTCTATAGATTTTTCTATAAAAAGCTTTCATATTCTATTTTTTTTTCCTGTATCTATATTTTAAATGTCCACATGTGATGTTTCTAAATAAACCAAGAGTTTGGATCTCTGAAACACTTTGGTATACACCACTTGAAATATGCAGGACTTTTCTGTATGCAGCCCCTGGGAATCATCATTGAGATTAGGAAAGAGAAGAATATATCATGATTTCAGTGCAACTGCGGTTGGCAGCCTCTTCAGATGTTACAGATGCCTACCTGGATGCTAGTTATATGTAGGTAAAGGTGTTTGGTATAAATATACCACAGTTTCCAGAGAATTGCATCTTTAGTAAATAATGATGTGAAGACAATACTGCAATATTTTAGATCTCAGATACCATGCTCCTTGTCAAAGTAAATATTTTCAGGAAAGATGCCTGGGTGTTGCCATATTAGTGCCAGCTGGAGTGGCCTGTACTCACTGTTAAGTCTCAACAAACAGCAAATTTTCTGAAGCCTCTGGCTTTTGAAAGATGTTTGTCATATTGCCACAGATAAGATATACTTGTCAACAACATCAAGATTATGGTTGACAAGTAAACAGTCAACATCATTGCTAACTTGTTATATCAAATAATATAGAGACCTAGAAGGTTAAAAAGTATGTTTTTTCACAAGTAAAATCTATCTGTACTTCAGATTTACAAATTTTTTAAGCACCATGTTCTCCTTCAGGCAAATGACTTGTCTCGTTCTTTTAACGTGAGTTAAAAGAAGAGCTCAGTTATTAATTATTTAAACCACATAGAGTCCAGGTTGGGTTGTCAGCAAAGCCTCTGCAAAACACTTAAGTGACCTCAGGGTAGGAATCAGGATGAAATGGAGATCCGAGGAAGGGAAATTGAAAAGAATTAGAGGGAGATGAAAAAAAGCCATAATCTGTATTTTCATTCATATAAATGCATCTCCCTTATAGGTACATGGAAGTGTTTGGCCTATTTCACTAGAATTATTTCACCTTCCAGCTTAAAGGGATGTGTAAAGATGTTGTGGAAATACAGACTTTGGAGTTACTCCTCCTGTTAGAGAATTCTTTGTCAGAAAGGACAAGTGTTTTTACTGAAAGCTTTTGGTCTACAGAGTTGTTGACATGAAGTTATGTTATATTCGATCCATGTTTAGAAGAAAGGATCTCTATGAGAAAAAGTACATAACTAAATTTCCTAGCCTTTAACTGTGCTGCTGGAATCCCTAGACACAAGTCCTGGTTCTTTTGGGTGTTTTGTTTTGTTAACAGTATGAGAAGAAGTAAAAAGTTGCTATGTGTGTTATCTATTTTTTGTTTGGTTTTTTTTTTTTTGGTTTTGTGGGTTTTTTGTTTAGTTTTTTGGGGGGGGCTGGTATTTTGGTTTCTTGGTTTTTTTTTTTTTTGTTTTTGTTTTGGGGTTATTCAGGGGTTTTTTGGGTTGCTTTTTTTTGGAGATTTTTTACTTTTTCAAACATATTACTGAATTGAGAATGTGGAAAGCAGAAAGGGGCAGAAGGGAAAAGATGGTATTTATTGGGCTTTTATTATATTTTTTAAGGTTTCAGCCCAAAGAAAAATCATGTTGGCAGATTAATTTAGTACTGAAGTACAACTTTCTCACACAATGTTTTTATCAGTCCTTTACTTAATCTATTCTTTGTGCATGCTTGTGCCTGAGGCTTATCTCCTTTCTGTGTCCTCCCTGATAGAACTGTCAACAAGTTTCCTAAACACATGTGAAAACTGACTTCTCCACTCCACCACTGATGCTGTTCAATATTTATGAATCTTCTCTTCACTCTGTTAGAAGCACTGTGTCTTCATGGTAATTTTTGAAAACCTGAGTTGAGCACACCAAAGTTGTAAGGTAGGAGAGAGTGTCATCATTCATTCAAGCTTTTTTAGCCCATTGAGAGAGGCCCTCTGCATAAACTGGGGAGCTTAACTCTCCATCATCCAATGTCACGCCCTCCAGCTCATGTCTCCTTATGTCCAGTTTCAGAGCATGATGGAAAGTGACACTGATTCTGGGTCCCTTTGTGTTCCACCAAACCCAGACTTGAACCAGCTGCTTGATCTTCCAGTAATGTTGCTGTGTGGAAGGATTCTTCCTCTGCAGCTTTTACAACTGCAACAACTGGGGAAAGTTCTCAGCCTCCCCCTGGCATGTCCCCTCGCCTCGGCACAGAAGATGCATTAAGCATTTTCCCCTTTTCTATTCATGTTCCCAGCCTGTTCCACTACCGTAGAATCCAAACACCTAAGCCACTTAATACTATAATAGCTTCTACTGGAGACTTTCTAGGCGTTTTTCTGCTTACACTTATGTTGCAGCAGAGATTCTTACACTCTGTAGATATTAACTGCGATATATGAGTGGAAAAGTGGGGAGAAGGTATCAGGCACCGTGAGAAGTGACAACTGAAGGGCACTTGAAACTTCCTGGATATACATAAGATGGCAACAACATTTTTCTTTAGCTACATAGGGGAATTCTTACAAGCACACCAGCATGAATCTTTCAAATGAGAAATTATTTTATGGAAAGAAAATGAGCAGTAGTAACAGGTTCATTTGCTCAGGGCTACAAAATACAACTGCATTACATGTTATATCTATATTTGGTATTAAAAAGAAATCAAAGATCCCCCTTAAAGCATTTTTTTCTGACAAGATTTTCATTAAAACCCAACTCTTGTTATTAAGCATATTATAACATAATTAAAATTAAATAAGTCTTGTGGGAAAGTAGTAATATGACAAAGAACCACCCTTGATTACATTTCTTTTTTTTTTAACTTTGAATGGGTTCATTCAAAAGAGATTCACTTTGAGAAACAATATTATAAGTTAAGCATGTTTTAATTATCTTACTTTTTAAAATTTATGTACTCAGAGGTACCACTTTGATATAGTAGTTTGAAAAATCTTTAAATTATTAAAGCAATCATTTGCCAAAAGCTTGTATGCCTCCATGTAACCACAGTGTGCTGTCATGTAATATTGAAGAAATAGATTACAGCAATTGGTCTTTGGCTTGCTAACATTGCCCTCCTTGAGAGTTGTATTGACTTTTTTAAAAAACAGCAGCCATTACGATTTAATTAACATTGTTAAAATGTCTTCAAATATCACACACTATTAGAAAACCAGGTGCATTGGACATCAAAGATTTTTCTTTGGTGCACACAGATCTAAAATGTTAGACTTGAGGCAAGAAGAAAACCAACTGAATAGAGACTGTTTCAGGGTGTTGGACCATTGGTCCTAAGACCATTGGTTGAGTACTACACATTTTATCTCATGGGTGACAACGTGATGGTTCTTTCAGAAGACTTCATCTGCCACTTCAAAATGTTAGTCATGATTGGCTTTTGCGCAAATTGCTTCGTTGGTGATTTGTTGAAAGCTGTCTTGTCGGTCTAAATAGCTTTTGTGTTACTACAATACAGAGAAAATAAAGAAATAAAATTTGAAAAGCCATGTGCTTTCCTAGATCTAATAAGAAGCTATTGAATATTCTTTCCTCCATCTCCAAAATCTCAGAAGCATTCTATCAGAGAAAAAACAAAAACAGAGTTCAAAAAGACCATGCCTTGCAATCTTTATGAGCTGGAGAATGAAACCCCATGTTTATCAGTAACATGTTGGCTCATTTTTGGAGTAATACTTTATTTGTTTACCTGCTTGTTATGGATTTGTTTGGGGTTTTTCTAGGAAACAATGAGGAAATATAAAACCAAACCTTTTTCGGAAAACGTATGAGTATACTACAATGTATGTGCAAAGCACTCAGTATGCTTTCAAAATAGCTCTTAGTCATCATTCTACACCTGAAGTGATGGTCATCCTGGGACTTTTACAAAATAGCTCCTGTTTATAAGGTGCATGCTTTCCAAGACATTCAAAAGACCTCTCAAACATGTATCAGGCTGTTTGAATTGTGGTTATGTATTAGAAAAACCATACAGCACTTTATAAACCAACGCTTACTTCAGTTGTTTCTTGGGACATTTATGCAAGGTCAAATGTGTATACACAGCCTTCTTTATCAAGTTTAGGTAGGTTTTTTGTTTGTTTTCCATACAATTGGTCTACAGCTTTTTCAGTCTTAGTTATGTCTTTTTCTGAAGTCTTTCTTGTTACATATCTTGAAAACGTGGTGATACTTTTTGTGAGGTCAAACAAAAAATTCACAGTCTGAATTAGTTCAGGCATTAGATTGTTAATTTGATCCTTTTTGGAGAGAGATTATAAACCTGACTGTAATCTTTTCCAAAATGAGATGAATATGTAGCCGATTTTCATCCAACACAACTTTACTAGTTATCTCACCAAAGAAAATGTGTGTTTTATCCTGCACATCAGATACATAACCATTGTACTTTATCAGTGCTGTGCTGCATTGTTATTCTGGTATGGAATAATGGACCTTTGTTGCAGAAAACTCTGGTGCCAGATGATAATCCTGGTCTATGGTAGATCACTCAACGAAACTGGAATTTCCATTCTTCCTCTTGGTTCTCTCTTAACTTATCTGATAGGCAAAAAGCCCTTCCCTATCTTGAGTCAAAGATTACTTAGAGTCAAAAAAACCTGAGAATCACAGTAGGTGTAGCTCAAGTCATCAAGATCCTCAGGGAAGAGGTCACAGCACTAAGCCTGTCAAAGTTCAAGAAGCATTTGGACAATGGAACGGTCCGAGGAATGGTCCTGTGCAGGGCCAGGAGTTCAATTCCTTGTGAATCCTTTCCAACTCAGGATACTCTGTGATACTACATGGAGATACTGAGTCTGTCAGCTTAGTCATTGAGTGTGGCCATCAACCATCTGGGAGCAATGTTTTGCCCTTTTTCTTTACCTCTGCGGTTGGCAATCTTTCAGTCTTCAAAGATTGGTTTGTAGTACTGTACCGAGCTTCACTCAGAAAGTTTCTGAAGTGAAAAAGTTTCTGCTCCAGAAAACTCAAAAAAGATCTTGGTCTTTATCCTCAAAGATTTGGAAAATTCTTACCGAGTGTCTTGTAGGAGTTCTTTAAATACCGTATGAAAAAGCCAGCAGATCAGAAAAGTTGAGTTGCCTGCAGATATCATTAAAACATATTGAAAGAGAGTTAAATTGCTTTTGCACACATGATCTCATGGCTTTCCTGCCTTGGGTACAGTCAAGAAGTGCAGCAGGCTGCCCAGAGAGCTTGTACAGTCTCTGTCCTCTGGGGTTTACAATGCAGGGACAAGAAAAAGCCCTGAGCAACCAGGTCTGACCTCAAAGATGTCCTTGCTGGGAACAGGAAGTTGGATTACACACCTCCCAGTTGGAATTATCCCATGATACCAAGGGTTTTCTTAAATGAGTTGGGTTAAATAAGAATATGAATACGAAAGAATATTCATATTCTTAGAATATTTTAAGAATATGACACATAAAAATTTTACAGTCCTAATCTTCCTTTGCTAAATCTTCCTATTTAGGCTATGTCTTTTTGAAAGAGTGAGACCTGATGAGAAGCAGAGACAGTATTGTAAACAATCTTGCATATGTTGGTAGTTTGCGTACTGCCTGACTCAGAGCACATCAAGGACCCTGACAGCCTATTCTCACAGATGGCAGCTGTGAGAAGACACACAAAGCTTCGCTGGCAGGTTGGGCACAGCGAGAAAACATTTTAGCTTCTTGGAATATGCTGAACAGATAGAAGAAAACAACACATCCATTTTATGACATTGAACCTGGAATGCTACAAAAGAATAGTTGTCACCTGATTGCAGTGAAACTTTCTAATATAGACTACCTGGATAATTCTGGGAACACCAACATTTGCAACCAGAATTTTCGGCTGTTACTACTTTTATTAAATAGAAACACCCTTCAAAAACAAATAAAAGGTCAAAATTATGTAAATAGGCATAAGGTCTGTGTAACTCTGAGTTTCTGATGTAGCTAGCCCAGAACTTCGTTTGATCTATTCAGCAAGGAGTAAAAAGACTCCTTTAAGGACAGAGGGAATTTGACTGAGACTATTTGAATCATTCGAGACTCTTCAATGTTGTAATCTCATCTTGGTGATGTGGAAATAAGACAAAAATTAAGGTAGATTGTGCTTTGCACTGTGATGCAGCAATAGCATGGCTGCTGTCATAGCAGTATCATCCAAAGATTCCTCAGGCAGCAGTCAGGTTAATACCTGACACCAATTTCCCACGCTGGTGTGCTCTGAAACATTACAGAGGCTTTAGTCTTCCCTATTTCTCAATACGTAAGCACAGCCAAAGCTATAATGTACCCTTGTGTGAATGGAAAGCACTTGAAATTTCCCAGCCTTTTTTATTTTTACAGAGTTACTTTGAGTTATAGAGGATAAATATTTACAAGCTGGAATACAGATTGGATTGATTAATTTCTTTTTTCTTTCTGTCTATGACTAGTGTCTACCTTAATTTTATTTAGAGCACAGCCTTGGTGACTTCTTATGTTAACTTCTTTTCTGTCTTACTTGGCCCTCTATGTGTTGGTTAGATGTAATTGAAATTGTAGTCTAAGACAAAAAATTTGGATACGTGCATTGTGGGTCCTGAGTTGATCTTATTTGCTGCAGAACCTAGTCAGAATCGAGCATTTTATTTGACAGTATAGCCAATGCTGTTATATTTTGTTCCCACATCACTGGACAACTGTAAAAAAGCTAATATCTTCATTGATACACTATCTTGGTGCATAAGTAAAATTATATTTTAAAAAATCCAATTATAATGCAATTTTTTTTATACTATTTTCTTCCTATTTCTACTCTCTCTAAGTGTAGAGTTAAGTAAGATGTTGAAGAAGAATGTGGTTTTAATTCAAACCTTTATAAAAATATTTAATTAGCATTGAGCACATAGTTTTTATGTTTGTCTTTAGAAAAATAAAGAGCATATGTGGCAGCTTTATAAAATAAATGTATTACTCATTATAAAAATATTAAAATAATCAGCAAATATAGCTTGCTCTAAACTTAAAACATGCTCTTTAATATTTCAAAATAAGGGTAGCTGCACTGCACCACAAGGAACAGTCTATTATGTTTTAGAGTTTGTCTTTATTGGGAAAAGTGGAGAGTGCTGCAGCTTTCGAGTATACAATTCAACTACTGTAGTGCTGAAAAAGTTGTTTCCAAACTACAGACATATGAGAGAGAATTTCTGAACAAGTGCTTGTGGCTCCCTCCAATGGTAGGAGGTTACTATTGCTGGGGCCGTGCCAAAGGAAAACCTGGAAACAGCCATCCTGGAGTGCCAACAACTCAAGGAAACGCTTCATTGGTTTCTTTATTAAACACTCAAAAGAAAATAAAAAACTTGTGGCGTTTTTTACTTGAACAGTACAAAAATTTCATGAATAGGGAAATCTGTATTGTAAATTAAACCTATTTGAGTGTGAGCATAAATATGTGGATGAGGTATCTTTCTCCACTGATGAAATATATTTTTCCACCATTAGAGATGAAGAATTTTATATATATATATACATATATAGAGGACATTTAGATGATGAAGTTTCTACACTAGGTCAGTACTAAAAAGATAATTTTTAATGATTTTTTAAATAAGGTAGGACAGTTAATTGCTCTCTATGAGAGAAAACTTCAAAAGACATGTATCAGTCAATTTTATTAAATATTGGACATGGTGTACAAACAAAATCTAAAGTTCTTGTCTGCTGTTGAGATGAACTTTACAATGCCATTCACACTACATAAGACTGAAGATTTTTCTCATCTCTAAATAGAACCTCTGGTCAAAGACAGAGAAAATCAAGTAAATCAATGCCACTGCAAAATGTAAAATGTGAGAACTAAAAGCTGTTTATTATTTTCAAAGAGACATTTCTTTGCTGGCAATAGGGGACATTTTACAATACTGAATGTAACTAACCTAATAAAAAAAATCCAAACCAAACCAAACCAAAAAAATCCCAGATAAATAAGGAAGAACATCAGGAGCTCCATTAGCAAATCAAAGAAATAAAAAATCAATTTATGTAAATATGATTTTATCTTTCTCCAGGAGAGCCTTACAATACTTACAACACATTATACTCCTTCAAAACGAAATATATTCTAAGTAATTTACCAACTCCTGAATAGTTTTGTGACAGAAATTCCTGGTGAGTAGCTAAGATGTGCAATTCTTTATTAACATGAAGTCTATGAAACAAAAGAGTATTGAACTTGGATTATATCTGATTTCTAGTTAGCAATATGTATAAACAGTCATATAATCAACTTCTTAACCCAAAGGCCTTTGCTACTATTTTATCTCCCTTTAAATATGATTTTCTTACAGCCATATGAGTGCTAATGTTTCACTGATGTATACAGACCATGGACAATCCTTACAGGAAACATCTTTTTCACCTGAAATTGGACAAAACATAAGATAAGGTCTTGGACCTCTTGAATTACTTCCTCAGCGAAATAATAAAGCTCAGAATCTAAATACTTCTGGTGACCTGTGTATAATATGTTCAGATTTACCTCAGATTTTTATACTTTCAATTATACTGTAAATTCAGTGTAATTTACAAAGTATTTCTGAATGTAGGGAGAAATAAGCACTCAGCAAAACATCCCTATATTAACAAATCACTAATGAAGACTGAGCACTTCTGTGATTATTGAAGGATTCCTACAAGAAGAAGTGTAAGAACTATTTCTACTGTGTGTAAATTTCCAATGGTTTATGCTATTAATCCCTCTGTAGTCATATAGTAACAAACAATCCTTGCACAAAGAAATTAATAAAGCAGCAGAGTAGAGATGGACGATATCTCTTTAAACGTATATCAGTTGTCCTGATCTCTTCAAGCAACTAGGTATAAATATATAGGTGGTGCTGCTGACACACCTGAAGGACAGGATACATCCAGAGGAACCTGGACAAGCTGGAGAAGAGGGGCCAAGGGAATCTCATGAAGTTTAACAAGAGCAAGTGCTGGTGCTGCACCTGGGTCAGGGTAAGCCCTGGTATCAACACAGGCTGGGGGGATGAGCAGATGGAGAACAGCCCTTCTCAGGACCTGGGGTTGCTGGTGAAGGAGAGGCTGAATATGAGCTGGCCATGTGCACTTAGAGCCCAGAAAGCCAAATGCGTCCTGGGCTGCATCCAGAGCAGTGTGGCCAGCCGTGTGGTGTTGGGAATTCTGCCCCTCCGCTCTGCTCTCGTAATTCACTCCTGGAGTTCTGCTTCCACTGGGGTTCTGGGTACAGGAAGGACATGGAGTTGTTGGAGTGAGTCCGGGGAGGCCACAAAGATGATTAGAGGGATAGAGCAGCAGTAGTAAAATAACAAGGAAACAGGTGCTAGACATAGTTTTTACAGAACAAACCAAGATTTGCCTTGTTTTGTATTACTCAAAAGAAGAGAGAAGCACATTATTAATCCTCAGCCTAAAGAGTTTCTACATGTCATTAAACTACAGCTGCTAAAAGATATGCCTTTCTCTCTACTGCAATCCATTTTAGTACCTCTCTTTTGCTTCCTAACACCAAAGGGGAACCTAAGAGAACAGGCGCACACAGTTTACTGGGAGAATTTCATCTTCTGCACATAGCTCAGTAAAGAGTAAAACTAGGGTCCAAGCAGCAACACAGAGTTCAAAAGGTCCCTCAAAGAAGTACTGCTACTTTAACATAAATACATTATTTATAAGTCAATTAACATTTTTTAAGCTACAGTAGAACAGTAGGCTCACCTAATTTTTCTTCTCTTTCTAATGGTTGTGATACATGAAAAATAATGAAATCAAATGCCAGCTTCTGATCTTTGCAGAAGTTGTGTCTTCAACAAAGCTGGTTTTGCTATTTGAATTTGGCTGCCTTAGCAACTACCTGTTCTGCCAAGCTACTTGTGTGATAAAGTGAGTGGTTATGAAGGCCACAATGTCTAAAAAAGGTCTCAAGAATCAGGAATGTCCTTGAGTATTGCCTGTATTGCCTGCATTCAGTTACTCAGTCCATAGGCAAGACTGGATCCTGTGTCTAAAGTTGGTGTGAGGTATTGAGGAGACTCTAAGACCACAGAATCACAGAATGGCCTAGGTTGGAAAGACCTCAATGATCACCTGCTTTCGACCCCCCTGCCGTCAGGAGGAACACCTTTCAGGCAGAAGAAGCAGTTGATTTCTTTGATTTTCCTTGGATTTAATGTTTTATTACTATTTTCAGAATCTATTACTATATATATATACACACAAATATATGTATTTATAGATAAGACACTTTTAAAATATTTCTGTATGTACGTATACATTTTTTATATGTTCAATATATTATAGGCATAAGTAATAGTACAGGGTCTATCAGGAAAGATGTACTCAGCAGCCAGGAAGCAGACACCTGTACAACATTTGAAAGCAATGTACAGGTGGAAGATATGACCTATCCAAAAACTGCATCTACATCCAAATTACTGTAAACCAATTCTTGCATGGTTAGCTAAATCATAATAATTGAAGTAAGAAATATTTTTTTTGAAGAACAAAAATCACCAACCATGAAAACAGAAAGAAACAATCCCCAGAAACCAACACAGGTGTGGCTGAGGTCAAAGCAAAAAAAGATAATATTTCAGGCAGCAGGGCTTAGCAGCCATCCTTTAACATTGCCAGATTCCACTGTTTCTAGATGAATGCGCAGAGCTGTGATTATCTGAATTCTAAGGACAAAATGCTCCTGCTTGTGCAACACTGGTGTCAGCCAATGCTGCAGTATAAATCTCCCTCCCTCCCTCCCTTTCGCTTCTATAAATTCCTAGGAGAAATAAATTCTCAGGACAGCGCTGTCAGAGTGGGACCCGGTTCCTGCAGCCCTTTCTCAGGCAGCTCTGCAGCCTCTCCCTCAAAACGCATTTCCTGCGGAGCTGTCACGGAACCAAACCGCGATACGCAGAGACCTCTGGAGACTGAAAAGGCGAACTGCAGCCAGTGTAGCGCAGGGATTGCTTCGTGGTGTGTGTTGATGAAATCACCCAGGGAGCTTGAAAGCAGGCTGGAGAGTCAACAAGGGAACATTCAGACTCTCTTGTTCTGTGGGGAAAAAGTCATGTTCTTGAAAGTGATATAGTTTACCTTGTTTTCTTCGAAGCTGCTGTAAAAAGGTCAAAGATATCCCACTTTTATGATTTAAAAGAAAGTCCCAACCCTGAATACATTAGATGCTTTCCTTATGTAAAAACACAGTGTTAAATAACAGAATCTTCAAAAGAGCTGCGAGTTCAGTTCCTGTACTGCAAGCTCCTAGAACCTGGAATCCATTTATGAACCCGTTGCTATATAATACTGCTTGTTTTCTTACTTGCCTGTTTAGTCTGTTTAGAGGCTGCATCTCTTAACATTGACTGAGAGATGCCACAAAGTTCCGGTTGAGTTGGGAGCTAATTCCAACTCTGGAAGGGACCTTTGTGGGATTGTCATTAGCTGTGCTTGTAATTCAGACCGAGGTGTTACCTCATTTGTTTTCCCAGTGAGCAGCTCTTGATATGTGTGACCATGGAAAAATTGTGCTCACCTTGAAGGAGACTGAAGTTTGCAAAGGCAGCTCCAGCATAACCTTTGTGTTGCTGCTTCTGTACTTTTTAGTGCTATTCAGTGTCTCCAAGCCCTCAGCTATTTTTTAGGTATAAGTCGTTCCTTCAGTGGGTCCTCTTGTGCGTTTGAGCACAGGGAATTTGACTCGGAAACAAGGAAACACTTTGGCCTGAAGCGGTATTTCACACAATTGTTACCTTCATCTTCTGTTTTTTCCTTAGGCCTTGATTGTGGATGTACAGCTAATACCAGTTACTGGGCATTTCAAAGTTCTGATTTTGTAGATGAAGCACAGAGAAAATTGCATGTTTGCAGGTTGTTGAAAAGCCACCACGCAGATCCAAAACCAGAGCCCAATTATTTCAACGAAAAGTGTTTCTGCATTGAGTTTCTTGAAGTCCTTCCCCAAAAGTGGAGTTGACTAAGTCAAATTACCAACTCTCTCCAAAGTATGCAGAAAAGCAGAGTTAATTTTTGAATTAAATGGTAGTGAAATGCAAGTAGGCAACTGTGTCTGCCTTTTCAGGTCTGAAATACTGGTAAGCTTAAGTTTTGCCAGTGGTACTTCTGGAGCTATCCCTCTCTCAAGACATTTTGATTGCCAGCACGGAAAACTGGTGATTGCATCAAAGGAAACAAAGAACTCTTTGCAACATGAAAGCAGACCAAGAAACCTAAATTCCAACTCTCCGAATGATTTTTGACTTGGGATCTGCAATATTTTCCATATCAGGGCTTTTTTTGCCATTTTCGTCATATGTGTTGAAGCTATCATGTGCACGTCTAACATCTCCAATGTCTGTGATTGTATATTACAATGTCCCTTTAAAAGTTTGTTTTTTGAATCTCTGTCCTTCAGGCTATTACATAAGTTTTTAAGACAAGGATTCAACATTCACTTAATAAGTCCATATAAATGTCTAATGAATGTCCAGGAGAACTTGAGGAAATTAAAGATCTTACTCCTAAATTTATATAACAAAAGCAGAATTTCACTTTTTGGGACTTAGAATTCTGTGAATTAAACTTCCTTTTTTATGTCTAGAGAAGTAGAAAAAATTAAGAAGCAGACCTATTAATCTTTTCTCAAATTCCCCTAAGAACAGAATTTCTAAAACTTTCAAATGAACCTGCCAAATAAATGTTGACAATGAAATACAATCTGTAGGAGATGTGTAAAATACAATCTGCTGGATTATGTCTGAAATATTTCAGTAGAGCTCAGGGGACCTTTTTTGTCCCAGAAGATTTAAGCCTTGGTAAGAACAGGCTGGAAGGTATTGTGTGGAGGCAGTCTGCCTTGAGGTATGTGTACACAGACACTGAAAAGGTAGTGGCAATTTTCATAGGTTTTCAAAATGCGTTTTGAGAAATCTTGTGTGTACTGACATCCAGACTTTCGGGGTCACTTCCCTGAGAACACTCATTTCATCCTACCATTCTCCATGAACAGCAGCACCGTGCTTCAAGAGAGAAACTAGTTCGATACACGAAATGCTTGAAACTGATGTTTAGCACATGCCTGTAATGATAAATTGTGAGGTGCCTTGACTTTAGCTTTGCTTTGAGCATGCAGCCAGAGGTGCTGTAAAACATGCTCATTATTTTGTACATTTTCATCTAAGTGCTGCTCTGGCAGTTGGTGCATCGTTGACTTTCTTGTGTCATCTTGTGTCATCTGTCAGTTCTTGTGTTCATCTGCAGTTTCACCTGTAATGAACTTTAATCAGATGCACTGGGGCTTAAAGACTATTTTTTTTTTTAAAGTCTTAACTGTATGACCCTCTGTTTTTTAATTTTTATAAAGTTAGAAAAAGATGCATTTGTGGACCTGATTTCCACCCTCACTTCTAAACCACTGCCAAACCATCTCTTTTGGGTCTTCATTTCTTTAAGTTAAAAATAGGCGAGAGTTTGGATTTCAGGGTATGAAAGGAAGATCTGCTGAACTGGTATTCTTCTATCCTGGGATGATCTTCTATGAAATTTGAAGATCAGTGTTATAAACATAAAAAAGAATATAATAAATCTAAATTATGGTTATTAAAAGGTTTTTCTTAAAGCAAGAAAAAGAAATTAGTGTGGAATTGTTCTTTTGTTTTTCAGTTAAAAAGAAAAAAAAACAGACAAGCTTAAAACCATGATCTAGCAAAAAAGTTAGAAGAAACATCTAAGTGCTCATCATTCCCCTTCTCCAAAAAATTAAATTAATGAATTCCATGAATTTTTGACAGATTTCAGTTCAGTATCAGTTACTGCCTGTGCCAAGTTTTTACTCTAATTATACTGGGGATATCTGGCTGCATACTCTGAACATCTTATCCAGCAGATGAGAAAGCCCTAAGCAGACAAACATTTTGCAACTGAAAATGAGAAAAAAAGAAATTGACCGAATCTGTCTGATTTTCTTTAGGTTTCCAGGTCGCAGTTTGAAAGCATTTTAAGACAATGCTTTTTATTTTTCCTTCCTGCAAAATACAGTATTGAAGTCGAAAGGCTCAATTGCACTATGTGACTGAAGAGACTAAAGTATCTACTGCACTTCTCATTGTTTGCCAAGAAGGTCCTGTGTAGGTTAGGAAGAACTGAGCAGGGTCTCTCACTTCCTTGTGTGGTCTTCATGTTATACCTTATGTGGTTTTACAGACCCAGACTATAAATAATGTATGGTTCCAGCAGCATAATCTGGAGAGTCACGGTGATATAACCAAAGTCTCTAACATTGCAATAATAGTGCGCTAAGATGATCATTGGCCCGGTTCTGGGTTTATGCCTAAATGTCAAATCAGAAGGTTTGTAAGTTTTTCTAAGCCTGCAAACATCTGTGTCCAAAGTCAAAAGGGAAATAGAGAATGCACTGACCATAAAAATTGCCAACTCTTTAGGCTCTCGGCACATCTGGGATGAAAACCCTAACTGCTGAGTTAGGCTAGAAGATGTTCTCATCCATCCCAAATATATTTATCATACAGAGATTCAGGAAAAAATCTTGCTGTTACCATTTTATGGAATCCCATTGTAGCAGTAGCCTAATGGTGATTCTGAATTAGCTTTATATAAATCTTTTATTTCTAAAAAGCTCGGGAAGAGGAAAATAGATAAAAATCTCCTGTGTCTCATATAACCCTTATTCACATTTAGTGTCTTTAAGAGGCCTCACTTCTCAATTTGAAAAAAAATCTTTTCAAGAAAGAGATGTTTTATCACACTTTTTCTAACTTGAATAAGATTTATTGCTGTAGTATTTTATTCAATTAGAGATACACTGATTATTGTGACTTCATAAATTCTTAAAAAAAAAAAAAAAGGAAGATAAATATTTACAGTAAAATTTCAGGGAAATGTCTTAAATTTTGGAGTTGACCATATTGCAAAATGTGCCTGAAGCAAACAAAATTACACTGTTGGCAGAAAAACACAGCTGTGGATTCAAGTCGACTACTTCGTTCTGCTAGCAATTGTCCCAAGCAATTCATCCTAACTACAAGCAAATGTAGACAAGGCATCAGCTGGTAAAAAACATGGATTGTAGTCTTACTGATTGAAGGTTAGGAACATTTTAACACCAATAAATTTTTAGCAGCTTCAAAACCCCGAGATAAAACTCATAAAGTATGGAATGGTCCTTCAAGAGTTGTTTTGGTTTATTTTGTTCCAAAAGAATAATTTAGGCATACAGAAATCTATTACTCCCATGGCAGTCAGATTTGATGCCATTTGAAAAACGAGAAAACAAATCATAGAAATTGCACATAATTGTGTGTACTAGAGTTGCTCACATAATATTGCATAGGTGTGGACCTGTAAGTGTGTTTTATAAATCAGTTCCTCATTAAAAAAGCCAGAGTTGATGAGAATTATTCAGTTGTGTATGACCAGGGAAAAGCAGGTGCTACTAAGGCTGTGCAATTCCATGCATGGCTCTTCAGTGCTGTGCAGCGGAAACCCAAAAGTACCAATAGTACAAGGGAGAAATTAACTGAAGTGGAGGAAACACTGATTGGCACAGTAATTTTAAGGGTTTAAGGAACTGGATGAATTAGACATAGCAACTGGTTAAGTTGAAGGGGGAGAGTATTAGGCTGCAGGAATCTTAGCAGAATAAATCTTAAGTCATTTAATTAGTTATCTTGGCACAGAAGAAGAAGGATGGTGTAAATGAAATGTACTAGTGACAAGAAGCTGGAAGCCTTTGCCTTGACAGAAGAGAACGAAAATGTCAAATAAGAAACCTATAGGCACTGAGTGAGAGAAGAGGGATGAAGTGAAATACTATAAATACAGATTCCATTTGTATTAGAGGTGAACATCATTCATCCTGTCATGAGAGTGACCATCTTAATTTGATTGGATGAAATAAAACATGATAAATCCCAAATTCCAAACATTTCATAAGATGGATGTTTAACATTAATTTTCTTTCTAGGCACTCACTTTCCTGGAATTCCTTGCAAGCGCATTTCTATACCCCAGGAAATTGTTCTCTAAGGGTAAAGAGGCATTCTGTCATGTGTCTGCTGTGGGGCTGTGGAGATATTTGTAGCTTTTAAAGAATAATTGTGGTGGATAAAATCTGTAAATCTTTCTGCCTACCCAAAACAAATCTGGTTTTGCATTACTGTGCCATCCCATCCGTCACTCCGTCTATTCAGTGTTTTCCAGTAGTTATCCTGAAGCATTTAGCAGTCAGACACATGGAGACCAAACCTCTATGTCCACTGTGAGGCCTAAGCCCCAGAGGATTAGTTCTTCCCGTTCCTTTGTAAAGATGACAAGGCCTTAGGATCACAGCTAGATGTGAGTGAACAACCCCCATGCACCCCTCCACAGCCCAGACGGTTTCTGGCAGAACCAGTGTAGGTTAATTAATTGAACTGGAGGCTAATTAATTAATCAGAAAACACTGATAAGCATGTCAATTCAAGACGGTGAGAAAGGGGATGAATTTTTCCTTAGGAAGTCTTACTACAAAGGCTCTAAAGTTAATTCAGAAACAGCAAAATGGTTTTTTTTCCCCCCTAGAAACAGGCTTTCATCAAAATTGAGGGTCTGGCAAAACAGATTTTATAGTTTAATTACATATTTTACTTTAAAGATCTTTGCTTTTATTATTAATGTATACAAAATTTAGTGTTTCCATATAGAAGCATATAGATACTAGAATCAAAGTTCTCAACATGGAAGTAGAACATTTTAAAAATTATTTTAAAAATATGTCTTGGACAGAAAAGGTTCATGTCATTTCTTGCTAGAAGTTTCTTTCTCCCAATCTCCATTTAATAATAATTTCAAATAATACTTTATAATTAAATAAAGATACTTTAATGATATTTTCCTTCATTATATGTTCAATTTACATGGAATATGAAGTACAGAGTGGGGGGTTGCTGAATGGCTTATTTTAAAATTCTCAAATATTCATGACGTTTTCCATTTCATGCTGTGAGTGAAAAAAAGGAATGAAAAATATTTACTGCTAAGGGTTGATGAGGAGTTTAAAGGAGCAAGACATTTGTAGTACTGTAAATATGTCGAAATAGTGCTAGGTGGTACAAAATATAACAATCATATTTACTGGAAAGGAATGCAGAATGTGTTGAAAGAGACAGCAGTAGTATATAGAAATCAGGGGCATTAAGAATGAACCTGTCTTTTTCTAGTGCAAAACATTTTAGTTTCAATCTTCAGAACCTATTATTAGATGTGTTTCATGAATACCAAAACCCTATCTCCACTCACTTTTGATTCCCACATTCCAATTTATGTACTTCAGAGGAATTGATTTCCTTCTTAATGAGTCAATTGCAATCAATACTTGCAGTGAATTACAGTCATGTTCTTTAACACGTTCCCTGCTCCACAAGGAGATCTACAGCGCACTAAACAATCCACTGAGCACCCACATTGTTTGCAATAGGATTAATGCGTACTCTGAAGTTCTCTCCTGTGGGCTTGTGCTGGCTTTGCCTGGGTACTTTTCTTCCCAGTGGCTGGTGTGGGGCTGTGTTTTGGATCTGTGCTGAACACAGGGTTGATAACATGGAGATGTTTTTGTTATTGCTGAGCAGGGCTTGCACAGAGCCAAGGCCTTTTCTGCTTTTTGTGCTGCCACGCTGGGGTGCCTGGGAGGGTGGGAGGAGACACAGCCCAGACAGGTGACCCCAGCTGACCAAAGGGATGTTCCAGACCATGTGGCATCATTATATATCAGTGTATAAGGTGGGGAGAAAGAGGAAGGGGGAACATTTGGAGTGACGGCGTTTCTCTGCCCGAGTCACCATTACCTGTGATGGGGCCCTGCTCTCCTGGGGATGGCTGATCACCTGCCTGTTCCTTGGGAACCAGGGAATTGTTGCCTTGATTTGCTTTGTTTGTGTGCACAGCTTTTGATTTCCTTATTAAATTGTCTTTACCTCAACCCATGAGTTTTCTACAGTTTACCCTCCCCATTCTCTCTCCTATCCCTTTGGTGGGGGAGTGAGTGAGTGTCTGTGTGGGGCTTGGTGACTGGCTGTGATGAAACTATGACAGGGCTTAAGGTCAAGCAGTTGAAAACATAAGCTTCATTCTGACTGAGGATTTGGAAGTGACTTTTAGACAAGAACTTAGTGCACAAACCCGCTGTGGTAAGTGAGGCATTGGCAGTCGTTTTCAGGTTGGAGAATTAACTGTAAAGTGGTAGTGTCCTTAGCCAGCAAGTTTCAAGTGCCTCTGTCCATTATCAGGACTTTGGTGCCCAAACAACACACCTCCATCACCAAAACTCAGAACTGTACTGATATTAAGGCCATTCAATACAATCTTTAATACTCTTGGATCACGTTTTTTCATTACTGTTTTGTGTTCTCTACTGTTTATTTACCTGTTTTGCCAGGTAACTGGCAAAAGTCTATTGGAATGGAAATAATGGGACCTTTTCTTCACTTACTAATGAGAATTACATTTTCATAGGGACTCAATTGCTTTCAGCTTTCTTATCAACAATTAGCTTTCCATAAGGGCATCTTTCCATTATGGCCTTTCCTTGTTTGTCATCCTAATTAGACTTTTCAGAAGGCTTCTAAGAGATGAAAGAGTGACATTGACATAATTATCAATCTATCTCACTTTAAGGAGCTGCCTACCCACCAGGTAAATTCAGGACAAGATACCTATTAACTATTGCACACAGAATCATTAAGACTCCAGGTTTATTTCAGCAAATTGATACAGAAATAGTTGGTATTGCACAATTAAATCTCATCATTAAGTTTTCCTAAGACTGTATCTGACAAGTAGAAAATATATGCTAGTTACTGCTAATTATTTCCAAATAATTATCCAACTCTTATCTTTCCAATGTCCCATGGTGTACTACCTCTCTTCTGTTCCATACAGTCAATTTCTAAAACTCATAGCACATCAGCAGCCAGAGCTGTTAATATCCATGGAGTTTTCGTGTTTTGTTGGAGACCTTAATCTACCATGTGGTTCTGTTTAATTTTTCTACCTTGATAACAGACATATAAATACAAGCAAACATAAAAGTAAAAAAATTCCAGTGACTTATATATTATTCATTTAATCGTTCTAGGCTTTCTTTAGAAACAGTTTGTTTTGGGTTTTTTTCTTAGTATTTTAATTATTAATGAGAGCAGTTATGGAAATAACTTAAAACATTATCTAATATTGATTTGTTTCCATAGTTTGCATAACGTAAGTCCGAACTCTGATGCTCTATGAATTGGAATTTGATAACTTTTCTGATTTTCTTCACAGTCAACATTTATACTAAAATAGTCCACAACACTGGGTTTTCTCATATTTGAACAACTGCAAATACTCTTGTATTGTAGCGTGTCAATATCATGTGAAGCCATGCAGGAGGCCCATATCAAGGCACATCTGAACGCATCCCTAATCATACTAAATGCGAGTCATAATGAGTAGGATTGCTCAGTATATAATATTTTCTGCCATCATCAAACAATTGGAAGGAAAAATTAAAAGTGTCTAAAACAGATGTGGTTTTGACATGGAATTTTCGGGCATGTAAATGTATGTTAGCAGATTGTCCTCCATTCTTCCTTCTCTTCTTGAGCTATTTTACTGTTTCTCACTGACAAAATATCTTATGCATGTAACGCATCAAACTCCATTCTATCCTTTTCCTTTCCATTAAATGTGGGCAAAATTCAAACCGATTTGAAGCTGAGCCTAGCTCTTCATTGAATCCAAGGCAATTTAGCTGTATTCCACGTTGTTTCGCTGCTAGACTGTAGCTAGTGCTGAAACGAAAAGGCGGATCAGAATCCTTACCTTCCAGCTTGCCTTTCCTAAGGTAAGCATCATCAAGGAAGGTATGTGCATTCCAAACTGTAAATCCAGGAAGAGGTGTCTAGATTTTGTAGGAAATAGTTCTTTCATATGAAAGGTTCTCCCTCCTTTGAAGAGTGCCAATTCCACCAGGTTTCTAATTTTGGGGAAGAGCCGTTCACAGCTTTTATTGAATTTTTAGGTATTGAATACAAAGTGTAGGTAGTTAAAGATTTAGAACACCCAGATCATATTTAACTTGTCTTTCTATCTGGGGAGCAGGGTTTATTATAGTAATTGTTAATACAAAAAAAGAAATCAAGTTACTCTGTAATATATTGGAATACTTTGATCAGTTTTGCTGACAATTTTTCAACAGGAAAATTACACACTTCATAGTATTTCTTATCTGGAATTATAGAGCAACATACATAGAATATGATGTAGAATTTATGCTGTATGGAGGATGAAGCTATAAAAGTTTAATATTTAATCATAGTTTGATTAATCAGAGTAACACCATATGTTCATTATATATATTTATATATGATCATAAAATACTTTATACTTAATGTTGTCTGACTGCTCATAACTTACAAGCAGCTCTTAAATAGCTAAGAAATGGGAAAGTATACTATGAAACTAATCAGCAGAAAAAAAATTGACTTTGCTGTAACATTCTGTTCTGCTATCATAACAGTTCCATAAAGGTAACTTACCACCTTCTTAAGGAAAATGGGCCCAGACAATGAGCTCATATCCATGCATCCTGCGCTTTTACCAGAACCCAGCATCACTCCAACAGAGCTGTCAGAGCCGATATAAGATAGGTCAAGATATTTCCAGTAAAACCTTGAAATCATATAAGGCTCTCACAAGTTAAAAGGTTTTTTTATCCCTATTTCAGTATGTTCATGTCAGCTATTTATCATGAGCCCAGCTATACAGAGATCAGTATTGCAAAATTTAAGGACAAGAAAGCAAATCCTAGAGCAGTACCACAGAATTTCAAAGTCCTCTTTGTATTTTGCATGGGTAAGAAACCGATAGATGAGATATTAACTGCTGCTAGTGGAAGACAGGAGTTTTCCTGTGCATTCCCTGAGTAAATTTTGAAAGGAAACATATACACTGAGGATATGTTTAAATAAAGGTATGCAAGAGTTGTGTTGGAGTCTGTCTCAGTTATGATACAGTACAAACCAGATATCGACAGATGCAACTGAAGCGTGTGAAAAAAATAATAATTCTCACAAACACAGAAAATTAACGATCACATATATTTCTCAACACGTGCATGGTTTTGTTAAAAAGCAAAAAAACCCCAAAACAATGCCCCCCACCCCAAACAACAACAACAACAAACCCACCAAACCAAACCAAACCAAACCAAACCAAACCAAACCAAACCAAACCAAACCAAACCAAACCAAACCAAACCAACTCAACCAAAGAACGACAAAAAGAAAATTTACTGGGGCCACTGTTCCAATTTTCCGCTTCCAAATCTTATCACCAAAAATCCATTTCATTAACTGCTAATAATTATATGGAATTTAAGACAATTATTTTGTTTAAATTACTTTTAAAGCTCTGGAAAGAGTGCTGAGAGAAATCTGTTTACTTCACTGATGCCATGGTGATTTTTTGCCTTTTTCTTCTGTATATCTGTTATATATTCTCTGTATTCTTAGCACACATATTTGTAGCTTTTTTAGCCTATTTTATTGTAACTTAGTTGCAGTATTTTTCCAGGCAGAAAGACTAAACATTCTGATCTTTGTCAGATATGCTAATTTATAAATTCTATAAAAATTGTATACGTCACCCATGGTGTGCATCTTCGGCGTTTTCTGCCTTGACAAATTGTGCACCTAAGACTCCTTACTAAAAGAGGTAAATTCCTTTTTATCCCCTTAACTGTGTCTGGCTCATAATTCTAGGACCAGAGGAAAAGGCATCATCAGACTGACCAAGTTTATAAAAATATTATTTGGCAGGAGATTCATATAACATTTTGCATTGTTCTAAAAGCAGAGCAATTATTATTTTTCCAAGGCAACTCAAACATATGACTGTTTATTACTAGAGCTGCAAAGTCAATATTACTTTAGAATGAGTGAAGTGCAAGCATATACCTACTATTGCAAAAGGTTTAAGTTTTGGTTATCCTTAAAGGAGAACTAGAGTAAGACTAACTTAGAAAAAGGACTTTGAACTATAACTTTGAATACTTTTGTATTGCTTTCACTATGATCAAAACAGCTTTTTTAATTTTGTCCCTCTGATACAATCAGGATCTTTAAAATTCTTCTTTTAAATTTAAAGAAATTTAAACTGAATTTGTTATGGAAGGTAAATGTGGGGGAATAGTGTAATGTAAGTATGACTGTACATAATGACAAGAGAAACACAGCTTATGGAAATACCATGTCATTGTGCAGGGTCTATCTTCCAGCATTTTTGTGGCTGACACACAAATGCATATTTGACTAGCAAGAGAGAAGGACAACTGATTATTATTATTATTATTATTATTATTATTATTATTATTATTATTATTATTATTAGTGGTGTGTCTGATCTAAGGCATTGCTCGCTGCCAATGAAATAACTCCCATCACAGTTTTGCATGGCTCTTGCATCTAAAGGTCTGTCTCACTGCTCCATATGCAGAAGTAACTGGGATATGCAGATGGTGCAGGTAGACATCATCCTGTTCCTGTTGTTCCCCAATATATTCTTCCACTCATTTATGTCTGTCTCCAATGCTATCTGCCTAATAGAGGGGGAAATTGTGCACAGCAGGAATTCAGAAACCCTGCACTTTGACAACCAGTATTTCCTTATTGTTGGGGAGGATAAAAGAAAAGGGAGAATTAAAATGATTCATGATTCATAAGAAAATGATATCTAGCTCCTGCTGAAAAGTGAACTATTTATTTGATAACAATGTGCCATCTAATAATAAGTCAGCAGGGAAGTGAACTAAGCAGCATATTCATCAGCACAGGGGATTCCCAACCAAGTGATTATCTGCTTTCCAAATCTTATATTGAAAGCAGACTGCTGAGAATCTCTGCAGTAGTTATTATTACTTTCTGTCTATGTAGACAGCAGTCCCTGTGCACTGTGAATATTTATTGTCATAATGAGGCACCAAGTCACCTGATAATCTTGGGTCTAGTACTAGATATCCAGCATGAAATAACAACCTGTAGAATCATTATCTGTTTCTCCCCTTGCTGTCTTTTGTTGTTGAGGTTTTGGGGGTTTTTGTTTTCAGTTTTAATTCATGGAACTGATCTAAATTATTCAAAGGCAGCAGTGCAATCTATTTTATGTGGCTGAGCCAAGTCCTGTTTGATCATGTTCTCTTCTATTTGTATTCTGTTTGAGTAGAACTCATGCCATGCAGCTCGATATGAACCATGTGACAGACAGTGCACCCTTGCAAAGGATTGCATCCTGGTAGGAAACCTGAAATTCTAATTTCTCGGAAAAATAATTTTATGTATTTTAGTGTGACAACAGACTACAAATTGAATTGCTGGAATTTACAACTATGGACAGTAAAATAAAATGAACAGCTTTAGAAACACTGAAGTATTCAAAACTGAAAAAAAAGAAAGAAGCAGATATGAAGAATTATTCAAGAATAGCTAGGGTCACAAATACTCAGCTGAAACACAGGACACTCACAGGCCACCAAGAACACATGAGAAATGGTTGTGAATCTGTGACATAAAATCTTTATAGCAAGTAAAATGCTCTAGATTTTCCTCTGCAGTCAATTACCCCCCCCCCAATTTACCTTTT
>VZRN01004506.1:4765206-4862914 GCA_013397935.1 Dasyornis broadbenti | reverse complement strand
CCCCCCCCCAATTTTACTTTTGATAGATAACAAGTGAAGTGGTCAGAAGTTAGTCTGATGTGTCCAGACAGCCATATAACAGCTGAACTGAACTCTACACTGGTTTGTTTGCTCCTTTTTCACTTTAAAATTAGATTGTAGTAAATAAATTTTTCAGTTACTGAGTTGATTTGCAGATAATTTGTCTATTTTTCTTCCAAAAAAGAGGGTTAGGTGGTTTCAAGATGATAGCATATAAGTAATTTGTTTTACTTCAAAACTATACCTATTTTAAAAAACAGTTAAAATCAATTGAATTTGAAATAAAACTCTTTCCATGCAGTAGTTGATCTTAAGAAATAAAGCTGGTTTTTGGAATTTATTTATTATTTTCTTCTGAATTTAATAATGAGACTGGATGCATTTTCTGTCTACAGTAATACTTTTCTTTCAATTCAGCAGGATAGGCAGGAGGATATCATAATGTTCTGTTTTTGGTAATTAGGTAATTTATCTCTGATTGTCCTAAGAAAAATCAGTCCTTTGAACTACACAATAAGTGGCATTCCTTCCTCGTGTGCTGCATTATGGACTGGTAGATTTTGGCCGTGCTTGCACTAGGCTTGGATTTGACAAAGTTATACGTTCAATTAACTTGAGTAAACTTGTTACTCAAAAGTTTGAAACTGATTGATTAAGCGAGTAAATAATCTGTGTTGTTTTCATTACTATCACCTTCTCCTTGCATACTAAATTGGGGAAGATAAACTCAGGAGCACTCTAATGAATTGCTAGGAATTTGTGGTAGTTATCTAACGGTACCTTTCTTTTGGAATGTAATTTATCTTCTTCGGTTTAATTGACTTGTTCAGTCAAATATCACGCTGCCAAGCTGAGCTTTTGAAAAAGACATTTCACCAGTTTTGCTAAACTATGAACTCACACATATCTAATGAGGCTTCAAAGCAAAGCAGAGTAGATGCGCGTGGGGTAGAAGGAACTGACCTAAACAGAAGAAATTGTTAGACACAGGTAGAAGAGACTCTTCTGTTTTGAAGTTTTCTTTTTATTCAACAGTGTATGTCCTCACCACACTTTGAAAAGAAGACAAAACAATTAGAAAAGCTGCAAACAAAGCTGTTTCCTTATCATAGAGAAAATCAAACACCTTCTGTCCCCCAGATATTTATTCTAATAAAATAAGATTTTTTTTTTTAAATTATGGAAGTAAAAAGAGGAATGTCTCCATTAATTATTTTTTCATGACCATGAAAAGAACATATCTTGATTATCAAGGAAAACTTTATGTTAATGAGATAGCTTATATTTTTTCTTATCAAAAGAGATTAAATACGTGAAAATAACTGAATGAATTATTACCTAGACCGTACAACATTCATTAGATTTTGTTTGTTTTGATTAACTCCATGAATTTCAGTGCCTGAGTGTTTTTCAGAAAAAAATATAATCTTTCTTCTTAACTGTAACGACAAAATCCTTAAGTCTCAAGATGACAGATTGCACATTTTCAAGCAAAACTAAGAAATACTTAATTTGACTTTCCCGGGATAGATATGAGGAGTTGTTGACTCTGCAATTAAATTTTTAGAAGATGGGTTTTGCTTTATGTCTCATGGTTGGGTTACCCTATATCTAATAAGAGACGAGCTCAGTTCAGTGAAGTGTTCCTAATCTCTCTCCAGTTTTAATAATATACCTGACCTCACACTGCAGATATACGGGAAAATGTGTGGGTAACATGCTGCAAATTTTCCTCAGTGAAAGCACTAATCTGTTTTCATCCCTCAAGTTAAGAGGAAATTATCCAACAGATGGAAAAGTTACTGGGGACAGAAGAGATAGAGCATTTGTGTAAACCTTGCTTCTTTAAGAAACCAGATGAAAAATCTCCACAAAAATGTGATGTCTTTTATAAACATTGAATCAGATGAAATACTTGGGGAAGGAACATTAGCACCTGCAATGGAAATCTTCATTGTTGTCAGGAATTTGGTTCTTCCCACATTTCCTGTAGGGTTTTCATCCCTCAACTTACAGTGTTCTGTAGTCTTCACCTGGGCCTCAACATTTTGCATGGCACTACTCTTCGGAGCAATAGAGTCACGATATAACTTGCAACATTTTTATGCACCAATAAATCCCTGTTAGATACAGGATAATTTTATGCCCTCTTACCATCCTATTTAATTTTAAATTTACGTATTTACTTTTAATATTCCAGTTCTCTAGTGGTGATCTGCATGGATGCAGTTCTTCCCACAAATGTGGGAAGGAATTCTTAAATATCATGAGAGATGAGAAAGCCCTGTGAAATCTGAACTGTGGTTATATACAACTATTTACATTTCTTTTGAAAAGCCTGGCCTTTGTCATTGCATACCCAACAACAAAAGTCAGACAAGAAAATCCTTTGATTAAAAGAGGTAGAGGGTTTTTGTTCCCGTGTTTTGACTCTTGAACTTCTTCGTAAGAAAATGAAACACTATAATGACTGTCACCTTTGAATTGCTGTGATACCTACTTTTAAGGGCCATGTGACTGAATTTTCAGTCCAAGATCAATACAATTGCTACAAGTAGCTTTTCGGATAAATCTGCATAATTTGTCATTACTAATATCCATTTCATTTCCTAACTGACCGTGGGTGCCAGCGTTGATTCTGATCTGAGCTTTCATTGAAGAAAAGTGTTCTCAGGTGGACAACTCAGATTGTAACAGACAAAACTTCATAACACACCCCTCCACACTTCGAATTAGGCAAAACCCATGTAAATAATACATGTATGTTGCATTAAACTGCTAAAAGCAAAGCTTGTGCAACAAAGTTAAAACAGTAAAGCAAGTTTTATATATTCTTCTCCTTGTACTGATCAATATTTTTGTCATATATCCTAACCTATGAAATTAAGGAAAATGTAATGGTGCAATTTAGTGGAAGTTAAATCAAGTGGAAATAGTGATGCAAAATTTGCCAGAATTCTTGTTTTATCCTTTTATACCTAATGGACAAAATGCTGAGTGTCAAAAGAAGTGTATCTCTAGCAGCCAACAGTATTCATGCTCTGTTTCTGATCTTCTCCTCTAATTTTTTGTCTTTTATAATAAAATTAGGAATTATTTTGATTTAATTAATGAATAGTGCTAAGGTAATCACCTGAAGAGAGCAGAAAAGTTAGCTGTACAACTTTCTATTTTTGCTAATACTGGAGTAACACCCTTTGACAATTAAATGCAACATAGATACTTGGTGCTATTGCAGTTTATGAAAAATTTCCCATTAATCTCTTTGTGTTCCAAGGAGTCCAGGCACAAATCACATTAGAATTGCATCTGAAAAGTTACTTCATAGATTTCTTGATGTAAATTTTACTTTTACAGAAGCAAATGGCATTGCAGTAGCTGATGTGAGTTTATTCTATAAAGTTCTGTTCTCCTTTGAAGTCTCTTAATGATTTACTTTCTGTCACTCCTGAATCCACCTTAATACATTGTTATGCATGGCTGCTGTTTCAGATGTATTACACCATTCTTTGTAAGACTTAAGCTTTATGTTGGCATCAAGTCTGTCTGGCACAATCCATTTAGCTACTGTATTTGAGTCCCTAAGCTTTTGATGAATTTGGAATCATGTCTTAAATATTTACCATTTTCTGTTGAAGTGTATTAGAAGAAAGAGATTATGCATGCAGAAAGTGTATAGGGAGTTTGAAGATAACAAATGATACATCAAGCTCAGCCTAATGTGGTTTTACTGGAGTAGAAACAGTGGTAATAAATCACCTGCCAATGTTGATAATAAAATACTGTATTGGCCTCCATCAGCCACAAGAGAAAGGTTAAATGTTATTTCTCACAATAACCATGTGGTCTTCATTCGTGACATTTTGACTAAATTCTATCATTATTTTCTGTAGAAACTGTGATCTTTATGAAAAAAATATTCCATTAAAAATAAAAGCCAATGCTTCCCAACCTATAATATCTCTGGAAAACCTTCATCCATTTTATGGCTATTGCACCAAATAAATTGTCTTCCATTTGGGGATGAATACAACTTGCTCTGCAAAAGTCATAAGGTAAAGCTTGGGATTCATCATGACCAGCTTTCGTTACCTCTGATGATTTTTTCATAACCAGTAGAGCTGGTCTGGGTAGTTTAGTGTTTAAGGCAGCTAAAACCAGCATTCTTAGCCTTTATGATGTCATTTATTTATTTTCTTATTTATTTGTGAGTTGACTTGTTGGATGATATTCTGCTCTGGGGTGACGGAGAGAGAGATGGAGCAGGGTTCTTTCCAAATCTCAATGCGAGAGGCACAAAACCAAAATGCTTGATAAGATAACTGATTTGATAAGACAGAATAAGAAGAGGAATGTAGACAGTTCGTGAACCTTATGTCCCTTCAGATGCTGGGCACCCTGTGTTCATGAAGCTTCATTCTCCCATGGCGTGTTGTCCAGATCAGACCAGATCCTTGTCTGTGGAGAGAAGCTTCCCTGTTTTGGTCCTTTGAGTTAATATGTAATATCTTCACAAGAAAGTAACCCTATTCCTTAAGGATGTTCTCATGGGAACTTGTCATGTTAGCTACAGACCTGAAAAATGATTAAGAACAAGATGACTGTATGAAAAGTTCATCCATCTGTCCTTTGCTGTATAGTGTTGTCTTACAGGTTTGTGTCTATCTACTCTACCTTCTCAAGGTACAGCACACAAATATTATCCAGCCACAGCATTAAGTTTTGCCCATTGCAAAGGATTTTCCTGAAAATGCAACAGCATTTTTCATTAATGTCAAAATATCATTGATGATCCTGGAAAAATATTTCCTTGTCCTTTTCACTGTCATAGCTTTGGCATAAGGCTCTGTCTACTGATGCTATGAGCTGCATTAGTAAACTGAGTGAAACATCAATTTTTCAATCTTATCTCTAGCAAAGTGCCTGGAATTGACATCTGTAGAAAACTGTCCCTCTTCCAAATAAGACCTGTGGAGTCAAACCTCCTTTATACTTCATTTCCGATTTTGCACTCTCTTGACTGGTCTAGCCACTTCTCTTTTCATTACTTGGCTAACTTAAGATACTTTTATATCCTGATCTGTGTATGAATGAACAACTATGTGTTACGAGAATATTTGTGCTAGGCACATCTGGGAACAAAGATTAACAGGTGAAAAGGAGAAAGATGAGTAGAATGGGATAGAAAAAAGAGGCAGAAATATTTTTTGCAGAGTGAGAGAAATGAGAATAGAAAAGACAGGAGAATGAATTTAGAACATAGCACAGGCTTGAAGTTGTTTTGCTTTCACCAGAAATTAAATTGAAGACCTTGGGTTTACGGAGCTGTAGTAAATTAGCACAGCAAATGGACCAAGCCTGTATATGCTCTTAGAAATATGATGCAATTCTCCTGAAAGATTCTCACAGTCCCTGAAAAGGAAAGGACATTTCTAGTTTCCCTCTCCCTATATGTTTTTATTGTGTATTATATTAGAATTTTCCTTCTGAAGTATATAAAAGGAGACTGTAATAATACCACTCCTTGCATCTTTAGGACTGTAAATGAGAGAAAATATATTAGTCTATATTGCTTATAATACTGGAAGTGTCTGGCTTTCTAATCTTACAGTTTAATTTTGCCTAATCTAGTTTCAGCTGCTTAAACACCAGTTTATTATGCAAAAAAAAAAAAAAAAAAAGACAGATAATAAAAGTCAGTTAGAAAACTGCAAGCTTGAGAATGTAGCAGAAATTAACATGAAAAATTTGTGCTATACGTGCAATAACTAAAACATTTAGTTCTCTATATTATAATAGAGGAAGAAAGCCATGCACTCAGTTTTATATATTAAAATTTGGGTCAAAATATTTTAGTGTCATTTTCCTTTCATAGAAATGTCTGCTCAGGTTTTAGTGAAAAGGGTGCATGCCATAGATTCTGTGTAATGGGTATGATTTCTTCATTGAGATTTCTGGGTGTATGTACAGAGGATGCTTAAGATAATCAAAAACACAGCGTTGATATTTAGTGGCTTCTCTTTAAAGAATTCGCTGTCTAGGATACTCTTATATTCATGATAACTTACAAGTCTTCATGACTTCCTAATTATGCTTCTCTGTAAGGTTTCTAATCTCAAAGGCAAGAATTTGGAGGAAGGAAGCAGAGAAGCTGAGGATTATCAGGGAGTGTGAGAGAGACTGGTGGAATCACACCCTTCCATGCCTGAGAGAAATGCAGCAGACGGGAGCTCGGTAAGGTTCAGAGGAGCCTTCAACCTCTCCCCATCAGGAAGGACGGGACCTAAAAGATGAGGAGGAATGGAAACAGGCTCCTTCTCGGAGAAAGATGAGAATCCCCTCCTGGCATTCTTCACCTTCCCAAGTGCCATTACAGAATAGGTATGAGGCTCTGGAACTTGATAATATCAGCAGACCTTAGATCCTGCCATGTGGACAGCTGGGGTTGTGAGACAAAGAGAAGAGAAGAGAAAGAGTGAGAAGAAAGACAGCCAGAGAAAGAAAGAGAGCGAGGGGCCCGATCCGCGCCCTTTAATAGTTAACTTGGTGCACACCTCTTATGTAAATTAGACTTTTCACAAGTTTTTTTTCTCACAGCCAGCCTTTCTCCAGCTAGAGAGGAAGGTGGGGTCTGAACGAAAGTCTCCAGGTTGAGCTGGAAATTGGCTCAGAACAGTGCTGGTCTACCTCTGCTGGACCCTCTCCTCTATTCACATTTCCTGTAGCAACGCTCAGAATGTTTGAGACAGCACATGCTTAGGTCTGGTGCTCTTTATAGAAGCCTGCAAGAAAGATAGAGAGGGACTTTTTACAAGGGTGTGTAGTGATAGACAAGGGGGAATGGCTTCACACAGAAAGAGAGTAGTTTTAGATTGGATATTATGAAAAATTCTTCACTGTGAAGGTGGTGAGGCACTGGAACGGGTTGCCCAGGAAAGCTGTGGATGCCCCATCCCTGGAGGTGTTTGAGTCCAGTCCGCATGGACCTCTGAGCAACCTGGTCTGGTGAAAATCATCCCTCACCACTGCACACGGGTCGGAGCTAGATAATCTCTAACATCCCTTCCAACCAGAACCATTCTATGGTTTCTCCCTGAAAAAAATCTCCCAGCCTAACAGGTTGCTCACTTAGAAAATTAGGCCTTTATTTCATCTGCCAAAGGTAAAATGAGTTTCACCTATTCACCAAGGTTTCACAACATTTATCAAAAACCTGGTTTCTGTGTTACCTGTGAAACTCAAATGTAAGAATGTACATCGCCAGAAATTATGGAGAAGAGTAAGAGAAAATTCTCCTTATAGTCCACACTAAGAAAAAATTCAAAGGCTAAGCTATTTTTCGTTCAGAAAGTTGCTTAAAGTGTTCTGCCATTGATCATTCCAAATGCAAGTGCCTTAATGATGCTATATATTCATCTCTGCGTGAGGGCAAAAAATGATTATTCTTGTTTGATGATACTGAAGTCTTGGAAAATTGAGTTTGTACGATTTTTCTCTTTCCAATTCATCATACAGGATGGGAGTGTAAGACTCCATAACTGAGAAACATATTGAGAAGGCTATAGTTTTCTAGTGATTATGTCTGCTTCCCTTTCTAATAGCACATTTTACCATCTGGATAGATCTCATCTGATTCTTTTCTACTTGCTAATTTTATAATAGTTAGGGTGCTCTAACACTAGGTCAGACCCACCCTGATTTTTTAGTCTTCACATTTTTCTTGTGTGAAAAAATGCTCAAACAGCTTCTCCATCCTGAAATGTCATTGGAAGAGAAGCTGTCTGACATAAAAGATCATTTGCTTAGATATCCTGCAGAGACTGGATGATGATACCATGATCAGAGAATCACAGAATGGTTTGGGTAGGATGGGATCTTTAAAGATCGTTTAGTCCACCCCCCCTGCCATGTGCTGGGACATCTTTCAATAGATCAGGTTGCTCAAAGCCCCATCCATCCTGACTCTCAACAATTTGGGGGAGGAAGAACCCACAACTTCTCTGGACAATGTATTTAATTGTCATGATCAGAAATCCCATGTTCAAACCTCATTGTTCAGAAAATGGTCCCTTGTTTAGTTTAGTGAAACTCACATGTAAAAAATATAAAATAAACTCTGATACTGTTTGGATCTGTTACGAAGGATGATATACAATTATGTTGATGTAGAATAAGACATGAAGGTAGTGAAGTGTAAAGAAGATGGAGGTCTCACACCCTTGTGTTATATGCTGAGGCAAAAGGTTACAACGTGAGATGCAGAAGTTTCATCAGAATTGAACTGGGGGTGAGGAATGGAAAATTTAAAAGAGAGGGGAAAGAGAGGACAGGAAAGGGGTCTGGATTATGCAATTTCTTCACAGGATTCTGTTGTAACATTTAATTATTTTCAGCCTGTTAGACAAAATATGTTCTACTTATGTTATGCAGATAACACTTGTGCCAGGCTTAATTAGTCTATTGGAATCTATTGCCAGTTTTAATCAGGTTGTCAGAATCTAAATTCTCTAGAGTCATAATGTAAACAATTCGCAACAAGCTAACAAGTACTGTATGAAACATTGAAACATCTCCAGACATCTGTGAAGGCTTCAGTTGCATAGTTTTCTTTTTTTTTTTTTTTAAATTTTCTTCTTTTTTTTTTTAATTTTTTTTTATTTAGAACTCAATTGCTTCTGCAAAATTTGATTGAAGGTTCAAACATTTTGAATAAATGTCAGTCTGTTTCCAGGGTCTTGACAAGTTCCTGGAAAGAGCTTATGTTTCACATTAAATTCCTGTAAAATGTGATGTTTTCATATAAGGTTTATTCACAGTTCTAGGGTATATCAGACTTTAACAGGACAGACTTTTAATGCAGCCTTTTAATAGAATATGAGATTTATTTTGCAATTACAGAGTGCAATGCCGAAGACTCAATATCGTAACAATGTTTCTGGATCCACAAACTGCACCAAACTCTTTACAGTTGACATTATTCACATCCTCTCCCCCCACAAAAAGCTGTATTCAGTTTTAGGTTTGTTTCAGAATGTTGGCCGGTCTTGTTTCACTTACTACCATTGTTTATTAACGGAGCATTCCAGCATCTACTGGTGGGAGAGTTAACCACTTTAAATGCAAAGTTCAGAACTTCGGATATTCTGCTAAACCTGAAAAGATGTTTTTATATTCCTTATAGAAGAAAGTTTATGCAGTTTTCTTCAAGGCATACTTCTGAGCAAATCCACTAAATTTTTCACTAAAGAATTTTATCCCTTAAAACACCACTTGGCCTTTTTTTGGCTTTAAAACTTATGTGCAGCTGCATTTTGGATCAATATTTTATCTGTGGAGATCTTCAGCTTATTTTCTGACAATTCACAAATGGGCTTACTTAATAGACAATTCCCCACTAGATCCAGAGAATATCAATGACCCTGTACAATGAAGCTATAGCAGTTTTTTATCTCTGAAGGAGGAAAAATTGGAGACTTGCCACTGGCATATAAAGCTGCATGTGTTAGGGCTTCTTCCAACTGAGATGCAAGAGGCCAGAATCAGTGTTGGAATAAATTGGCATGATTTCATTAAATAAAAGTGGAGTTGTGCCCACTTATATCAGCAGTCAATTTGAGAACGTGTCCATACAGCTTCTACATTTATAATGGAGAGTCTTCAAAGCCAGTAACCACAAAATGGCAAGGATTAATTCATGCACATAATTTTTATTTCCCCTATCTGAATAAAGTAGATCTTCCTCCACAAATGTGCATGAAAAATATTCATCATCTTTAGCAACGGTTTGGGTTACCTGTCGAGTTATTATCTGGATGAATTCCCTCTGCCTTTTGGACAGGAAAAGTTTTGACACACTAAAGGCAGGTATTACAATTCAGATCTTGCTTATCATCAAGTTGCAGTGCATACTTTCCAATGTGTTTGCTTATAAAAGAAAATAAAGGATCTTGAACAAATCAGAGTACTACAGACAGTGGTGTCTCTCAATTATCACTGTTTAATTTATTGTCTAAGGTGATACTGTTTCCTAATTGTATCATACTTCCTAAATATTATGGTGCTAACTAAGTTTGTTGGACTTTATCAAAGGAGCAAAGATATGACCTTGCTTAGAAACCTATTAATGTTAAAAGATTACTGGATGCTTAATTAAAAGGTTCGCAGCATCTTTTAATGTCCAGTGTTGGCATCCAGACTGCAGGAACTAGCATTACATTTGGCATAGGTTGGCAGTTACTTGTTTTCTCAAGAAAAAGGGCAACTGCAAAAGTATGTGAAGACTGAGCTATCTTTTTTTTCTCCTAGAGTTTTCCTGACAGGTAAGTTTGAAGTTTATAGAAATGTCAGGAAGATGCTGTTAGCCAGCAGTTGCTTTCTTATGGTTAAAAAGGCTACTGTGTGTCAATCCTATTTTTCACATAAACGGTGTCGTGGGGTGATTTTACGATGACACTCTATTCCTGATTGTCTGCTTTATGCCCAGAAGTGGAACCTGGACCTTTAAGCTGAGTCTGGAGGAGAAGTGAGAACCAGGGGAGCTCTGGCACAGGCTTTGTTCAAGCTCTCACTCCCCGTTGGCTCGGCTGGTGGTTGCAGACAGATGTTACCGTGTTGCTTTTAGCTACCTTGTTCTTGTTAGCTGAGGCAAGAAGTTTTTCCCTGGACTGATATAGCAATCCTCAGGCAGCTTCTGTGGTTTCTTCTGGAACTGTTGGGCTTAGCTTTGGTCCAAAAATCAAACCATGGGTGGCAGCCGTCTGGCATGGACCAGTGGCGAAGCCATGGGGATGCCCTGTCTCAGCCAAGACCTCGGGAAAAGCTGAGCCACTGAAAGAACTCAAAATCCACCAGATTTATCTGCAGTGAGGAGACCAACATCAGAGCTCACCAGGTTCACATCTGTTTTCTTCTTCCCTGGCCTGCTGTGTGGACTCTGCTTCCCTTCCCCGAGACAAGCCCACCCGCCATCTTGTCTTTCCCTGGCACGTGGCCGGTGAAACTCTTTCCCCTTCCCCTGTCATTTTTGGTTTGGTCTGCACTGGGTGTGTGTTTGTATGGCACATAAAATTCTGAAGGTTCAATATCTAACAGTTATTAATTTTTTTTCTTGTCATGTGGGCACTTTTTTGGTCAAATAAACAGTTTGGGGGTTTTTTATGTTTTTTTTTCTTGTTTTTTTTTTTTTTTTTTTTCACCAACCAATATTCATTTCATATCAGTGGGAAGGGATTGCTAAAACCTCTTTTCTTAGAGGAAACACTCACTCCAGAGTGTTTTCTCCCTAAACTTATCTCTCAGCTGAGACAGACAGAAAATTATTTTCAAGACTTGTTTATGTTTTGCTTCTAGTAAGGGACAAAAGTATTGGTGGAGATCTATGAAGAAATTCTGGCACTTTCTGTGACCTTCCTTTTGCGTAAAAAACCCCAGTTATTAATCTGTGAAAACTTTGTGTCTCAGGAGCTGAATTTTATTTTAGTCTTCTCAACCATGATGCCAAGTAAGTTATGATCTTACAATAGTGAATTTTTACTCAGTTCTATATTTAACTAAATAAAGTTCTATATTTAACTAAATAATCAAGTTTCAATTATGTAATCATGGGTATTTTGGGGCTGAAAAATTACTATTAATTCCTTTCCAGTCTTTATTTTTCCCTCTCAAATCTATGCCCTTTCTTACTTATGTCACATTTAAGGCTTTAGTTCAAACTTTATTGTAAAAAGTCCACGTTAGTTAAAATCAAAATCACTTTCCTGTGGCATTGTAGAGAAGCATATTTTAAATAACCATATATACTAGGATAAACAAAGTTGTATGCAATATCTTTCCAGAAATATTTCAGTGTTCACTGGAAACAATTTCCAAAGTAGAAATTCTTTGAGATGAAACTGTTTGAAAGAACTGGATGTGTGAGACTCTGCTGTGGAAAACCTGGGGCTGAGCTGGTGAGGAAACCTGGTCCGACCTTGTGAGTGTGGGGGTGTAGCTGGGAAGGAGCCTCAGTCCCAACCCAGGTGATGGAGTGTGACCGCCAGAGAGGCTCATGGATGGTCAGACTGGAAGTTTCCATGACATTTCCTTGAGTTCACTGGGGTTTTGTGAGGGTAGATCATGTAAATATTGCTCCTGCTTATAATGGTAGGATGCTTGAATGGGGCATTGGTTTTGACTTCAATTCATATGCAATTCTTCCTTCTGTTTTATTGGAAAAGAAAATAGAAGCAAGAATTTCACCCTTCCATAATGCTATCTCATTTATTTGTGTATACAGAATATTATTGTGTTTTTCTGTATTTTCTGCAGAAACAGTTTCACTTCAATGAATATTCATTAAGATGGAGAAAATTACTTTGTAGCCATTTTTTAGGACACCTGTGTGAGAGGTGAAAACCTGAGATCTCCTTTACATTTATTTAGTAATAAAACCCTTTTTCTAGTATAGGGCTCATGCAGGATACCTAATACAGCCCATTAGCACTCAGCAGTAAAGTGGCAGACCTCAATTTCTGTTGTGAAGCAAGTAAGCAGACAAACATGAACTTGGGTCTCCTTCTGCAAGTTAACTGTCCTGTCCTCTTTGCTGGGGATGTGTTATTTCACATTTCTCTCGTCTGTCATTTGAAGATTTTTAAATCCCTCTGCTCATTTTCAATTAAAATTCTGCAAATAAAGTGTTTAACTCCCAATCCTTTTAAGTGAGAAATTCTGAAAGATGTTACTTTCACCTTAAGTCAAAATTAATTTTTAGAATCTTTTTTAGTCAGAGATAAGGAAATATCAAGCTATTGTGTAATCTGCTGCTGCCATCAGAAGGGAGGAAAGTCATCTTGTAGTCCAAAGAGAGAGTGTTTTGCACAAGGATTCTAAGCAAGTCGCATGGAAGAGAGAATATAGAGCAGCTGCCATTTCAGATGTACGTACTGCTTAAAAACCGTCCAGTGTCTTATTGAGGATTTGAATCTGCTAATTGTATTTGAGTAGTGAATGCACAAATCTTTTATGCAATAAATAAGAGAGCTAGTGTATATGACTACAAATCTAAAGAAGCGTAGGTTGTTGGCAAAAGGTAAAGCAAATGAAAATGAATGTGCTTGTGAATCTTACATAACATGGTTGAAAACATGGAACTTTGTCAAACCTTGGAAGATGAAACTTTGGCTAAGGTAGAGATTAACCGAAAAACAAAACCTTACAGAAAGCTCTTTTCCTTTAGCCAAGGAGCTGATGCAGAACTCCCGCAGAGGTCATATTCTGGGAGGCCTAATTGAAATCTGGGACTACACTGCATTTTGGAGATGTGTTATACAGTGTTCAGAAGAGAGCAGGTTTTTTTTTGCCAAATAGATAAACATCCCTCCTACCACTGAAGATGAATGATGAACTCCTGTCTCTGAATTTGGGATCCTCAAAATTCCAACGGCTGGCACTGAAACAGCCTTAAAATTAAACAACTTAAAAGCTGGTTGCATACAAAATGGACTTTTTGCAAGATTTTGGTAATATAGGTAATCCTGAGTTAAAAAAATATTGCTTTGTAACATAACACGTAAACATAATGTGTATAAGTGAGGAGGAAAATATTCCTCTATTCCTTTGCTTAAAAGAAATGGAATGCCGGTTTTTTGCAACCTGCTTTTCTTTTTCTCGTTATTTTTGACTGTTGCTCTGCCTAATTTGAAGTTTTCTAGTTGATGTATTTTGTCAGGGATCACCGAAGGAGACAGGGTAATTGAGTTACTTTCTTGAGGGAGAGTTTTTCTTCTGCTAGGAATTAGATTTATGCCTTAGCAGAATTTGGTAGCTTTTGATGTATCTTTGTGGTATTCATATAGAGATGAAACGGTGTAATTTCCTTTATTCCCACATAAAATATTAATTTTGTGCCTATCTTTCATCTTTACAGTATACTGGATTTATGATGAAAATTTGAGCGAAAAATTCAAATGCTATGCTTGTTAAAGTTCTACCTGAATCTGAGGTAAATCTATTTCTGTTGTGACACCACTGATTGATTATGTCTAATTAACTATAAACCTGTATTTTCATTTTAATGACAAAACGTGAAAGAACTGAAACTGAAAAACATTGGGAAGGAAGGGTGGAAGGGTGGAAGGAAGGAAGGAAGGCATGGAAGGCATGGAAGGTGTGGAAGGTGTGGGAGGAAGGCGCGGAAGGCGCGGAAGGCGCGGAAGGCGCGGAAGGCGCGGAAGGCGCGGAAGGCGCGGAAGGCGCGGAAGGCGCGGAAGGCGCGGAAGGCGCGGAAGGCGCGGAAGGCGCGGAAGGCGCGGAAGGCGCGGAAGGCGCGGAAGGCGCGGAAGGCGCGGAAGGCGCGGAAGGCGCGGAAGGCGCGGAAGGCGCGGAAGGCGCGGAAGGCGCGGAAGGCGCGGAAGGCGCGGAAGGCGCGGAAGGCGCGGAAGGCGCGGAAGGCGCGGAAGGCGCGGAAGGCGCGGAAGGCGCGGAAGGCGCGGAAGGCGCGGAAGGCGCGGAAGGCGCGGAAGGCGCGGAAGGCGCGGAAGGCGCGGAAGGCGCGGAAGGCGCGGAAGGCGCGGAAGGCGCGGAAGGCGCGGAAGGCGCGGAAGGCGCGGAAGGCGCGGAAGGCGCGGAAGGCGCGGAAGGCGCGGAAGGCGCGGAAGGCGCGGAAGGCGCGGAAGGCGCGGAAGGCGCGGAAGGCGCGGAAGGCGCGGAAGGCGCGGAAGGCGCGGAAGGCGCGGAAGGCGCGGAAGGCGCGGAAGGCGCGGAAGGCGCGGAAGGCGCGGAAGGCGCGGAAGGCGCGGAAGGCGCGGAAGGCGCGGAAGGCGCGGAAGGCGCGGAAGGCGCAGAAGGAAGGAAGGAAGGAAGGACCCTTGTGAATGACAAACACAAAATTTATAACCTCAGATGCTTAGTTTACTCTAATAACTCCAGCACACAAATATCTGTGTGATGGAATACTGTCCATAGAAAGAGATGTTCTAAATTTTATCTAACAAAATAATACAGCTAGCAATAAACTAGGGAATTAATACTAGTGAATTAAAATTATTTGTGAAGCTCTTTTCTCACTCCCTAATATGTATAGGATTACAACTTTAAGTATTCAATTCAAGGTTAAAATCTTGACATTGTTTGCAGCTGGTGGGATGTCAATATTCCCAGAAGAGTTCTGAAAGTACACTCTGCACTGTGTTGATGTCACTTAACAAGCATTTAAAAGAAAAATAATCTTTCCAGTCTCCTCCGGAGGGACTATATCTCTTTTCTCCGTTCCTTAATAAGAGTTTTTGAATGCTAGTTTAATTAAAACAGAGAGGTTACTTAAACACTGACTTTCAAAATTATTTCAATGAAAAATAAACCAAGATCATAGTTTATTTTGTTGCTTTGATTGCCTTTGGTTATCACTACATTTTTTTTATGACAGTCAAGTATTAGTAGCAATTTTCTCTTGACACTGAATATGATGTTTGAAATCCCTGGAGTATTTAAAACAAGAGAGAGCTCCCAGCATGTTCTGGTGCCATGGAAACCAATATTTACTCTGATGTATCAAGAATAACCCGACATCTGGATTTGTCAGTGGTTTTGCATTTTTTGTAAGGAATCATGCAGTCATCTTAACACGACACTGCAGTGAAAAAAAGCCAGAATTAAATCAAAGAAAACCCTGCATTATTAGGTAGAAGCAATGAAGACTTGTTGCTAAATTTGCAGTACATGATATTTAGAAGTGATCTTTAGCACATGATACTAAGTACAGTTGTGAATGTGTTACTGCTGGATGAATCCCTACACTCAGAATCTTAGTAGAATGTGCTGCTTCAGGGACCAACAAATGAACTCTCTTTTGTGTTTCTTTCTTCTAAAAACACTATGGGGTGTGACAAGTGCTGAGGGCTGGGTAGAGAAAGGGGTTCAGATTTCTGCACGCCTGAGGGAGGATGTGCTAATCTAACGCACAAAACTCCTTGGTTGCTGAAGGTTTACTCCTGTGGCTACCCAATTGCCATTCTGACTAATATATTTCTACAAAGGTGGAAATAACAGCTCAAGGTGAGACTGAAGGAATTCAGCTTATAGGAAAAGGGAACTTGCACTTTTCCCCCAGAAAAGGTTTCTGTGTAGATTATTTTTGCTGGGGTTTCAATTCAACTGCATCTGGTATAAATAGTACTAAGAAATGTAGTTACACTTCAGGCAACTACTTAAAAGAACAGGAATACAAATTCCTTTCATGCTGCATGTGATGATAATGAAACCCAAATTTTAAAAACTATCCCTTTTTCTTTGAGTAGTTTGATGAAGTTTTCACAAGAAAACCATTCTGACTAAGAACAGAGCAAATCACAACTACTTTGGCATCCCTGGCTAGTTCATTGTAGGTGTGCTATAATTAATGATATGTGCAGATGGCAATAAATATTTGAATAATGGTTGTATTTTTGCATTTTAATTTATATTTGAAACCCGAAAGTGATAACTTTTTTTTTTATATATATGCATTTATTTCTTTACCACTGCTTGTATATACCTGTTTGGTTTAAGATGGTGATTGAAGTACAAAATAAGTCAATGGTGGTAGTGACTTTTTAAAAATGAAATATGACCTAATTAAATGAGTGTTCAAAATATTTGCCACAACAAAAAAGCAAAATCAATTGCTCCCAGTATCTCCAATATAGATTCAAACCACCAAGACTGAGTTCAGGCTCAAAGAGGCCAAATTGTTCTGAGCCCCAGGTGCTGGTTTTGTAAAAAAGAAAGGTCTTGCATTTCTTTATAAGATGTGCACAGTATAATTATTGCACGGAGAAAGGCTGAAAACCTTACCTCAAATATTTTTCTTGATTAAATATTTTGGCAATTAGGTCCCCTCTTAACAAAATGATGATATTAACTCCTTCCTGATAGCCAACTATATCAGAACCATGCCCATTTAAAACTTAAGATAAACAAAACGCAGTTTGGATGTCAAGGCCTGTAGATGTTGAGCAGTGCTATAAAACATTGTCCCACTCTTGCCTGGCTGTGTAAGATAGGAAAGTTCTTGTGTGGTGATAGGTTGGTTGTTTTGTAAGTTTCTTGATCCATTTGTCAGCTGAGTTGTTATTGTTGGTTATGGGGACTTTGCCCAAATCTGCAATAAATTGCATGGTCTGAAATTTTAATGAGTGGTTCTTCATACTTTTTAATACTAGAACATTGGAATAATGTTATCACTGAGTGATAATGTAATAGAAAACATTTTTATGGACTCTTAAAACCTTCTGAATTAAATGCATAGATTATTTGCTAAGTTTCAATCACTACTTCAATTCTCTCTGCCTCTTATTGATTTCTAGTATCTGTTTTTCATTGCAAGTTTGCTTGTAGACTATGTAAGGGAAAGGTCTCATTCATTAAAAAAAGGGTGGTATTTGTGACTACAGATGTTTCTTGGCACATCCCCATGTAGCTAGAATTGTTCCCATCTTTTTTTCCTAGACAATTAACTCTGTGGCAACCATTTAAATCAACGGGTTAGTTGTTGCCCAAAGGGAATAACATGTTTTCAGTGAAAGCATTTTTCTGTATGAGTTACACGTGTGAGCATGTGCATATGTCTGTATCTTCTCTTAAGCATAGTTTTGATGAACATAGAGAGAAGGAAAACCTGGGGAGAATGATGGTCCTTGTGCAGGCAAAACCGTCTGACCTGGATTCTGATTGCTTCAGAGATAGCAAACAGAGAAAGGAATAAATACGACGTGTAGTTTCCTGCCCTGTCATAGAGAACAATTTCTGTCTAGGTATTTAGTTACGACATCAGCTCCGCAAAAGAACTAAAATACACAGCATTCTGAGGGAAAATATACTAAAATCAATAGCACTACACTACTGAAATAGCTGTGGCATAAATGGGATACAAAAATTTTAATAGTGGTGGAGGGTGTCAATTTAAATTGCTGCCAAGAACCAAACTTAAAAAAAACCAAACCAAAACCAAACCAAAACATTTGGATGTTCACAGATATTTGCTAAAATTTAAGTCTTGAAACACTGCTATTACCAAGTCAGGTAAGCTAATCTATTCCTTTTGCCACTATATTCAACATCTAGTCATAAAAACAGCTAACCAAAAATAGTGTTGGTTTGTTTGATCTTTGCAACAGGTACTTTAAACAAAAACTTGTTACAGATGTATTTGTTTTGGAGGCTGGATGGATTTGTTCAGCAACTGAGTATATTGGAATGGTCGTACCATTTTTGTCCTTCCTGTAATTCAGTCAAAAGTAACAAGGTAAAGTTAAAGTAATGAGTTCTGGGTCTTGAAGAATTGGTATTTTGGCAGGATCTAGAAACTCAGCAGAAAAACCTTTATTTCTTGGTGCAGAGGATTCTATTTTAAATTAATAACATACTTTCTAGCCTCCGTCACCTAAGTTTTTAAACTAAATTCCTGTGCTTGATGGGCTGAGGAGATGTAGGAAGCTGGGTTTTGCAATACTAATAATTGAAAATAACTTGTTTAGTTTCTCCACATGTATTGGAAATATTTAGGAATCTGTGCAGGTTTGAAAGTTGACAGAGGACAATTTCTGTTCTTGTGAGATTTATAGCATAGGTCTATAGATGCTGTAATATAACTGTGAGGGAAGAAAAATGGTTCCATATTACTGATGTAGACATTTTGTGTTACATTTCCTAGTATTGCACAGGTAATCTGTTTTTTAAGAACAGTAAACTTGTTTTGAATTTTTCTTCTGTGTGAGTCTTGCAATATAGCTACACTTACACAGAAAACATTCTTTTCTACCGGAGTGCTTTTATTACTCTGGGCAAGGTGGGGGGGAGAATTTAGATGGATTTGAAACACTTTTTTTTAAGGTAAACATCACAATGGCCTATGAAAAAAGTCACAAAGAATTTCACAAAGTGGAAGGGGAAAAGTAAGAGTTGTAATAATAACTCTTGATTCATGAGAATTAAAGTGACTTAACAAACCTTAATTGCAATTATTTCTTTAAAAGAAAATTTTCCTGACAAAACATTGTAGTGATGCAAATGCGTCTGACTTGCAGAAAATAACTTCTCAGACCTCAAGGATGAGAAGGTGAGGCTGAATCAGGGTTTCTATGTAGCAGCCCAATTTTTGCAAGTAAATGTTAAGTTTGTTTTTCTACCATCTACTGCAATGAAAATGTTTTTTACAGAAACTAAATAGTTTGGTTTAGTTTAAAAGATAGAGATGAGACATAGCTGGTAGAGGAAGTGTTTTGTCAATGTATACAAGTGGATAAGAAAAAAGCGTCTTTGTTGCTTTTCCTTTCTTTCATAGTCTAACGGTCTTCTAAAGTTTTGGTTCAAATTAACTGTAATTTAAATTGACCATCTTTCACATTTTCACCCTTTTCTTCCTATTCTTGCACAGTGCATTGAGTTTTGTGTATAGAAATTCTCACAAATTCTATACTAAGTCACTTATTTCAAGAAAATTGGTTATGGTGCTTAGTGCAAGGAAGCAAACCCTGTAAATATTCATTTGGATGTGATGTCCAACATTTTTCATCATTTCTAAAGGCTCCATGACTTTAATGTTCATTACAGGATAAGGTCGGATAGTTTTATAGAGGAAAATTCTGCAAGTGCAGAGAATTTTGGGGAAGATTATCTTTTACAATTGTCAATAATGTAGTCTGTAGTTTTGTATTTTTGGGGTATAGTTATATATATTTCCAGATGGCTCCGTGCTGGTGATCAGGTTTTGTACTCCATTTTTATTTTTAAACCAAATAAATATTAATAATATTTCTCTTTGATTTGAGCAGATTAGGTTAGCATCTGGTGGGAAACTGGAAATGTGGAAAGGAAAATGAAATTTAAACTCTTCAGGTAATTTTGGAGAACTATATTTAGGTACTACGGTCAGTAGATTAGGCTATTAACGACTAACATTAGCTTCTTTGCTGACATACTTCAAAATTCCTACTTACAGACTCAATGACATGCTCAACTGACATTCTCAATTCCTACTTTTAACTTAATTATGTAATTCTGTTTCGAACCTGGATGTGTCTGGCTCATGACGATTCCATGAGCAAACTTTTTTTTCTGCTGAATCCTAATACAAAGTATCAATTGAATGTTGTTTTTTAACTAGGAAGGAACTTAATCTTGTCTGTTAATCATAGGAAATCAGATTTTCATCATGCATGCTTTCTGTTGAGTACGACTCCAGAACTAACTGGCAGTGTGACTGACTGTGGGTTCTGCCAGTACCAAAAGTCAAAATTGAATTAAAAACCACCTGCATAAATTTGCAGAGTAGGTAGGACTTCTGTAGACTCCCATTAGGAGGGCAAGAAAATTCCCTGAAGGTTCAAGAAGAAATGGTAATAAATGAAACATCAGCTCTGCTGAAGTTGTTGGCAACATTGCTTTTCTTGACTGACTGCAGAGTTTGCCAGTTTTGGATAAATTAGCTTGTTGAGCCATAAAAGGTAAAATTCTTAAGTCCCAAAATGAACCAGATCAGTTTTTTTCTTCTGCTATGCACATGGTACTCAAAGATTCTTTCCTGGAGCTACTGGCTGTTGGACGCTACAACTTGGTATTTGCTTTCTCATGTTCTGTGTGATATAAATAATAAATAAAAATAAAAATAAAGGAATTATTTACTTGAGTACCCATTATGCTTTAGAAAGCATGAAAACCACAGAGTTTTCTACTTCCTGATTTTAAAAATTGTTATAATATCATAAATACTGCATTATTTATTAACATTTTCTGGTTGTTTTGCTGTTTTTTGGCTAAATAGAGAGTTTTATGCCTGATGTAATATATGAAAATATATGCATCTATTTCACTAATTCATTATATGGTTATTAAATGCATAATCATTTTCCTACAGTTTTAATATCCATATTAAAAATAATTTTCCTCTGCTGTGTTCAGTACATTCACACGTATTTGTTGTTAATTCTTTATAGTATGCTGTTAAAAGTGCATTTTACAGAAGCTTTTTAGCTCTTCTCAACAATAGCCCCTATAGGTGGTACTTTTACTAAGAGGAATATTGAGTTAGGGAGTCTCTGGACATACTTTATATTTTATATGCCAGAAATCTAGGAAATCATGGTTTTAAAAGGCCTCCAAAAAAAAAAAAAAGGTCTTTATCACTTTTTGGTTCTGTTTTCACTATTTATTTTCTTCAGTTGTGCTCATTTAAGGTGTCCTTGTTTTGGCTGGGGTAGAGTTGATTTCCTTCCCAGTGGCTGGTGTGGGGCTGTGTTTTGGATCTGTGCTGAACACAGGGTTGATAACATGGAGATGTTTTTGTTATTGCTGAGCAGGGCTTGCACAGAGCCAAGGCCTTTTCTGCTTCTTGTATCGGCCACGCTGGTGAGGAAGCTGGGGGTGCTTGGGAGGGTGGGAGGAGACACAGCCCAGACAGGTGACCCCAACTGACCACAGGGATATCCCAGATAAGATGATGTCATGGTGTGGGCCAGAGCTCTATAAGTGTTTTTAGTGAGAACAAAAACTGTATTTTACAACTAGTATTCTATTATATTAAAACTGAACACTCTTGGCTATTAAAAAGTTGTAGGTATTTCAGGTAACTTTTAAAGGACTTGTAAAATGTTCTTTTGAACTGTCTTTATAACGACTCTTGTTTCACTAAAACTTTTAATCCAGGAAAACCCCAAGCAAACCCAAAACAATGCAACCTTTATTCTAGCTTTCATTTTCAAAGATGAAAAAAATTAGATTACATTTATATTTGCCTATTGACCTTGTACAGAAATTATGCATTGAATTTTTGATTAAAACCAATCTCAGCAGTTGTCCAAATGTAAATCTCCCTTTTCCCAAGTATTAATCAAAACAGCACATTTTTTTGTTAAGAGAATTTGTGTGCAACCCTAGCGTCCTTCAAGAGCACAGTTAATAAAGCCAGTCTTCTCTAGGAAACTGTTATAAAATTATGACACTGCTTCAGAATGATTTGTAAGTTTTGTCACAAAAACATATGCTGTTGTTATGGAACACTGGAGTTAAAGGTATTCATTGCTTTCTGGTTTTTAATCTTCCCTGGATTTTGGGTTGTTTAAAGTTTTTATTTTTTTGCTGTTATTTTCGTTCGTGTCTATTTCCAGTGTGCAAACCTACTGCTACAGAAAGTGATAAATTGTCTGTATCAAGCACTGATCCTTGAATGTCAGCTCATAGAGCAATGAATTTTATATTCTTGTTTAAATTGCTGGTAAACTTGAGTTTGTCTAGTGTTCGTTCATTCTTTACATGCTGTTAGAGAAATGATAAACTCTGTAGGCCAGGCAAAACTGTTGCTTATCAAAAGTTACTGTCTACATGGTTTGTCAAGCAACCCCTATGTTTTTACTTGTGTAAAACTTCAGAGGTGAAGAGGGATGAGAAAATTGAAATGTAAACTTTGGCCTTTGCAAGAAAATCTAGGTTTGGTAGGTACTAAGATCTATGAAAAACTGATGTGCAGTCCTGCACTTAGGTGGCTTTAATATCCGACAAGACACAATCATAACATACACTAAATTATTCTTGATTCATAAAAAAGAAGAATTTTTTTTTTTAATATAGCAGATTTAGGACTACCCACTTTTATTGAGGTTTTCCTTAGCTTACAGGTATTAAATAGTGATTAATGGATCCTACAGACTTCTTTTTGGAGAAATATGGTGTTTCTGTAAATATTTTTAAAGTAGGTCCTGCCTGTGTTCTTCTGGGCTGCCAAAAATTTCTGAAATAAATTTATTTCATTTATAATAAACTATAAATATAGAAACAAAATAATATTGTGATAAATTTCTTGGCCTTCTTACTCGAGTCTTGTCATATTTGCAGTGTAGCACAGTTAGAATGATTTTCTGCCTCCTCCATTGGACTATTGGTGAGACAGACATACAGTAGATTTTCTTGAAATACAAATAACTTTATAAACTCATGAACTTTATGAGAAGCTATAACTTGAGAAGATAATGCTACTTAACCAATAGTACTGAGGGGGCTGACTAGACAAAGAAAATTTAATTAAAAAAAAAAAAAATTGTAACAACATGGATATTAGCAAAATCCCAAGAAAAATACTTCCATTTCACTATCAGCTCCTTGGGGGAAAGAAGATTAAATGCTTCCATAGTATTTTAATTCTGAAATAGCCTCAAACTTCTGAGAGGTCTTCATTTAGAAGCATCATGTGTCTAGTGGTAGGTTTCCTCATGTTTCTTACATGTTTACATGTTTTCATTGGCACTGTGATGGACAGATTTCTGCAGAATGCTTATATGCTGTTTCATCATCAAATCACTGGTAATGATTGCAGAAATTGTTAAAATTATTATTTTAGGTTAGAAAATACTGTGGTGTGATAGAATACGTTGCAGATGATTGTGAATTCTAGCTTATTTTGTTTTATATGAATTTCATAAAAAATTATCAATTTGTTAACAAGAAATTATAACTTTATATAAGTTTTCCTGGGTTCTAGCTGGATCAGAGGAGGGGGTGTTGGTGGTGTTATTGTGAGATTAACAGTAATTTTGTTTCAAATGAAAAAATAAATGGTTCTGATTCTTATCCTTTTGCTGTAAAGGTAAATGGAAAATCTGGATGTATTCTATGTGTATATGACTTGTCTCACTATGTAAATAGGTAAGGTTATGGTATAGTAGAAGAATCTTTCCGTATGGCTGAGACTGAATTCTTGCAAGTTACATTTAATGTGTTGGAATATTAAATTTGGGCTTTTTATAATCCCAAATACATTGGAGTAAACTTCTTCACTGGATTAGCAGTACTTTGTTTTAAGATCACCTTTGCTCTGATTTTAAGATCACACATTTTTTGTAGGGTGTATTATTAGAAGGTTTTCTTGCTGAATTTTAGTCCTAGACCTTAATCTGGCCAGGCAACTCATCGTCTTCCACCCCTTGAATGTTCTGTTTGTCTCTATACCTTTTCTTGCACCCCTCTTTGGAAGAATAATAATGTAGGAATATGCAGTTTTGTAAAATACTAAGTTGTCTTGATGCAAAACTTCTTCCTTTACTATATTCTTATCTTTCCTCCTGAATATCCTGTGTCAAGCTCGGCCAGTTTCTTAGAAAATGGAAGAAGTCAATGTTTCACTGCATCTAACAATTCTATTGGACTCCAGTGTCTGAAAACATACATTTATACATATATATCATTATTAATTTTCATTGCAACATTATTGCTGTTACTGCAGCTGCTATTTCAGCTATTCAGTATTGAAAGAGCACTGGCCACCAGCAAAATCTGTTTAAATTGTTCACTGTAATTTTGATGTGCCCTTCTAAAGGCTTATTAGTGACTGAGCTTGAAGATGATGCCAGGAATTTTAAAACAGCTGATTCTAATTTAGTCTTTCTTTCTCTGAAATATTTCAGTTATATTCCTTTTTCTTTGACTTTGAGATAAGTATAATTTAGTACAATACCCTCTGAATGTGGAGAAGGGGCCAGATTGCCTCATGGTGACTTATAGATGGAGTGACAGTTCTAGCACCAGACGTAGAACTTGGAGAGTATGGCATGATGGATAAAAGAATTAATGTCTACATGTAGCTAAGATTGAGTAAAAATCTTGAATGGGTAAGCAAAACCCATGAAAATAGGTGATCTCTGGAAAGTAGTAACACAGATAACACTTACATTTTTTTCCTAGCAAAAGTCCTCTGAACTACTTTTACTCACTACACATAAAATGTGCAGTCTAGGTTTCAAGGGTGGAGGAGTGCTACATTTTATTCTCAGAATAACAAACTAGTAGCCTGGAATGCTGAATGACTTCAAAATGCCCACTTGGGCATGCATCATCCATGTGTTTGACTGGTACAACTAGGAGTAGAGTAAGAGTAGGAATTCTTCTAGTTGTTTGTAAACACTTCCCCCCAGTAATAATAAAGCTGTTTCATTTTTTGTTTCTGGTATGTTTCTGTTTCTAAACTGGAAGAGAATCTCACTGAAGAGTTGCCTGAAATCAAGGGCCGTTAAGGGTCACTTAACTGTCATGAAGCCATATTATTTGTGTATCCAAGTAGTTAAACTGTTTAGATAAACTTTCAAAATGGTCTTTGGTGTCTTCCCTACCCTTACTCCCATCAGAATTTTACACCTTTTGGAATTTCAAGTCAGTATAGCCTGCCAATTTCTTAGGTTTTATGTTTACAACAAGAAGTTTTGACGGGTTGTTTGGGAAAGAAATAAGGAGATTATTTGATTTAAATGCTGAAAAAGCTGGAATTTCTGTTGCAGTAGAGAAACAGAATTAAAAGAACTACTAATTACTGTTCTAAAGAGCCTATACAGAAAGAAAGGTAGCAAATTTCAATATGGAGGACTGTGGAGGACATTTCAGTTCCAAGTAAAGGTAATACTTTTTGAAGTTAGAATAGATGTGCCTTTTCATAGCTTTTTGATAGCTAACTAAATTTAGTGGTGAAAATCAAGAAATTGGTGGGAAGGTTTTGCAGACTGCTGTATTACATTTCAGTGCTGACCTGGAATAACTCACTTTTTTATTGCTGGTCTTTTGTGACAGGAAAGTGCCAGAGACAGACCTATGCAAAATTACCAGGGCTTTAGTTAATGCTTCGGGGTTTTTCTCCTGCTCAAAAATATCCAGAGTACTGCTTTATACTAAGATGTAGCACCAACAGCCACAGATACAAAGTGTGCACACATCCCTTTTTAGCCAGCCAGTGTTTTGCCTTGTGTTCTGCACTACCTGAATTAATTACCACTGCTAAGGCTCTCTCTTATTTCATTTTACGATTACTCCTTCTTAAGACTGGCCTCTAATTCAGCTTTCAGCATGAATAGGATGGCAGATGTTCAATTAGGATGTATCTTCTGTTAATTAATAGTTGAATTCTGTGTCTTGTAGTCAGGTCTTTAAAGGTTTGAGATGCTCTAGCTGCTTTGGCTAAATTCAAGTTACCACAGCTGTTTCTCTTATTTGTCTTTAAGCCTTTGCTAAGCCTGTCATAACTTCAAGTGCAGTTTTGCACTAGAGAATGAAGAGTGGCAGAACACAGCCCTGACACTGTAGATACTCATATCTTTCTCCACATATGTTCTGCTGTCTCCATCAGCGTATCCATATTCCCTTTTCTCCATCTGTTGGACTTTCTGATGTGAAGTACTTCATGTATGAAGGTCAGATAGACCCATCTGAAGGCCTGAAACTGATTCTTTGTTATTTGTTTAGTACTCCTTGTTAATTCTTATCCAGCAAAAAGTCAGTGCCAGATAAATAGAAGGCAATGTTTTTTTCTTTCCCTCCCTTCCTTCCTTTGTATTTTGAAAGAGACACCTTGTAAGGCTACAGCATTTGTCTTCATGTTTTCATATAACTTCCACTACCATGTGAAACTAAAACCAGCTTACAAAACCCTTTTTTATTTCCAGAAGTGCTCACAATATGCACACAAAAAAGGCCATGTGTGATTGAACTTGCACTGAGAGAGTTCTATGGAAATCTGCTTTGTAGAAGTATTCTCTGACTGTACCTTTCCCCAGCAGTTTGTTATTTCAGTCAGGTCAGCCACAGCTTTTTCTAGGTAGAAAATGCAGGATTCTGATATTACACTTTAATGATTGGATGCTGTTGGGTAGAGAAATTATCTAATAAAATGCATTTGTGTCTATTGTGGTTTGACATCCATCAGAAATGCTTTTTTGTTTTGTACTTTCATGTAACCTATACCCATTACATGCTTTTTTTTGCCTAAAAGTTGCTATGAACTTCTGAGAATAATTTCACTTTGATTTTTTTTTTCTTCTTTCTCTAACTGAATTGCATAGAAATAGGTCTGAAAAAACTGCCTGAGCACTCCGAATGCCCGATTTTCTATTAATTTGAAGTCATGTAAGTGGCTTTGAAAAATATAGCACAAAAGCTAAGTCACCCTAGGGTGACATTTCAAATTTGCTGAAGTTGATGGTAAGATCTACATTGATTTGGGCAAGACTAAGGACTTACCCTTACATAGCGCTGGGATAAGGCTCTAAACTAGTCATAAATCCATTCATTTGACAAAAACAATGAAGAAGGTCCTTAATATGAAGGGAGACGATCTCTGTTCATGTGAATGAAGTTAACTTCATGCTTAAAGGTGGGTACTTTCGCACTTTCACTGAGTGAGAGACTGAGAGGAAGTCAGTTTTTGTCTCATTGTAGTGGGAAAACTTGCCTAGGTTGTGAAGAGGTACAGTGCTGAAATTGTGTGAAGCAGAGAGGACTTGACATTTCTCTTTAAATCTGTTGTGGTTTGGTTTTATTTCTGTGAACATAATTTGTAATAGGAAAGGTCAAATCATTGCAGAAGTAGATGTCTGTCTTAAGCTAGGTAGGTATTGGGTGTGGGTAGCATAACCATTTACAGAGCCAGCTTTCAGAGAGAAAGCCCTATGAAAATTCAAATCTAGTTTGACAGAGATTGTCTTTTCAGTTGGAAGTATTTTGTTTTACACAAATGTAGTCCTTTCCAAAAAGTTTAAGAGGCATAGGTGAAGTTGCTTTTGACAGGAAGTAAACTGTATGCATAAACTCAAACAAATTCTGTATTTTATAGGCACCAGCATGGCCAGTATTGTTGAATAACAATTTCTGATGGGTATGCATATGCTTTCTTAGCACATTTTCACAAGACCTAAGGGCCAGTGAACTTCATCATCTTCTGAAGCATTAAGTAGAAAAAGCCTTTATTGGATTTTTCCTCTTATTAAGGAACTTCTATTTATTTGCTGAGTTGAAAAGGACCCACAAGGATCATAATTTAGAATGTGTGTAATGATAGAGTTATTTTTTTACATTAAATATTTTTTATGCCACTTATGGAACCCAAGATCATTGACAAGCTGAATAGAAATAATGTTACCCTTTTCTTCAGTTTCACAAGCTTTTCTGGACCTGCTTTCAATGCCTTGATAGTTTCATGAAATAATAATGAAACGCAACCCCGTCTCTCTCCTAAGATAACACACAAAAACACCCAAACCAACTGCACATGCAGAAGGAAACCTTAGATCTTTAAGCTTATGAGGCATAGAGAAGTGTTGTAAATTGAAAGAGAAGAAAGGTAGCAGTTAAAACTATTCATTGCTGATCTGAGAAAAAAATCCTAGAATGACAATGTGTGACTAATGAAAGTGCTAGTTGAAAAAGATCAGACTACTTCATTTGCATTCTGCCTTTTGTTTGCTCTGCAGATATTACAAAGGCCTTTTAAAAAACAGCCCCACTCTCTACATATTAGGATATAACATTCACAGTGTTTCCATACACCCACCTCTTTATATTTGTAACTTTTAGAGCCCAGTTTCTATGCCACAATGCCTCGATAATTTATAACTGTTCTGCATCAAACAAGCAATCCTATTACTAAATAAAAGCATTCCCCTACTAGTTCACTTGTTTTTAATGTCCATATAATCAATAGTAGTGGTTGGTGATTTTTTTTTTCTGGTTCTGTATATTGGCCTGGTTATAAATTTAAAAGGTGCATTGGGAGAACTGGTTCAGTTCCATTCAGAAGTAAATATAAACGTCTATTAAAAAAAAAAATCCAATTATCTATATTAAAGAAACCTTTCTTCGAATCTTGTTTTTATTGAATTAGAAGGCTGATTAAAATGGGGAAATACTTGAAGTGCTACAGCTTTACTGTTTTTAAAATGAAATCAATGAAATCCAAGTGTGTTATCATGTTAACATGCTTTCGTGGTCTACAGCCAAAAATGATATAAGAAAGCTATGAAAAAGCCTGCTTTTTGTGGTGTTTTTTTTTTTTTTTTTTTTTTAAGTAAGCACATTCTAGAAAAGTTTTAGCTCAAATCTTTTGGTTAAATCTGCCAATATCTCTTTTCTTTTAATTTGCCGCTCAAACATGAATTTGTCACTTGAAACACTTCTCAGATAAACTTGAGACATCAAGACTGGATGAACAGTACATAAATCGTGGGAAATAACATTTAAAATAACCAAGTTTCACAAGTTTTCTCCCTTCATGAGTTGTTTTCCCCTTCATCCTTTTTATTTTAGGTTATTTTTATGGACTATCAGTAAAATATAACAGAATACCCAATTTTAAAGTGTTTGAGATGTAGGAAGAATCACCTGAGCCTACAGTTTCTGAGTTCATCTGCTCAGTTTTAGGGATGTCAAATTTATCCTTTTTCTACAAAAAAATTAGAAACCTGCTGGTTTAGAGCTCTGTGTAATTGTACCCAGAGCATCAATCCTGCACAAAATCTTGGCTTCACAGACAAGAAGTCCATATGCCTCTGACTTCTAGGAGCCATCAGTGGTAGTGATTCTGGTACCCGTATGTAAAATACGATGCTAGGGTTTGTGGTTTTTTGTTGTCCTGCCCGTTCTCTTCTTCTCTGGTAACAAAATGGTGCTCTGACTTAAGGCTTCAATTTATCACAGACATTTTCCCATTACCTTTGACCTTCTTTCTCTCTTTAGCCTGTGAATGAGGATGTTATGGATGAACAAAAAGAATAAAAGCTTTACTTAAAAATGGTGGCCTAATTTTGTGTTGAACAGTTTTAGAATTGAATGCAGCCAGAAAAGAACTGAAGTTCAGACAGCTGGTTGAAATCTGATGGATCAAGACTGAAGGAGAATGGATCCTTCATGACACTAACAATGTCCGTAATCGGTGTGCTAAAGATTACTTGAGTTTCTTACTAAATGTTTCAATAATTAAACTTGAAATGTAATAAAGTAATTACAAGTAAGTGTGTATGGCAACTTTATCATCTTTGTGTTTTAGGATTCAACAGAGAGTTTCATTGTTTTGGATTTATTGCAAATTTTTTATGACTTGTGAAAGCAATACTGAATCTTTGAACATGCTCCCTGCTGTGGAATTTAAGTGCAGTCAATGTCTTAAAATAAATCTACTAACAAAAAAATACTTTAAAAATTCAATAACATCTTGAACTTCTTTATTAGAAAATTATGTGTGCATTTAAATATTAGTGAAGTTAAATATATAATTAAATAGAATGTTTACATTTTTCACTCTGACTTAATTAAACATAGTCATTCTCATTCTACATGTCTTTTGCACTGTATTTCAAATATTGAAAAATTATGTTGGCAGTGAGTTTGAGCACTATTGCTGAGGATACTTTGAGCTGATCTCAGATTATTAAAATGGAAACCTGAACCAAGGTTGTGACTGCATTGTATAATAGCCTTATCTTTCTCAAACTGGATTTTAACTCTGTCTTTAGATTAAGCAGTGCTTACATCTGCCCTCTTCCTGGCTTATGCCTTTTGTTTACCTGTTGTTTTGTGACGGAAAACCAAGAAGGCAAAAATCTTCTTACACAATCAATCATATGCTGATTTCAGTTAATAGGAAAAAACATTGTACATATCAGATGATCATCCCATCTCAAGGATACAGTGAGTAACATGCAGAAATTAAAGCTATAGGCTACTCTTCCAGCTTATGGAATATATTGTGTATCCTTATGGTAGTTCTTTGCTATCATTTTGTTGAATCCTTTAGAGAGGAGCTGTGAACTTGAGATAGACACAGAGATTCACATCTCATGAGTAGCCTTCATTCTAAATGTAACTTCTATTTGAAAATGAGCAACACTTACAGCTATTTGCCTAATACCATAAGCTGTCTGGGAAAAAGACCTCATTTCTTCAAATATTTGTCAGTTCTTAAAAGGCTGCAGCTGTAATTTGGCAGTGCAACATCTCTCTACTTGAAGTAAGTGGACTTATAGAGCAAGAATTTCTAGGTAACAAGTCTAGATCCCTTCTGTTGTAGAAGCTGATGTTGAGTTAAAAGACTTGCCTTCCTTACTTAGAGGAATTTTCCCATCTTGCTGATTCTATCATTCTAAGATTATGAACACCAACCCCTAACCCAGAGCTGCCATGTTCACCACTAAACCATGTCCCCAAGTGCCACATCTACATGTCTTTTAAATACCTCCTGTGAGGGTGACCCCCCTGCTTCCCTGCGCAGCCTGTTCCAATGCTTGACAACCTTTTTGAAGACATTTTTCCTAATATCCAATCTAAACCTCCCCTGGTTCAACTTCTGGCCATTTCTTCTCATCCTGTTGCGGTTACCTGGGAGAAGAGGCCAACCTCCACTTGGCTGCAGCCTCCTTTCAGGGAGTTCTAGAGAATAACTTCCCCCTGAGTCTCTTTTCCCAGGATAAATACACCCAGCTCCCTCAGCTGCTCCGTGTGCTCCAGACCCTTCCCCAGCTCCACTGCCCTTCTCTGGACGCTCTCCAGGCCCTCAGTGTCTTTCTTGCAGTGAGGAGCCCAGAACTGGACACAGCACTCGAGGTGTGGCCTCACCGGTGCTGAGTACAGGGGGACAATCACTGCCCTGGTCCTGCTGGCCACACTATTGCTGATGTAAGCCAGGATTCCATTGGCCTTCTTGGCCACCTGGGCACAGCTGGCTCTTGCTCAGCTGCTGTCAACTGGCACACACAGGTCCTTTTCAGAGAGGTTTACTTAATGTAAAACCAGCATGTTTTCATACCAATTCTCTCACTGTCCTAGGAGGTAGGATCTAGAACAATTAGAAGTGACCATCCAATTTCCAGTCTCAATTTACTACTTTCCAGGCCCTACATGCTCTTACCACCTACAAGACTTTCCAGTTCCTAAATTTTATTTTTTAAAGAAGGCCAAGTCTTTCAGATTTTGTTTTATTGGTTTTTTTTATTGTCTATTTGTCTCCAGACAATTTTTCTTTTGTCTGGAGGAAAAAGGCTTGTAAGAGGCCTGAAATGCCACTTTAAAAGTACAAGGGTTAAAAACAGACCGAAAACAAACAGGAAAAAGAAAGGTACAAACCCTAACTTCTGTCATCTGTAAGTTTCTGGGAATCTACACACAGACTTTGGAACAAAAGAGTTATATTTGCTTGTTGGAAGGTGAGACGGAATTCAATTTATGCCATCTGTCACAGGTGTTGAAGATTATATTCCTATATTGATGTGTGTGAATAGCTTGGTCAATGTCAGTCATGTGCAGAACACAGTTGTTTTGAAGAAAATATCTTCTGTTTAAAGGGAGAATATTTCTCTTCTCTTTATCAAATAGGGAAGTATAGTTCCATGTAATCAAATCTTGCTGTGGGGTTTGCCATTAAGCTTTGTGCTGTACATAACTTGAAGTATATGCTCTTTATACAGCAGTCATGGTAGCTTAGAGGATTTAAAATTCATCTTTTGCTCTTTTGCTTTTATACTCTATCTGGAAGTTTAAAAGTACTTTTGTAAACATCTGTAGTATTTCCTTTCTTATGCTTGTTTCTGTTCTGCAGAACGAATATGTTGTCCAGGGAAAGCAGAATTTCAAACAGGAAAAAATATTGCAGGAATTCCATTGCTCCATCTTCATGTCACAGAAATACTTGAACAGGCTCCTTTCCAGTTTGTCCCCTCTTTGTTAGAGCAGAGCAGGATGGCTACTTTGACAATGGACTCCTTCACATCTCTGCAGAGCTCTTAGCAACAGATGTTTTGGAATTCCGTGGTGCTGCATTAGACTGCTAAATCACAATATGTCTGCAGAAAGACAGCAGTGTACAACAGCGAGCAACTCTCATCACAATCTCATTGCTGCACGACGTTGTACGGGTCTGAAAGTGTGCATTTTTGGAGAGTCATGTAAACTCCTTCAGAATTAACCCGCAAAAGCGCTTTCCTTGTTAATTGGCGTGACAAACTAGTGGGTAATGCGTGGCAAATGAAGAACTTCTTCACTGAAATAAGGCAGTCGAGTTAAAACAATTTTTCCTGCTAATGCAATGCAATCGGGGCACATTTGCTTGTGTTGAAGGTTTAACGATACCTTCTCTTATGTTGAGTGTGTCTGGTTTTTGTGCCATGCAAGCAGGGAGTCCCATGTGAGCCGAGCAGCGGCTGCTGCTATTTCTCCAGAAGGTGGTAGCATTGCTCTGTGCTAGTTCAGAGCATCTGCATCCTCCTCTGTTACTTCCAGGCCTTTATTCACGAATGCCTTATTCATGCTCAGGAGCCATACTTCTGTAGTATATTTTATATTTAAATAGCTAGAAGATTATTTGTAAATTTAGGTTTGTTGCCCTTTTTTGTTTGTTTGTTTTAATGTTTTAGAAGTGTATTTTTTTATTTTGTTGCTTTCTAAGTCAATCTGCAGGGGTTTTACTCTTCAGTACTGAAACAATGAATGCAACATGCACACAAAGTAGATCTAGAAAATGCAAAGCCACAGATCCACTGCTGAAACTATCTTGGAAGATCTTCTGCTTGAATTTAGGCCCCAAAGAGGTATTACCTATTGTGCAAATGAAGAAGTGAAGTGAATTTATTTTAAGATGCACTGCACAACACAACTTCAGCTGTGGGAGCTGTGTGCAGGAGGTTCCAGGGCTGTGCACAGCCTGGCAAGGCTGGATTGAAGGAACTTGGTCTGGCATGGAGGAAAACTGGTATCCAGGCCTTGTGGCTGTGACACTGAGAAGGCTGAGCCTATTACTCAGCCCCTAAAATCCAAGGTGGTGAGGCTTCTTTCAGGTTTGATTCCTACTCTCCAATTCATCAGTGGCACTGGATTGTATGTGGCTGTCAATTCTGGCAGCAGCATATTTTTTAATAGTAGAAGGCTTTCCCAGTGGGACAAGCTGCAGCAGAGAAAGTGTTTGTTTTCCTTCTGTGTTTCCTTAAACCTCACAAACCTGGTAAAAAGCCTGATATTTTCTTACATGAAAGGATTAAAAGGAAAATTGTTTATTGTTTTTATGAGGACATCCATACTACAGTATGCACACAACCTGACATTTCAAGAGAAGAAAAAAAGAAATAAAGTTTAGAACAGGAAAATCAGCACTCCCTCAATACAATCAACACTTACTATAGTATGAGGTAATCTCTACACCTAAGAATAAGAGAGAAGCAAGTTCAAAGCCAGTTACCTTGATTGATGAGGATTATCTAAGGAAGCAGAGCTCTAAGTGGCCTTTTGAAGTGCTGAATTTAGAAATAGAACACTAAGGAAGGCTCTCAGTTGTTATTATGAGAGCAATTTATAAATGAATAATTGTGGTTTTGGTTCTTGTGCACTATATACTTGAGGGAATATTAATGTGAATGTCCTTTAAAGGGTTTTAAGGTTTCTCCAGGTGCAGGTGGCAAATTCTCTGTAGAATGGTGAGAAACAACAAACTGTAGGAATAGGTGGGTAAGGAGATCACTCCTAGTTTGGAACAAAACCCACTTGCCTTGAATTTGTATTCCGTGGAGTTGAGCTGTGTGAAAGCAGCTGTGGGCCATTGCAATCATGATGGAAGACACTGGGTTTGTACAAATGGTAGTGCTGGCATAATGGTGAACTTCAGGGCTCTGGGTTTCTGTTAAGAAGATGTAGAGTCTGGTTTCTGCTTCCCTCCACAAACCAAGCCCTTCTAGCATTTTTTCATAGCACCTCACAGCACAGACATTCCTGTATCTGCACAGAAAGCGGGCAACTGTAGTGCAGTACTGAACTCAAGAATGAGTAATGCCAGTTCAGTTGCAAGATGGGGATAACAAAGTATTAAACAAAAGTTTCTTGATAGCCCTTGATAGCTCTTGTGTCTTGAATCCTGATTTGCAAGGATTTTTTTAATATATTGCTATTTAACACTATGAGTTTCTGTACGTGTTGAAAGTTAGCCAGGGTGCTTAGTACATATGGGATTGCTTCTGCGTGTACACCTTACCCCACAATTAATGAATTGAATAATTGATCTATTTGTAAATGTTGTCTTCTGACTGACAATACAAACTGAAAAATATGCCCAGTTTCTAACTTTTGAATACAGTAAGAGCAACAGCCATGAGGATATGTATGCCTGACACCTCTTTAAAATGTAAAACCACTTCTTTTCCCTGGGGTCTTTATTCTCTAAAAGTGTTAATTAATCTATTGCACTAAACTTGAAAAATGCTTTATCAGTTGTTGAAGTACATGCCAAATTTTCTCAGTTTTTCCTCTCTTCTCCCTGTTTTACTGTTTTCTTGCAGCATGAGTTCAGTTGAAGCAGAGTCTTGGATCTTCTGTCTAATGGGGATGGGGCAGCCCACAAAAAAACCAAAAAACCCAAACAAACCAAAGTGGAACTAGGCTGGGCTGTATTATTTTTCTGCATCACATTTTTCCAAGGAAGTGTCAAATCCACTGCTTGCTGAATCAGTCTAGTCTTCCCAGCCACCCTCTACTACTTTCCAGAATTTAATGTTTAAATAAATTTACTCTAAATCACCTTTTTGTGCACAAACAGATATAATAAATCTTAAACAGAGGAGGCAGGTGTTGCAGAAACCTGTTTGGCAGTAGTAGTTGTTTTTTTTTTTCTCATTAATGACTTTAAGATAAGCTTTTTGTTTGATGTTTCTGTTATCTGCCAAAGAATGGAAAATCAGACCAAGGCACATTCTTGATGCATACAGATCTATAGTTATCAACTAAACTTTAAAATTTCCGAGGAAAAGTGTCTTCAAAGGAGCTCGGATTTCTTCCTGTCCTTGCCCAGTGGGTTCCCCAGCGCTGTTGAATGCTCCTCTGAATGCCTCCTCTGAGGAAGGAATTTTTTTTCCGAAGCCTTGAAGCCGATTTTCCTCTAGATGGCAGGACCACTTTAGGCTTCGCAGTAGTCGCTGAGGTATTGCTGGCCCCTGATCCCCAAGGTGGTTCTGCTAATTTGGTTGCTGGGAGAACTTTATATGTGGTGAACAACTGGGGAAAGCTGGGTGAGAAACAGCCCATGAGCAGTCTTTACGGGGCACTTGCTGAGTGATGCATCTGCTGCTCTGACATCCACACCGATCTCTGAGCTGCTCTGCAGCGGTGTTGTTCACCATGCACGAATATACTGTGCATTGATATAGTATACCAATATATTGAGATTCTCCCTTATGTGTTCACAGGGCACAAAAGGCAAATTTCATGTGAAATAGAAATGATGTCTCTACCGTAATCTTTGTGTATTTCTTTGTTTCAAGAAGTACAGGCTGCGTCAAGGTATTCTATCAGTCAGTGCTGCTTTTCTCATGAGTGAAAGCAGCCATGTTTGTGTGTTGTTGGCGTATCAAGTCACCTTCCCACTGTTTGCTTATTTTGTTGTACAGTAGCAATTCCACACAAGCAGGATCAAAACCATTGCTCTGACATCATCACTTTCTTTTTTTTACAGTAATAAAGGCTCTTTTTCTATCTTTTGTAGAAATAATTAATCTGCTGAGACAACCTAGGGGTTCTGTCGTGGCAGTGGGATTTAAACATTTAGACATTCAATACCAGCTAAAGGAATTTAACAAATAAGCTGTTGTTTATTTTTTCCTTTCATGGAAGGTTATTCTCTGTATGTAAAATGGTGACAAACAGTATCTTCTTCTTCTTTGGGATGCTCTTAGAGTTATAAAAAACGTAGGAATATGCAGTAGATTGGGAGGCTTGGTTCAGGGTGATAAGTACTGTAGCAACCCCATTTTCATACTGTAGGTGTCTTGGTTACCAATGAAGGAAGTTTATCAAACACTATTTGTAACAGTGCTACTTCAGGTTGTACCTAAAATGTTTGCCATTATAGGCTGTTTTGAAAAACAGGATGAAATGAAGAATTTAGTAAAGCAATCTGTGAGAGCGGCACAGGAATGCCAAAGTGATTTTGTTAATATGCTCTTAATAGGCATGAGAAGCTCTGAGATGGTTCCTATGTTATACAGGAATTTGAAATCTACTTTGATCATTCTCATGTATTTGTATCATGTTTGGACCAAATTATGAACTCATTTGTAGCTCATAATTTACTATCCTTAACAGGAAGAAGTTAATGCTAATTCTCCTGACAACTGGGACACCGGTAGTGTTTGGCTTGGTTCAATTTAGCATGAGTTTGAAAAGGGGGTTGTGTGGAAGTAGATAACCTTTTTCTTCAGAGATAAATACTTGAAAAAAATCCAGTTTTCCCTTTCCTGACACTGAGAAGTTTATAAAGCTTAGTAATTCTTAGGTCTGCATAATTTATAGCTCAGCATATTGCTAAAAGCATTCTTGAAGCCTAAATTTATAGGTATTTCCTGACAATACAAATTGAAAACTATGTTTCCAGTTTTCATCTAAACACCCTCTTGGTATCTTAAACAACAAAATCATGGTTTTGTGAAGCTAATTTTTCCTGTCAACACTGAAAGAAATATCTGTTGCTTCCATAATATAAAATTGGTAGAAACACTGTTTCTTAAAGACTTTTTTGCAGTGGTTTCCAAGAGTTGATTTAGTGAGATCAGTAGATCAGTGGATCTAGGTGAACAGTAAAAAATATTATTGAATAACTGCATTAATAATGTTTGGTTTTGTAAATTGATTAATGCAAGCATGACGGTGATGAAGATAAGCCTATGAAAAAAGAAAATGACACAACTATTATACCCATTTTATGCCTGAGGTTGTGTTAAGCAAAGCCTTTCTGAAATTCCTACTCTTTAAACTTTAAATGCAATATCTCAGAAACACATAACTGTGAAAAGTTTCTTATCAAATTTTTCATAAGTATTTTAAATGCCTTCAAATAGTGTCTCAGAGTTGCTCATTTAAATGGTACTATAGAATATGGTAAATTTTACAGTCTTAAGATGAATTTATTTATTTTATGAAGCCAGTAAATATACTTTGTTAGACATCTGTAAACCTTGAATCAGACTGTAAAAATGTTGGAGAAAGACAAAGACGCTGTTTTGCCTAGAAAAAAAAAAAAAAAAATGATGTATTTGAGCTTAGAAAACTTGCACAAAATAAGCACTCATTTAAACCAATTTCGATTCCTATTATTCAAAACAAACCATCTCTGAGAATTTACTGAATGCAGGAGTTAAATACATGAAATACACTTTAAGCATTCCATGCCTAAGTGCGAGGGCAGGAAAATCCCTGTTTTCTGTGAGCACGGCTTTGTTGGGTTCTCATGAGCTGATAATGATGCTCAAATGGCTCTTACATTATCTGTTAAAAAGAGCTGTATCAAGCCAAAGATTTTAATCAATACATCTGAAGGAGTGGGTAAGGAGGGAAGAAACTTCCCTGAGTTTTAACTCTTCTGTCTGAACAGATACTTAATGAAAGGACATGGGAAAAAAAACAAAGGTAAAATAAGTTCCCTGCTTCTTTTGGGTATTGGCCATTCTTGTGCCAGGTAATGGTTAATAAATGAACTTTCCTAAGAACATTTTGTCTGCAAGAAGTGTATTTTCCATTGTAACAGCATTGGCAGGATTTTTTTTCCAGCTGATCTATTTAGAAATTACTTATTGTAGACAGAGCACCACATTGATTTTGTGAACTATGAACATGCAAAGAGCCTTGCAAGTGTAGAGCAGCAACAAAAGGTCTGCAAGCCACAAGTTTATGTTATAAAATATGTTGTAATTTTGTTTCTTCAGACGACGACTCTGTAAAGGAAAAGAGGTTCCAAATTGAATCTAAAAACTACATATCTAGCCTTCTCTGCGGCTTGCAAAACAGACTATCAGAAATGACAGAAAAATATATTTTCCAAAGTTTTAGGGAGCCTGTTACTCATTCAAAGCACCTGGGACTATCCTTTCTTGCTTTGCTTATGACTAACATCTCACCTCCAGGCTGGAGGAGCTCTGTCCTGCTGACACTTCCATTCATGGATTTTCATGTCTCTGTTAAATGCCAGCTGAATGTCACTACTATTCACCGGCAAAACCGGCAGAATAAGGGAAAACCTCTGTCTCCAAGATGTATCAGGAAGGGCAGGCAGGTCCTCAGCAAGCCCAAGGCTCCAAAGCACAGCGTGATTAACACCTTGCCATGAGTCATGCTGTGTGTGCCTTTAGCACCAGGAGTCACGGGATGTGCTGGGTTTGCTCACTGCTGATACACGAGGCTGCAGTTCGGCGAGACTAATCAGATCTGTGTGATTTTACACATACCTGTGTGTTAAGGATTTTTGTTCAGGCAGGACTGTCCTTCCCATCTTATCCTCCAGCCTGACCCCCATTCCTCAGGCTCTGTAAAGGCTTCAAGCTGCTATGTAGATCCAATTTCTTACGTTGACTCAGAGGCTTCGTCATGTGCTAGGGATGGCTGAAATGTGTCCTGTTATTTTTCCAAGCTGAAGTGAGGGGCAACATTCAGGTCCTGGCCTTGCTGCAGTGTTCAAAGTCTTTGCCAAAATAGGATGATATCAGTAGGAGAGTTGGAACAACCTAAAAATTTCACCTGTGCTGCTGGAGGAAAGTGGCGTGGAGGGGGGAGGTGGGAAAGAGATTACGGTATTCTGCAGAAGCAAATGATCATTGAAACAAGATCCTTTTGGTGAAGGTGTATGTTTTCCAGTTGAGCAGATGAAGATAAAAAATGTTGCATTCTGTCAGTGAAATTGAATTTATTTTGGAGTTAGAAGTATATTGGAAACCTCTAAGGTTTTTTATACCTCCTAAGCTCGTGGTATTTAAACAAATTTGAGTGAAATTAAACCCAGTTATTTGGTAGAATGTATCTAATTGATTTAAAAAATGAAAGCCTACTTTCAGCTTGACATGATAAACTAACACTCTAAAGGTGATGATGAAACAAGGTGAATGTTATCTACTGCTAGCTTAAATACTTTGGTTTTTGTTCTTACCTGTCCTCTGAAAAAAGGCAGAAGAAAGTGATGCAAAACCCTGATCACTAGGTACTCTAAGCAGTGCCGAGTTGGTTTTGGTGTCAGCTGAAGGCATTCATGGTGTTACATGGGAGTTGTTTGTTGTTAGGCTCTTTCAGGTATGCCTCTTTTCAAACAGTGTTGGCAAACTTGGGGAAAGCAGAAATGCTCAGTTTTAATGTGCCTGTTAAAAAAGATGAAGGCAAAATATTTTCAGGGAAGTAGTAATGTGAATTCTGATCCATTCGAAAGGTTTATGGTATTCTGAAGTCTTGGAGAAAGTCTTTCCTTGAAGGCAAGGTGAGAATTATATATTTTGAGAGGAATTAATTTCAAAGTTAATTTTTAAATTTGTCTTTACATCCTGATGCCTATGGCTGAATGCATTTTTTGTGTTATAGGGATGTTATAATTATGAATGTCATATAAATTATTCAATATAATCCTGGATTTAAGAAGCCTCCAACTATTAGTGTAAGAGACTTTTAAGTTCTTCAGAGCAGGGAAGCTTCTAGATTGCTACAATGGTTACCCTCTTCAGTATGCTGAGTAAAACTTTCCGAATGTTATTATACCATGCATGCTGGAAAAGTTAAATATGTAACCACAAATATACCACGAAATTCTCTAATAAAGAAACAAACATGTGGGACTCTAGATTAGAAGTTGCCAGGTTCTTCCTGTCAGTACTATTTGGATGCCAAATTCTGCCAGAGGTGTGCAATGAAAATCAAACTGAACTTGCCTATTTGCATTTCAATTGCGGGAGAACTTGGAGCCGGTCTCACTGGAAACGATCAGTGAGCATATGTGCAACACCACGGTGAAGAATGTTGTCAGTAATATGAAGTATGGCATCAGAAACGAGTAATTTGACTTCCTAATTACCTGCTAAAAGTCTTGCTTAAAATGTATCACATCAGAAAGGTGACAATGACTTTGAGCATGTGCAGAAGCACTTAAGAAAAACTTAGAAAAAATCTTCAAAGTTGTTTGTGTTTTGTATTCTAGTCCTTCCTTTTTAATAGATTCCTCTTACTTTTTCCTTTTAGTTTTTTCCTTAGCAATATGTGGTTTTTATGGTTTTCAGCATCTTAAGTAATTTTTTTTTATATCTCCGTTTTCTGCACCCCTATTTTGATTGTTTTCGCTCACCTGTTTTTAAAATGGTGCTTCTATATATGCCTAGCACTGAGCTTTTTAGAAGAGCCTATTTCTTCTGAGAAATCAGGTAATATTTTAAGCTTATTATCAATCTTATCCATTTAAACTTCTTGCTCTGAGCAGTTCTAATGAAATGCCTTGAAGATATCTTTTTAGAAGGCTTTTATTTTATGAATCCCTCAATTTTGGGTCTATATTTCATTTAAATAAAATAATGTTTCTGCTAGCCAACACTGTGTTATTGGCTTTTCTGAGTAACTGGCAATTGAAAAAATAGATTTTTTTTTTAATGTTATTGTGAATCCCTTTCATGGTGTGAAATTTGATTTAAGCTGTAATCTTACACTGCAGATCTCCTAACAAATATTATTTCTAAGTGTCATGTGCATTTTTTTTTTTAATTTCACAAAGACAAGCCTTTGACAGAATGGATCAGAATGAAGTCTTGTCTTTAGTAAATTACATTCTGTGAACATAATACAACTTTCTCTTAAATAAGTGTGCTACGAAATAAATGTTGAACTAAAACTTACAGGAAAAATCATACATGATGAAACTTTATTGGAGTGCTGGTTACATCAGGGCTGAATTTTAGTATTCCTAGAATGCCATATCCTTTCATTTGAGTGTGAACACCTTTATCTCTGCTGTGTATAATATTGCATTTAAACGGCAAAGAAAGTAGATTTTCATAAAGGAACCACTGAAAGTGTTTTCACTGAAAATTTTTATTTACTAATACTGTTATATAACATAGTACAAATGCAATGGAAAATATTTGGATGTGATAGTCTGTTTCGGCCGTGAGGAATTGTTTGTGGACGTGGGTATCCATATTGACCAAAATTTCATATTTTGTCGGAAGCTTGGGGCAGGATGAGAAACATGTACATATCACACTGACCTCTAAATGATGGTCTTTGATTGAATTTGTTGAAGTGAAAATATGTACTTCACTGTATTGAATGCGTGAATAAATAATCACGTAGGATCTAAAGAGAAACTTTTAGGCTTTATATAATAAAAACCAGTTAATTCATCTTGCAAGCATTTCTTTATTAGTAGGCACATCTCACGGTGGCTAAGGTCAAACTGAGAGTTACCCTTAAATGTAATTCGAGGTGCCAAATGATCAATGATGTACATATTGAAACAGTAATGTGCTATTCTTGAGGCAATTTTCTCATCCATTCTACTACTGTGATTTGCTCATACACAAAGAATAAATCATAACAAAAAGTGAAATACTTAAGGGATTTAATGAAATTAAACTGTGTAAAAGCTATGGAATAATTGTATTAATATTTAAATATCTGATCAAGCTGTGACAATCTTGCTGATAAAACTGAGCATTCTTGCACCCTCAACCAGTTTGATTTAAGACATTAGCCATAATTAGTAGTTCAGATTTTTCCAGAAATCCTCTCTGGATCTTGACTGGTGATAACAGTTTCAGGAAGGCCAGAGGAAAAGAAGTGAATATAATTTGCACGCTAAATTGTAGAACCTTTGACTGGAAAGCGTGTAGCCAGTGTCAGCATGCTCAGAGTACAAAAGAAAATCCCAATTTATTGAAACAGTCGTTTAGGTATTCTGCTGCTCCAGAGGTGATGCGTATTAGGGGTAGATGTGTGACCAGCACACACCAAGCATGAGAATACACAGGTAGGCCTTGTAGATTCCATTTTATTGCCTTTTCTTTGTTACATATATCTGCTTCGGGCCGGCTACAATGCGTGGGGGTATTCCAGGAAATGAGGCAAAAATGGATTATTAAAGATAGATATTATTATTGGGTAGGTCTGATAAGCTTATCAAGTGGATTGTATGTTCTAAGACAACAACAGTGAAAAGATTCAGCTACTGAGACGTTCACCGTTTCACTAACTCAGCTGGAAGTGTGTTGTAAGCAGAAGTCAATATTGCACAAGCTGTCAATTCAAATACAAATCACTACAAAAATTCACTCATTTGTCACTAGGATCTCATTACTGCTAAATTACGTTGGAAGGAGATAGTGCACTTAACAAGAAGAATCAGCTGTTGTTTGCACAGACCTGCTGGAAAACTCTACCTGGCTTTAGCAGGATGTTTTTCCGTTCTGGCTATGAGCTGCAGTCTGAGTTGCAGTACGAGATGCAGTACCATCAACAGAAATTATTGCATTGAACGGGGCTGCCCTGTTTGAGGAAAGGACCGGAAGGTGAAGGGAATTCTGTTTCCTGGCAGTGTGGGACCATTTAACAGCTTATCCAATTTGCCTTGTTGAAAGGCTCTGGTGCATTTCTAGAACTCATGGCAATTTGATGAATACCTTATACCTTATTCTCTCATATTGATAGAAATTCTTACTATAAGAAGCTGCTAGAGTCCAGGATAGTTCCTATATCTTATAAACATCTATAACCATAGTTAGTAATTTTCCTGGTTTGACTGCACAGGCCATTCCAGCATGAAGTTGCCCACAAGCCTATTGCTTTTCTTCAGGCTTGCTCATTTAAGCTTGTAAAAAATTAAAAATAGAAGTCATTAGACCTGGGCATTAAAAATGAAACTGAAACTTCAGGTTGGTACGAAACTTCAGTTTGCCTGGACCAATATATTCTGATATTATAACTTCATACATTAATAAGGGCTTTCTTCATATGGTGGGAAGTTACTTGGGGTCCATTTCACAGCTTTTATCTACTGCTGCTGTTTTGCTGTATTTAGTCACTTTGTACTTAGCTGTTAGTCACATGTATTGATATCAAGGTACCTGTAAAATATAAGCTGCAATATACCTTCCAAATTGTTATTATAGTAACATTCAGTAATTCTTAAAACTAATATGAACATGTAACAGCAGTGGCTTCCATTCTCTTTTGAAAGATAAGATGTTCCGGATCATGTCTGCTCTTTACAAAGTTCTAATAAAATTCTTAAAAAAGGAAAATATATTTAATAAATGAATTAAACAAGATATTTGACAGCAGGGAACAAATGGAAAAACACATTTGGTGATACATTTTTGTAAGGAAAATGTGTAGTCTAAAGAAGTAATTTCTTGGTGTTACAATTTTTTACCATCTGATCAGTAACATGAAAGCATTAAGACATATCTGCTGATTATCTTGTTCTCAAATAATTATATTTAACTTTTTTAAACATTTAAAGACATTATTTTCTTGCTTTTCATAGGCAGGAATCTTTATCTATATAAATGAGATCTGATCTAGCATGCAATTATTCACCTAATCTTCCTTATTTAACCATTACCAATGTATAAAACCTCATGTTCTAAACTTTAAATTTGGTTATAATTAGAACTAGCTTCATTTTTCTATAAAAGATTGGAAATGTATGTTTTTTTCTTGTGTAATTTTTTTATTTGCATTTTGTAAATATTCAGAGAATGGCTGTTGAAAATAACAATCTCCCTCCCCCAAGAAATCCTAAAATTTAACAAAGGGAACATTTTCTTTGATATATTATGCAGTTTGCTTTGGGTTGTCACATCAAAGAGAACACAAAATTAATTTAGGTTAGTTTAATTCTCTTCCAATTGCCCAGAGAGTAGGAAAATCAACACTATCTGTGTAAGAGAATACAGGGATCAGGCAAAGCATATTGGTGCTTTCTTCCCAGTATCCTTCCACTCTTCAGCTACTCACTGCTCTGGTGGTTTTGACAAACTTCTGTGTTCAGTAACCTCAGCTGCATTTTTTATTGTTTTCCCATAAACATGATTGCATAAGGTTTGAGAGAGACTGACCTCTTGGCATGAGCAAGACAAATTTCTCCTTAGTTTTGTTATTGATCACATGAAATTTTGATCACATGAACTTTTTTGGTATTTCCTGATGGTTTGACTCAGTCCCTTACTTGTATTGCAAAGGAGAATAACTCACTCGTGTTTGGTGAGTCTCTGTGTTGCTTGTGATTTTATAGACATTGTTATATGCAATTATTTCTAGCTCTGTTTCAATTTCTACATAGTGCTCTGTGATTAACAGAGTGATAAAAGTCCCCTCTTTTTTTTCTTTTTTTTCTTTTTTGTGTTGTTTTTTTTGTTTGTTTGTTTGTTTGTTTGTTTGTTTTCCCCAGTCTACAGGCAAATAGTGATAGACAAAGTTAGACTTGTTTGCAGATGTATGTGGGGGTATGGAAATGTCTTTAGGCTGCTGATGTGTGCAAACTGTGTGGAAAAAAAATACATAACCTACTTTATGACTGGTTTTTGTGGGAGTGTAATAGAGGATTCATGAATATTCAACTGCTTCCAGTTGTAATTTTGTGTATTTTTAGACTAACATTAATAGTTTTCTATAATTAAGTAAGGAAGCAAACATGCTTGTGTGATGGTAATTCTGAGAATAAAATTGCAAGGATTTTAAATCAAGGATATTTGAGGGGTTTAAAGTCCAAAATACATATATTTTAAAGAAATTTTCATTTAAATGGTTGTCACCATCTTTTCAGCATGATCCAGTAATTCTGTTTAAGACTAATAATGTTAATGTCCTCAAATATGCTTAGCAGCAGCAATTCAGCTCTTGATTTATTTCTCCTCCTTCTATTTTTTCGTGCCCCATGAGCAATTTTTGATAGTCGAGCAGTATTACACTTGACCTGAACTTGTGTTCATTTTGTGCATACCTCCATGCAGCCGCAAAGTAAACTTGACAGCTTAATTCTATGTTAGGGGAATGTTTGCAGGGATAATCCTATTCACACTGCAGGATAAGGATGCCCTGCTAGTGGCTTTGGCCTATAAAACCATTAGCTTTAAACGGTGTGCTCACATTGTGTTCTTCTTAGTGTGTGAACCAGCTTTCTTTTAGCAGTTTATTGGTGAGAGAGGATAATTTTATGTTACATTCTCCTAGCCCTTGCCCACTTTCTTTTAATGTGTAGCTGCAAAATGTATCAAAAGCAACAAAACCCTCACTTGATACGGATTATCTGATAGAAGACATATGATATTATGTTTTAAAGCTGTAAATGTTTTGGAGTAGATTGTATTTAATGACAAAAAATAACATCTTGGTGTGCAGATCTAAAGATAATGTTTTGCAGGTTAACAATTCTTGGATTAATACAAAGAAAATCAGTCTTTAGCATCAACACAAGTCTGTCATTTATAGGTAGATGTAGAGAAAATATGTCAATACTGTATTGTCCGAATAGATTTATTCTCTTTTTTCTTTAATATTTATAGGTCTTTATTTGGAAGGACAGGTGTTAGTACACTGTCTCCTTTATATATTCAAAGGCATGAAACACTTTGCTTCAAAAATACCAACAGTGCACCTGAAAATTTATAGTATATACCTTGTTAATACCATGTATGCGATGTGGCTGCTTTTAATCATAGCTAGAGGTGGTTTTCTAATTTTACAGAAGTGGAAATAACAAGAAAGGTTGACAGACCCTTGAGAGTGAAGCAGCAGATAGAGAGTGATCGTCATGTCCATTTTTCAATGCTGAAACAGAGCAAAGAGGGCACTTCCTAAAGGGCAGATGCTGCTCCACTTGGCCCCCTATGATAGAGGAGAAAATCCTAAACCCAGGACTGGGTTCAGCCAGAAATCCCAGTCTGGCCCCCTTTACAGATGTGTGCAGTTTCTGACTGGAGAGGGAAGGTACTAACCCAGCTTGAGCCTTTTGTGCCCACTGCTTGCTCATGCCCTGGGTATTTTATTGTCCTTGGTGACTGATCTGTCCTGTACGGCTACGATCCTCGCACAGGGAACCACCACAGTTCCTGCAGTTTTCCCAGTGTAACTGCAAATTATAATATTGAGTTCAATCCAGTTCAATCCCACCAATCAATCTGAATTCCATTTAGGTGCTCAGTAGAAAGTGCAAATTAAATCTTTGGCTTCTACCCTGCAACCTTCAGTGCTCCGAATCTCACGAGCTCACCAGGAGATTAAACCCTGTAAATTTTATGCACACACTTAGCATTAACAGTCAAGACTCACATGTCTGCTGCATTCCCAAGTGCTTTCTACATGTGAAGGCTGAAGACTTTTTACCCAGACCTAAAACCAAGAGTTTGTCATGCTTATTGCACCTGAAGGTCTGATGTGGTTTCATGGTTTCGCAAGGTGAAAGGATCTCTGGCATGTACCAAAATCCTGAAGAATGGGTAATAAACACAAGAATCACTAAGAAATAATCAGTATTTATTTAACAGTTGGTAGAAAAACATTGAGCTATGCTTGGAATTAAGTTTTCCCTTGGAATTACAATTTCTCAAAATCTAGAAAGCTTTGAGAAGTGGAGTGCATGATAAGAATATTTTTGGATATCCAGTACCTGATAACCCTTTTTAAAAACTTTTCAATTCACTCACAAAGCAACCACTATTTTGGAAATTAAATTCTCTGCTCTACTAGTCCAGAAGTATATGAGAGAGAAAGAGTTATTTCACTAATAATGCTGTAAAATTTAGATAAAGGAAACAGAATTGAGAGTTGAGGAAGGGAACAGATATGGCTTCAGCACATGAAATTAAAAACTTAAATGAAAAAAACTGCCTTTCTAAAAGAAAAAGGGTTATACTTTTTAAGGTCCCTGACAAGGATTTAGTGGTAAATTTCAGATTAACACTTGCTGAGTTTCTTTTTCATGTGTGTAGTATCTTTTTATTGTATTTGCTTTGGGATACTTTCTTGGTTTGTGTAAAACAAATGTAACCTTTTTCACTTTTTTTTTGGTTAAACTTATCAAAGTTTGTAGTTCAATAACATGAATAGAGACTTCTTTCTTGCTTGAGATAGCACAGTATTTTTAAACCTTGTTGATTTATGTGGAATTATCACTGTTTTGGACAGTTTTCTCAAAGAGCTAATGACAAAATTGTTGTTTGCTCTTTTTACAGAAAAAAAAAAAAGAAAAGTATCTGCTTATTTATGATGCATGTACTGATAGTGTTAAGCTTTAGTAGTATGGTCCAAATCCCAGATAACTTGGATTTGCCATCTGATCTGTTTCAGAATAAAGATTAGCAGACAGACTTTTGTTATTTATCTTGACTTACAGTGCATAGTAATGCTCATTCTAGTAGATGACAAACTATAAGCACAGTGTACAAACTTTGAGCGAAGACCTTATTTTTATCCAAATGCTTCAAAATGTTAAACTTGTACCCATCAGTGCAAGTTTGTTTTTGTAACGCCACATAAAATTAATGACTTTCTGCAAGCACTGCCAAGTAATACTATAAGAATAACAAATGGAAACACTTAAGAGCTGCATATCAGAATAACATCACTGCCATTATACTACCTACAAGAGAATACTGATCTCGTGGGGTGATGTGCCTTCTATTTTATGCTCTATAAAAACCCTTGCGAAAAGAAAGAGAGGAACAATGGAAATGCTTAAAACACAGAAGCAAATTTTTAAAATCTGAAAATAAGACAGGTTTTGGTAATAGAAAGTTAGAAATAGCTGAGAGGAAATACAGTTTTTCATGCTAAAGATCCAGCCTTTCTTTGGGCCTTGTGAACATAAAGAATGCTCTAAGGAGCCACTTTCCTGTATGCAAGATCTACACTTGAATGAGGTAGTATAAGGGAAACAATAGTAGCAAAGATTATGCATTTTTCCCTCCTTTTGTATGAATTCACACACCAGCTGCATGCAAGAAATTATTTTCCCTTGAATAACTTACTGAAGAGTTTCAGAATCCTTTAAAATATGTCCCCAGTCCTCACTGTTTCAAAGACAGAAACAAATGTCAATTAAGTGCTAACTGAGAGTAAATCAATAGTGTGATGAGTGGTTTGCTGATAGGTGCTCGGTGCAATCCGCTGTCCCTAATAGAGTCAGTAGAAGGCCCAGACAATCTATTTAAGTATGTCTGAAGTCAGCTCAGAGCCCATAACCTCCGTTTTCTTAATTATTTGTTTGACAGAATGGCGGAGCCTAAGAAGTCACTAGAAATAAAGAACAAATTTAGAAGGAATGGCAGCCTATACTTGAGCCAGCTGTAGCAGAGAGAGGCAGGAACTGGGTGGGTTTTCAGAAATCAGGGTTAATAACACAAGTATTTGGAAACCTTGCAAGCTGGAGAAAAATGTTGAACATGAATATGGCTCCAAATGTTGCACAAACTTGCTGCCTAGCATAAAGATGCAGGGATGCAGGGATGTAGAGTTCATGCTGGATAATATGGATATACCCATTTCATTCCCTTTTATTCTCCTTCTGTAGAAACAAAATTTTGTGATCAGGAATAACCACAGTAGCTTCTAACAGGCTGACCTCAGTTTACTGACTTTAGAGGTATAATCCTGTTGCTGATGAGGTCGTACACTCAGCAGACCAGTTTTGTCAGCCCATCTCCAACAAATCAACTGCACTTCTATGGATTTTAGGGTACTTGTGTCCAATTTTTTTTTATATATGAGTAAGATCTGCAAAAAACTCTCAATAACTATGGAAGTATTTTCAAGAAATTTGCATTTTCTTTAGACAACTGATTTTCCTTGACTAATATTACAAATCTCAAAGTGAAATGACTTATACAGCTGTGATGATCTCCTGTAGATGTAAAACCTGCACCTATTTTTTCTTGTTTTGAAAGCAAAATAATCTATGTCCCCAGTTGTGCTATTTCAGATTGTAATCCCTGAGGATGAATTAGGTTTCTGTTGATATGCTGCCTTGCTTTCTGCTTTGGCTGAGCGCTCTCACTGTTTACCCTGCATCAGGTCTGGCGTTCACTGGAGCTCTGTGAGCTGATTCAGCACACAGTAACCAGGGAATGCAGGGAAAGGCAAAAATGAGGTGTACTGCTCTCAGAAGTGACCTTAGTCATTTGAGCAGTGAGTGCTACACTGCTCTCAAGGGAGAAAGAAAAGCTGTGAAAATGAAGAGAGCTGGGAGTGAGGTGCCCTGTGGCAATGATCTGTTGATTATCTCAATGATCCTGGTGGACTTTGTTCCAGGGATGCTATTTTTTTTTTTTTTGGCAGAGACTGCTGAACATCAATCTGACAGTACCCCATGGCAGCTCTCCTTCTCTTATCAGTATGGGTTATTCACCTTGCCCTGCAGAGAGCTAGTGCAGGGAGAGAGAAAATTAGAGATGTAAGTGCCTGAAGTTACATTGGCTTTCAATGTTGTTGTGCATCTGCAGTGATTTGACAACTGAATTATGCAGTAGCAACCAATGACTCGAACAGTTTTGTGGGAGGACAGAGTGGTGCCTCTGCTGTTCAGGAGAATGTGAGAGAAGCCCTAGCAGCTAAAGCAGAAGGAGACTGCACTACTCCCATATATAAGTCATATTGCTGGATGAAAGGGCTTTTTTTCATGTATGTTTTAGCTTTAGATTTAACTACAGATGGGCAAAAATGCTAATAGTCATGCTTATAGCATGAATAATGCTAATTGCACATGCTTGGTATTTTTTTTTTAACTAAGTCAAGCCACCCAGGCATTTGAGGCAGTGTATATACAATATGAGGGTGAAATGTATCTGCTAACCAGAAGCCATGTGGTGGAATGGGTTGGCAAAGGTGTTCCTCCCTGTAGCAGTACTATATTTGTGACACTAAAATCCAGTCTTCAGATGCTGACTAGATACTTTTGCTACTTTAACATAACTGCTTAAAAACAACAGGAAAGCAGAGACACCCCCTTAAAAAGTGAAACTTTACTGTCTAGCTCCTGCAAAGGGCTAATGAGACCTTTGGTGCGTTACCACACTCCTCCATGAAGGACTCTGACTTCTCCTACCACAGAATGTGAAAATGCCACAATCTGCTCCTGGCGACTAGGAACCAGCAGTTGTTTGTGACAAGCTATTACATAGGTTACATTTTAAAGCTTTTTATAGGAGTTATAAAGTAGGATGATTGCATCATGATTTTTTTTTTTTTCCTGTCAGAACTATTTACATTATGGGAGTGGGCCAGCAGTCAGATTTGCTTGTTATTCCTAACCCACTTGAAATAGCCCAAGTGGTACAGACATCACTTACTGTAACTTGGATTGTGGGAAAATTGTAGGCAGAATTTTCACAGCTACAGATCTAAAAACACAGTTACTGAAGTAGTCTAGCCACACTCTATCGATGTAGCAGCTCCTAATTACAGGATAGTTGGCTGGCACAAAGAAAATGGTACATGGATATGCCACAAGGTTGTTCATGGTTGAAAGAAATAGTGATTTTTACTTTGTCACTTTCTTCCCCCAAACACTGTGGAGGTAATACACCTTGTGCTGCAGTCCTTCCATTAGGATTGAGACGAAACACTGCCAGGGAAAGTATGAGATGGCATAATTCGGGGAAGTTTTAGCCAGGCTTAGTAGCCAAACTCTCTCCTGTTCAGTTCTGTGTGTGGGTTTGTCATTAATCCAGTGCTGGTCAGGACAGGTCACAGCACTGCACCCTCTTGATCTGAGCTGTGACATCTCAGCTGCCTTTGCCAGGTCTCTCTGTAATGGTGGGGAGCTTTAATCTGCCCTAAAGTATGACTGAAACCACTTAAGTTTTAACACTTGTGTTGGGCTTCTTTGGTTGTGTATGTCTGTTGCATACTTTTGTGTTAATAAAACTCCAAAACAACCAAACAACCCAACAAAACTCTCCATATTCTCCATAAAATCCTAATTCATACATGGTATAAAAAGTGCTTTTATTATATGGAGGTGGTAAATTTTCCTTACAAAAAAAAATACAGCTTTTTAATTACTGCTCTGGGCACTTGACTAAGTGCAAATGAATTTCCCAGTAAAAGGTATATTGAAGGTCTAGTCTGTGACATGTTGGAGAATTTTTAAAGTATAACCATCATTAAAAGGATATTTATGTTAGTTTTCACTGCTACTTCACATGAGCTGATTCTATTGCTTGTGAAACACCACCTTTTTTTTTTTTTTTTTGGTAGCATTGTAGCACATCAATAATATTTAATGACAAAGTTTTTCAAGACTGTTTTCTCCACCACTCGATTATTTCTAGTGACTTGGTTTTTATAGCATGTTCCTACATACAGTTGTACCAGCACAGTCTGGGGAAGGTGTGCGTGACCAAGACAGGAAAGCCTTGAGCTATCATCACTTCCCAGAAACAACAGGACTGTCTCAGGAGTATTATACAGTTCTAAAGTGTTATGTTAGAAGAAATTTAAAATATTAGTTATAGAAGAAATCTGAATTAAAATCTGAACACGAAGGAACACAGTGATACTGCCAGGTTGGAAATGAGGTCACTTCAAAACATTCCAGAAGAGCTGTGAAACACTGTTCTGAACTAAGCTCCTTAACAGCTCCAGTGAGTACTTGTGTAGGGTGTCAAGCAAGATTATGCATTTTCCTGCAGCAGACTGAAATCTGCAAATGTATTTATTAATGGCCATAATCAGAGAAAATCGAGCAACCAAAAAAGGAGAGGACTGAGATGGCTTAAGGGCCAGGGTGAACATAAATAGCATAAGGGAGTCAAAAATCTGCTCTTGTTTTGTTTAAGACCTGTGCAATGTAATTTTAACGGGAGCACCTCATCATTATGCAAGACCATGTTTTTAATCACCCACTTTTCTTATTTTGTTTTGTTTTCTCGGTTTTTTGTTTGTTTATTTGTTTTTTTGTTTTTTTGGTTTTTTTTTAAGTTCCCTACAGCTGAATTTGTAAGAGGCTAAGGAGGGAAGACCAGAAGGGAAAAAAAAAATCAAATTTCAGGGGTTTTCTTGACACCTACAAGAACTGCTTTTTAATGATTAACACTAGTTATCAGATCTTTCCCTTTCTGAAACAGTATCATAAAGATCTCCTGCTGTTCCCAGCAGTGCCCCACTAATTCAGCTCACAAGCAAAATTAGCAGCAGGAAATAAACCTTTGAAATTTTCATCATTTATGAATACCATTGTTCATATGGTAAAGGATACAGGCTCCTGCTGTAATTGTTCCTGTGTTAAGAAGGCTGCAAATTATTTTCTCTCCATCACTCTTAAAAAGAAAAAAAAAAGAAATTAATAGAAATAAATACGCATACAATTAGATAGTGGATTAAACAGCCAACAGAGTGACTAAAAATTTCTTTCACTTTTGAACTCTTCTTAATTTTTTTTTCCCCTCTCTGAGGGAAAATATTGTACTGCCATTTCTTCACAAACACTCGATAATGCTAAAGTGCTTTGAAGTTGTCACTGGAGAAAAAAGTACAACAGATGGAGCATGAATAAACTCACAATGCTGTCTCTTTAATCTGAACAAAGGCAATTTTTCTTGGCAAAAATAGTTAATATTTAATTCCATTTACTTATAGAAGTTTGATCCCAGATGAGAACACAAAAACTGACACAGAGCTGTATATACAACAGCTCAGTGCATCTATGTCCTGGCTTTTTATTGGGAAAATTAAAAAAACTTCATCTAGCCTGCGTTATAATAGCTGTGATAGATCTTGTTCAATACTGATCTGGAGGCCGCTGGACCCCAAAGGAATCTGTGAGTTAGACTCTCAGTAAGATGCTATTATTCTTTTTGCTTTGCTCTGCGGAAACCAGACCCTGGCCCTCTCATTTAGGATGGCTTTTCTCATGTGTAACTGTTATCAGTGGTTATAGGTGAAGTTGCCATTGTGGTATGAAGAGTAGTGTTTGAACCTCAGGTGTATTTCCACCATAAATAAAACATCTGTGTACTTTTATTACCGCTCCCTGAGATTCTATTTCTGTTGGTATACAGCTGAAGACGAGATTTTAACTCCTTTCCTTTTAGACGTATCGTTCACCGCAGCACATTTTCTAACAGGTCTTATCTGAAAGATTAAAAAAATCTGGTTTTGATGTTTCTGTCAATCATCTTGCTGTTCTAAGACTTTGGAGCACCCGTGCCCTATTCTTCCTCCTTCCGTTTTTAAAAAGACAGCTATTGTAGTTCTTTAATGGAAAAATATTGTGAAATAAGATTTTGTACATTTTCTATAGATATTTTTGCATTTATACTTTTTCTAGACTGTATAGAATTTCATACTGAAGTGGCAGCTGTGTTCTTTTGCTCTCATGCAACAGCTGGTCTGTACTAACACTCAAAAGTCACTTACCTTCCTTATAAAATTCTGTGCTGCAGTGTTTTCACTGTGGATTTTGTTCCCAGTCCTGATTGAAGGCTTCATGACGGAGCTGCACAACCTGATCACTTCTACTCTTAAGATGAGAGGAGAGAAACCCATGGTGAGTCAAGCCTTACAAGTTCAGGCAGTATTACTGCTTCTAAAACTTGGATAATGGCTCAGGATTTGAAGGGTGTGCTCAATCTGACTTTAAACTTGTTAGAGGCAAGATGCTGGAACGTAAATCCTCAGAAGAGGTAAATCATGAACACCCTGTGTAATCTAAATGAATTTGGGTAAGCAGTCATGAAGTTTCGTAAAAGAAATATATCAGGACTGCACAAATAAATGTAATTTCTACCTACACAGGGTTTGTTAGACATTCCTGTATCTAATAATAGGAACAAATGAAAACGATTTTAAGCCTGTAATGTCTCTTTTTCAAGAGACATCAACACCTAATCAAGTTCTCCACAACTGTCACTGTTGCATAGAAACAAAGGAAAAGAAAATATGTTAGAGAACAAGTTTTTTGAGAGAGAGGTAGCATGTGGCTGGTGTGGTTTTGTGTCTTTTCTTTCTGAACAAAATGTAGGGGAAGTGTGCTTGAAATGGCTTTTTTGTGAGTGATGCAGTTCAGACTAACTCCAAGTGGAGGTCACAACCAGAATCATGCTGTGTATATTTGCTAGCTGCTACAAACCCGATATCCCAGTGTTTTATAAGCAGTTAGAGGCCAGCAGGGGCACAGCACCAGGCCTCTGGCATGAGAAGCCCCATGTTTAAACTGATATGGTGCTACTTTCTGCCTCAACATAAGCCTAGAGGAGCAACTATAGTAACACTTGCAACATTGGACATGGATTGTATTGGGCTTTTTGCAGCTGCTGAATGAATTTTTTTTTTTTTAATATTTAAACAGTGTGTGAATTAGCTGCCTGCTTAAACTATCTTCTCATTTTTTCCATACTTCTAGAGAGATTTGATGACCTTTTAAATCTCTTCTACTTTGCCTTCTGAATCCTAAAGCTGCTTTCTTTCTCCACTTTCCAGAAAAATAAAAAGTAAAAAAAAAAAACCCAGAAAGATAAAAACACCCCAGACTCTCAAATCATTGCCTTAAATCCACATAAAAAACAAAGTGCAAGAGGAAAGGTCCAAGAATGATGTCAGAGACTGAAGGCTTAATGAGTTCAGGATCTATCTTCAGCATCTGAATTGATACCTGTCCAATACAGTCCCCGTATGTGTGAGAAAAATTCCATGTGATGCTGACACCAGGACAATGACGTTGGCACAATGCCAGCGCAAGTAACACTTAAGGACATGATGCACGTATTCATAGAGTTACAAGAGTGATATATATAACAAGAGTGCATGTCAAGAGGTAAAAATAATGCTACTGGATCAAGACCTTAAAGGAGAAGGACACTTTTAAATAGACTGTTGTGCAAAGAAATAAGTGAAGAGAGGAAAGGGGTTTCACTTGTAGTTGGACCAGATGATCCTTGTAAGTCCCTTGCAACTGAGCTGCTGTAGTGGGTTGACCCTGACTGGATTCCACCAACCACCAGAATCGCTCTCTTACTCCACAGTTGGACAGGGGAGAGAAAAATATAACAAAGGGTTCATGGGATGAGGTAAGGACCGGGAGAGATCACTCATCAAATACCATCGTGGGCTAAATAGACTAATATTAGAGATGTGAATGAATTTATTGCTAACAAAATCAGAGCAGGATACTGAGCAGTAAAATAAGACCTTAGAAACACCTTTCCCCCACACTTTCCTCCTTCCCATCGCTACCTCCTCCCCCAGCAGTGCAGGGAGACAGGGAATGAGGATTAGGGCCAGTTCATCACCTGAGGCTTCTCCCACTACTCAGGGAAAAGAGTTATGTCCCTGCTGCACCGTGGGGTCCCTCCCGCAGGAGACAGCTTTCCAGGAACTTCTTTGATGTGAGTCCAGCTCACAACCAAAAGTCTGCAAACTCTCCAATGTGAGTCCATCCCACAGGCAAGCAAACTCAAACTCAAATGGGCAAAGTCCCTGAAACTGCTGCAGGGTGGGTCACTCTTCCATGGTGTCAGTCCTTCAAGGACAGGCTATTCCAGAGGAGGATCCTATATCCATGGGCCTCTCACAGGGTCACAGCCTCCTCCCAGGTATCCGCCTGCTCTTGTATGGAGCTCCCCTATGGTGGATCTCTGCATCCCCCATGGCCCCCATGGGCTGCAGGAGCACAGCTGCTCCACCATGGGCCTCACCATGGCCTGCAGAGGAATCTCAGCTCCGGTGCCTGGAGCACCTCCTGCTCCTCCTTCTCCACTGACCTTGGTGTCTGAAGAGTTCTTCTCATATATTCTCACCCTGCCCTTCTCTGGCCTCAATTACATCTGCAAAATATGTTTTTTTTTTAATTTCAGCTTGGATCTCTTATCACAGAGGCGCGGCCACCATTTCCAATTGGCCCAGCCTTGGACAGCGGTGTGTCCATCTTTGGAGCCATCAGGCATTGGCTGTGCCGGACATGGAGGAAGCTTCCAGCAGCTTCTCACAAAGCCACCCCTGTAGACCCCCCTGCTACCAAAATTTGGCCATGTAAACCCAGTATAACTGTTCTGTTGTGCTTCACCGGTTTAACAGAAATTCAGCGCTCATTTTTTGCATACACCTTCTTGGTAAGTCTTCAGAATTCCATTAAGTACTACGCACTCCTGCTGTGCCAAGATAAGAATATCAGGAATTTTCAGAACATGAAAATGTTATCTAGACAGCAGGCCTCTTTTTGTTGTTGGAGGTGCTGATCCCAATCCATTTTTCAGCTTTCTTACTATTCTTTCAATCATTCCCTCCAGAAATACATCTAGATTACTCTTGAACTAATTTACATGCTTGGCAGCCACTGCCTTCCTCTATTATATGTCTCTGCAATAAACAGCTTTGTTTGCACCAATATGTGACTTACTCTCAGCTTTCCTAAAGCCATTGTTTCCAGATTAATGTCAGAGATTTTCTTTAAGGTTTAATCAGCAATCTAACTTAATTTTGCTTTTGTCGTTGTCTCTTACATATCTGAAATGTATTGGTTATTTCAAGATTTGTCTCTTCAAAGAGAATGTGTCTTTATCCTGGTGCTAAAACTTAGAATATAAAAGGATCTTGTCAGATATTTGAAATATGAACATAGACTTAGCTACTTTCCCCCTGAAGGGAAACTAGACATGAATCTGCATTGAAACAGCAGGGTGAAAATAATTTAAACAAGCAAGTTAAGCAAGTTTGCATGCCTGGACTTGTTGCCATTCCCTTTTTTGTTGTATTTGTGAGTTTATTTTGCTTTACTTTCTTTTAGTAGTGTTAGCAAGTGTTTGCAGGTGACCTCCATGTTAAACATAAAATCAAGCCAGCATTTTCAAGGAATATTTGTTCTGCAATGGACTCTTTTTCTGCTTTTGTTTATTCGGATTTTTTTATCCCCAGAGAGACCATTTTTCACCTTTAATTTTCCTTATCAGAGCTTATATCAAAATGAGAATATTCCCAGAATGAGAAGCTCCTACAGAAAGTCGGAGTATGACTTTAACAGTATCTGAAGTTGACTCTTACAGAGATATTTATGATGTGCTTATCATGGCTACAAAGCATGGTGAACGTTGCTTAATAATGCTTGTTATTATAAAGGTAGTCTTTCTGATGATCATAATTGTGGTGAAGTAGACTTCATCTCACTGTAGGTTCTTTGAGAATCTACCCTAAATGAAGTGTCTTTCAAGAAAGGAAAAAAAAAAGGCCTAATAATTCAAGTCACCAGCATTATCTAGTACTTTCTAAAGATTTTGGGAAAATAGAAGTCAGAAATTTAGATATTTAGGAGACTAAACTTTTTTTTTAATGGAACTTTTAGTGTTCTGTGTGCCAAAACTGTATATAAAGAAACTTCAGAGTCCAAAGTATTTCAAATTACTTGGAGATTTTGTTTAAACCCTACAGTGCCTCTTTAAAGCTCACGTGTTATAGTGTTTTTGTTGTAAAACACTATAAAAATAGATTGGTAATAAAAAGTACTAAGTTTGAGTTGTAGACTTAGTCCTTAGTGTCATACAAAATGAGGGTTATAATTTACTGTTTATGGAATGGAAAAAACCTGGATAATTTGTATTCGTGGTGCCATCTGCCCTACACGTGAATTTTAATCACATATGCTCAAGTTGCTCTCAAAAGCAGCAAATAATAGTTGAATTTTAATTTTTCTCTCTCTAGAAAAAATGTTCATCTTAAAATATTAATTTTTAATGAGAAAAGTTTTCCAAAGTTTTCTTTGGAAGACAGTGGCTGCCAAGAGTGTAAATTAACTCAACAGTAATCTAGATGTATTTTTGGAGGGAATGATTTTTATATTTTACAGTATAATCAAGAAATGAAACACCTAGGTATTTTGTATTTAATTTAGTTTCTGCATGTTGGAAGGTGACGTTGGATCAAAGTAAATGACAAAATATCTTTGTGAATACGGATGTATTTGGAAATAATGTACTAGCCAAGCACTTTTATAGAGCGAGGATTGAAAGGACAGGTTCCCATTAGACAGCTTCTCATACTATTGATTCCAAAGTGTTTGTGTCTTGTCTATTTCACATTGTGACTTTAAATTATGGTCTTATGACTATATGCAGTTTACATCAATAAAATGGATTTGTCTCCATCTTCGATAGTAAATGTGCCTTTGGGAAATCTTTTTTTTTTCCCCCCGCATTAGATTTTACCAAATGTTCTGTGAACTGAGTATATAAGCACTCTGAAGGGTTTAAATTGTCAAAAGGCCTTGAAATGACAAAAAAAAAAAAAAAAGAAAAGAAAAAATCAGGAAGCCACAGCTGGGTAAATTTTGGAAATCATACCAGCAAATAAGAACAACTTGAACTAAAAAAATTAGTTTTACTCAGGTTATTTTGAATTATTACTTTGAGGTTACAGGTTGCACTACAATTTTCGCAAAGATTAATACTAAAATGAAATCTTTATTTTGAAGTTTTGTAATTCATTTTTACAGAGATTTTTAGATTACTTAAACACTTTACTATAGCATGATAAATATTTTCCATTTCCGTGCTGCAATTACACACATGAGTATAAAATTGGAGAAAATAAATTGGTCTTTTGCTATAACCCATTGTTGAAATATCCTTAAATAATAGAGGCTTTTTTTAGACCAGCATTTTCCATGGATTTTGAAACAGAAATTACAAGGGGACAAACAGAATGCTACGCCAATGTGTTCATAATAATAATGTTCTTTATGTTGAGTGCACTTACAGGAGAAAGGTTTTGAAGTTAGGAAACTTTTGAGTTTCACTTAATAGTCCTTAAAAGCCATTTTTTTCTTCCTGTGCTCTTAACTCTGTCATTAGTTCTTTGAATAGCTATTATTGAATTTTAAGATATCTTTTGTTTTAAAACATTACTCCATGCAACTTAAAAAACCACTGGGTTATTGAAAACATTTGAATATGAATACATGTAGGGGACCAACTGACAGGCAAGTAGTTGCTAAAGGAATTGTAGTTTTTGACTGTACCCTTTTCAGTCAAGTTAAAGAAAAAAAAAAGGGCAGGGCGAAGAACATGAGGATAAGGACTAACTCAGCTATGGAAGATGCAGGAGGAAAGGAGGATTCTTTCCTTTAAAACCAACCAAACCAAAAAAAGCAAACAAATAAACAAAAAAACTGAAGCAAACAAAAAACTCTGCAAAAAACCCCCAATCAAACAAAAATTAATCACTCCCAAAAAACAAAAAACAAAACAAAAAAACCTGGAAAACAACCCTCCTCTTTACTTCCTGCCCTTTTCATTGCATTTTGAAAGATTATAAAGCAGTAAATAACAAAAAATGATCTTGTGCTTTAAGATTCAGATTAAATACGTCAAATTCTTAGGGGTAGTTTTCTGGTGAACTTCCAGTGATGAGTCATGGCCTTTTCTCAAGAAAAAGACAAAAAAAAGATTTAGGGGGAAAAAAAAAAAAAAACCACACTAGCTATAATTCTTTGGAGAGAGAAATAATTTATTTTGAACGTCAGTTTTCATTAACCACAATCCTTTGATGGATAAGATGACAGTATATTAAGAAAAGCATTGGGTTTTGTTACCAAGTTATATTCAAGATAAGAATATTTGATAAACACAGGGCACTGTTCTGTTTCAAATCCGTTCCTGTTGCCCTTCTTTTGGGGATAAATCAGCTGTTGAATAAACCATCCTTCTTGGCTTTCTAATGGAAATATGTTATGCCTCCTTCAATATGGAAGCATAATTATCCATTGATTTGACCATTTTAGCTGCCTTTCATGCGTAAGCTTAACTTTGAATATTAAATCATGATTTGAATGCCAAGTTCAGCTGTCAGTTTTAAGCACTTCTTCTAATGAATGACTGAAGAGGGTCAGAGGTTCCCAGATACTAATCCACAGAAATGAAGAGAAAATTAAGTTCTTGATGAGACCATGAAGTATGAATTATTTTTGCTTTTTTTTTTTTCAGTAGGTCATTGCAGTACTCTGAAATTCGATCGCATCTCAGATTACCCTTGAGTTTACTTAAAAACAGATCTTGATACTAAACAAAACTCAATTGCAGAAAATAATTTATGGAGGGATTTGAGTTTGTCTTCCTCCTACATTTTGCCCTAATTAAAAATAATTTTACTATCTTCAAAAACCCCCGCATAAATCTTATGTAACATTCTTGTAATTTATTTAGTACCTCAAATCTAGAGTTTTAGTGCATTGATTTTTTTTAGTTTTGGTGGTGCTTTTTATTTTTTTTTTTTTTTTTTTTTTTTTTTTTTTTTTTTTTTAATTTCTTTTTTTTTTTAAATGAGCATGTCTTCTTGAATGAATGGGTCAGAATATACGTATATTTTCAATCAGATAATATTTTTGGTTTGTCTTCTGACGTATGCTATTCTAAAACACATATGTCCTGCAAATGGACAACAAATTTATATGTTTCAAGTTTCACTAGTTCAATAGAAATTATTTTTATACCCATAGGGAACAGTTTGTTTCCTGTTAATTTGATTTTTAAATGTTACTATTCAAGTGTTAACTAGCAAAAGTATTTTGTGTTTTGCTTTAAAATACCCGCACACACACAAAAACTGTGAACATGGTTTGAGATCTACATTTCAGCACTGGATGTAATTGCACAATAATCCCTTATTTCTCTTTAAGATGCGAAAAGGGACTTAAACTGTCAATGTTAAGGAAAAGCAAACTGAAAATGGAATGTGCATATTTGACCGAATGAAGTAGACTCGTACATCAATCACTTTTCTGAGCAAGGATCTACTACATTTTCCAGTTGCATGAACTATTATTTCTGTCAGTGTCCTTCTCAAAATAGCCTCTCTAGGAAGAGTCAGCACTTTTGCTGCACAATAAATTCTGCAAACACGATCGGTGGTGCTGGAGATGTTGCTTTTTTCTTTTCTTCCTTTCCCCAGGTGTAGTCAACAAATATTTACGGAGTGATATCACCGTTGAGTACAGTTACATTGTCATGTCACCGGGATGTGTGCTCAGTCACCAGGAAAATCTTGTATCCTTTGGATCCATTGCTCGTTACTTGCTTTTCACGTAAGAGTAAGCAGTCTCATTCCTCAGTACGATTATTTTTTGAACGGGCAGTAGCAAATGACTCCTTATTTCTGCATCTAAATATATAGTCACTTGTGGTTTCATTTTTTTGTTGATAGCTTTGTGTCTAGCAGTTGGAATCACTATAGGTATTTAATAAACTTTAAAAAATTATGGAAAAAAATCAAAAATTTGGAAATATCAATAATTTTGGATGCCTTTTAAAGATGTATAATCTTTCTGAATTTGGTAACTATTGTAGCTATAAAAATGGATTATAGAGACAAGTGTTCTGCCTGAATGAAATCCACCTTTGAAACGAAGGAGGAGAAAGCAGTAAAAGTAGCAACATTGTTTTATCATCTTTTGTCTTCAAGCAAAAGATGAACCCAACAGAAGAAAAGGCAAAACCAAAGCAAAAATGAAACAACCACAAGGCATTCAGAAGCCAAGAAATGGCTGAGTAGGCAAGCAGAAAACCAATTTTTAAAAATCTCTATAGAAGTTTTAAGTACTTGATTTATTTCTTTTCATCTCGCTGTTTGCTTTTCTTTCCAGACTTCTGTTTCTGTCCTTTTGCAAGGTTGTCATTTCGATACCCTGGCATTGAAAGAGAAGATGTAAGACTTAATCAGAGTATTACATAGCTTTAAGGCTATGGGTTGAGTCACTCAAGACCAGAACTCTGACTGTAGTTTTTCAAAGTCAAATGGTGTTCCAACATGGATTTTAAAATTCATTTAAAAGGTATTAGTCCCTGCTTGTACAAAAAACAAAAGTGCTACGGGTATTTCGCAGAACTTTAGACTCCTTCAAAATTGCTTACTAATAACACCAAATTTCTCTTCAAATCAAATGAGCTTACCATCAATAGCATCAAAGTTACACAGGATAAATGTCTGTTACTTTCAATTTTTTCAGGTAAAACATAGGATGAATCAGCAGTTCTCATTGATTGAAAGACGACTGTTTTCTTCTACTCTTTTTTTAAAATTTTAGTTGCAGAAATAGAGCTCATTATTTATGCACCTCTGTTTTTCTAGTCAAATTTGTTGAAAAAGCCTTACAAACACAGGCCCTGATGCAAAATTTTAATTTGCCTAATAAGCCTTTTAGAATCTAATTAAAAGTTTCTAGTAGGAAACACACTTTACTCTGCCAGCTGTCCATAACTTACTTGTTTATGTCAGTTCAACACGTTTTGGACACGAATACTTGCTAACAATTTTTAAAACTGTTTAAAAGTAGTCATTCTCATACTGCACTCAAACAAGGAATGACGGGGGAAAAAAATGAGCCTTCCTGAATTCCTTCCATAAGCAAAAAACCCTTGTAATGCATCACTGAATAAACAGAAATAATCTTTCAGTCACCGCCTTCTGATTTTCTATATGTATTAACAAAATAGTTTTTTTCAAAATACCAGATGAATGATAAAACAATTGTGTGTACAGCAATGGCATAGATGACAAATTCCAGGCAAGCGTGGCATGTTCAATTCAAGTTTTGCATTATGTTTGATTTAAATATATCAGATTAGTTTTTGAATTTTCTTTTATCATCTGCCTGTTTGTTGTTTGGGTATTATTATTGTTATTGTTATTGTTATTGTTATTGTTATTATTAGTTATTTTATTTTATTTTATTTTATTTTATTTTATTTTATTTTATTTTATTTTATTTTATTTTATTTTATTTTATTTTATTTTATTTTATTTATTTTAGTGTCTTCTATTGACTGCGAAGGATGGACAGAAGTGTTGTGCTGTGGACATGCAATAGATGCACAGTGTCTGGTCGGCTACTTCCACTGTAAATCACTTTTAGGGGAAACACGCAGTTTCACTGAAGTCAGAATTTATGAGTATTCTTTTAAAGGGAAAAAAGTAATACCGTGGAACCTTCTTAGTTTCATTAATAATGAAAATAAGGAAATGTAAAGAAGGGAAAGTGGTAAAGAATTCAGGTTTAGTAAGCACTACAAAGTAGTGGAGCAGTAAATGCTCTGAAGTGGTGTTAGTTACAGTCCAAACAAATTACCTCATCTCTATAATCATGCCTCTAACGGAAATTCAGGTGTAGAAATGTACACGTGTGTTGAGGTTGGTCATGAGAAGACGACATAAGATCTGTTTTCTGTCCTGTTGAAAAGAGTGAAGAGGTCAAAGACGTTAATTATTATTGATAAACATTGTTCCCCTTTTTTTCTTTTTTTTTTGATGTAACTGCAAACACTAGACTATTGTCTTTTAAAAAATGCCCATAATTTTTTCTACTTTGATTTTTAATGTCTTTGCAGAATGCTTTAGAAGGACCAGGAATTAAATGAATAACAATCTTTTCATTAACAAGGGAATTGAAAGTTTGTTTACAATTTGGCAAATGTCACTTTCTGTAAGAAATACAGATTCCATGCACTAAAAATCCCTTACTACCCAACCAAAACCCCCTCCAAACAGACAAACAAAATCAAATTAAAATAATGCAATATGCCATGTGCTTTTTATGCCTGTTATGCATTTCTAGACATAAGAAAGATTGGGTTTTCCCTTCCAGCAGTTTTCTAATTAGCCTCAGAAAATTCTGTAAAATCAAGTGGAAAATACAGCATATATATGTTTTCTCTGAAATAATCCTAATTGCTTATTTGCAAAACATAATTGTATCGCAAAAGACCTAAAACTTTCTGTGGCCTCCCACATAATGGAACATTGTTGGCTTTAATTAACAATGTTTTTCTTGTCTTGATGAGACATTATGAGAATGATGCAAAAGGATTGTTAGTGATGGCTTTTGTTTTAGTTCTCTACAGCAATTTCTTTGAGTAGTTTTGCTTCAAGATTTTTACATTAAATCTAATTTGCTCGTCTATGCAGGTTCCGTGTATGGAGTCCGGCTTGAGCATTTAAATTCTCAACTCCTTTAGATCTGTTTACAAATTTCATGAAATATTTTATATTTCACCTACATAAACTATTGACCAATAGTAGAAAATCACAATCATTTCACCCACAGAACAGCAAAATGTGTAGCAGAAATATTTCGGTTGCAAATTTATGACAGTTACTGTAGAAACCTATTGGAAGACTTACTCTCAAGCACGACGAGTTTCTTAATATGGCTGTTTGTAAATTTTGTGCTTTTTAAAAAATTTCTTTTTCATTCACCTGAACCTCTGAAGCTGCAGTGCTCCCCCCGCCCCCCTTCATGTTATTTGGCAATTTAATTAGGTGCTCGAGACAAGTAAGATACAAACTTGCTGTTTCAGAATGAAAACATATAAACCGTTTCATCTTTTCAAAAAATGTTGCTGCAATCTCTTTAGTTAACAAGTTACACGTCTGGCATTAAAATGACAGGCTTAGGACTGCCATTTTTAGATTTCACTTTTTTTTCTTCCTAGTGCTTTGTGTGACAGATCGGAAACTTGCTGGGAAAGGAGCAGTGATATCAGGCTGCCTTGAAATTCTTGGAATTGAATATTTCTGCCTTGAAATATTTGTTTTAATGATACTTAAAGGTCCGACTGTTTCATATAAAACACTTTTCAAGGAAGTTTGCTGCTGTTAGTGATGTTTGAGAAAGGTTTCTTCCTGCCATTTATAGGGGTATGATTCTGCAAAGCCCAGATAATAAAAATTTAAAAATATTTAAAATATCAATGCTCCCTCATGTTGGCAGTCAGAGATGGATTATACTTGAGAGGTAGCAGTTCAAGATTTTACATGAAAAATGGGTTTTATCCTTGGCAGCAGTGATGAGGCTTTCAGGCTTTTTAATCTGTAGTAAAAAAAAAAAAAAGGCTCTTAAAAGCAAATCATACATTTACCCACTCAGCCCTCAAAAACTGCAGCCTGTATGTATGCACAAGGGAAGAAAGCTAGGCCATTGCCTTTATTGGGACACTTCTAGTTTAAAACAAAGTTTTAACTAGAAGTTTTTTTCTGGTTTAAAACACATTATGGGTTTCTCTCCATTTTGTTTTGTTCAATGAAGTGTTTCAAAGTGTTACCTGCACTTTGAAAAGTAGCTTCATAATGCTGAGTAATTTCCTTCTTAGAAAGTGAAATTTTAACACCAGAGCTCTTTATTTGTTGTGGAAATAAATGATGTTCTTTAAATGTAAAAATTCTAACTTTATGTCAAATTAAATGCCAGTATAGCATTTTTATGCCCAATATTGAAGGCATTTTTACCTTGGTATATAAAAGGGTTTGTGTGTACTTTTTTGGTGGTGTCTTTACATCTTTTTTTTTTCATTTCTCCCCTCATTTTGTGTTTTACTGTCTCTTCTCTATGTAGATGTCTTTGTCTTCAGAAGAACTTTTAGATCAAACAGCTGATTACTTTGCTCACAGGGCTGTAAATCTGCATTATTTTGCTATCTAGCACTATGATGTCAACTTCTTTCTTACCATTCCGCATCAATGATAGATACAGAAGAGGATTTCTTTTTCACTGTCCCAAAACATGCTGCAAGATCTGGAAATTGTTTTTTTTTTTGTTTTTTTTTTTTTTTTTTTTTTTTTTTTTTTTTTTAAACTTTCAGAATTAGGCCGTCAAAGAATGACCTCTGCTCAGTCAGGAATAAGTAATGTTTCTGGCTGATAGTAAAACTCCCTTTGTGACTTTTCTGAGAGGCCATAAGACCTGATATTAAGAGACTGCTGCTTGGACTTGAAGATCAGCTGTCTGTTGTGTCACATTAAAGCCTCAACCAGTCTGCTGAACTCGAATAGTCGTGGTGACACTGTTTTTAAGATGGGACTAGAGCTTGCCAACATAAAGATCATTGAAATTAATTTCTTTTAGGTAAGACAGGCAGTATTTCTTTTAATTTTATGTAAAATCTGAAAAAAAAAGGCTAAGAAAAAAACAAACCAAAACCAAACCAAAGCAATTTGTTGTATAGAATCAGCTCACATCAAGAAAACACGGCTGCAAATAATACTTGTAACCCTTGTCTGCTATTCCACAACCACTTCAGCATTCCTTATTCTTTGGAGAAACCATGGAAGTTAATATATTAATTATCAAAACCAGTATTGAGCCTCATATATGCCCATAGAACTATCACTGGATAAAGAGCAGAACAAAGAAAAAGCTGGACTGGAAAACTTACAGTGTTGATTAATCTTTTAGATTTCTTGCTCCTTTTTGGAGTGGTGAGGATTAGGGAGAAAATGTGTCTGGTTTGAGGGGGTGGTATGCCGTATTAAGAACCATGGTTTTATATAAATTTGATTATAACCTACATTCTGTGAAAGGTACGTGTCTGAAGAATATGTTGAGTAGGTAAGTATCTCACAAATTTTACATTTCCCCAGTCACAGAAATTTGAAGGCCTGTGCATGTTTTACACAGGAGTTCAAGCACTGAAAGTAATGCTTTCCTTGCGTATCATTTAGGTGTAGTCAAAACAAAACCATTGAGGTCTGCAGGAAAAGACATACCTCTGTTGAAAATGAATGAAGGATTTAAAAAATAAGTTGAAGACAAATTCACCTGTGAGGTGCTCGTTCTAGTACATGTGCATAAATATTCCTATATGGTCATTAATTACATGATAATGTTATAACGCTACATTGATGTAAATATAGATCTCTTATGTTTGAAAATAATACATCAGAGGTCTTCATTTATATAAAACCAATTTGGACCAGAGTCAAAGCAGATCAAAAGATCCAATATTGCTGCTATACCCATGTTCTGTTATTCACTACGTCGCATCGAGGGTGATTTTGGAAGCTGCTGAGCTTCCTGAAATCAGTCTTACAAGACAATTCTAATGGCACAAGACATTCATCATGGCAATAACCATGATGCTACCCTTAAGTCCGTGATTCTTCCCCCTAGAATCCACAAAAATCTCTGCTTCTCTATTTTACAAAGCTGCTCATAAGAGCTGACTATTAAAATACTTGAGAGACTTAAACTCTTAATGTGAATTTAACCTCCTGGAAATCAGTGGAAACAGTCCCATTACAAATGCTAACAGTCACCCTGTTAGATGGACTTTAGACATGAAGAAAATTCAGAAGTTTCAGCTCTGTTTAAAAAAGCTAGGCTTTTTCTGCGACATGTACAAGTGTATTTGGAACAGAAGGGCGAGCATGTCGTGACAGGAAAAAAATGAATGGTTTTAAACTGAAAGTGAGTAGGTTTAGACCAGATATTAGGAGGAAATTCTTTCCTGTGAGGGTGGTGAGACACTGGCACAGGTTGTCCAGAGCAGCTGTGGATGCCTCATGCCTGGAAGTGTTCAAGGCTGGGCTGGATGGAGCCCTGAGCAATCTGGTCTATAGCGGGGGGTTGGAACCCTTTAAGGATCTTTAAGGTCCCTTCTAACCCAAACCATTCTATGGCTTTATGATTCTATACTAAATTGTTGAAACATGATTTGCATCTGACTTTGTGGATTAAAGGAAATGATCTTAACATTAGTGGTAGCACATACAGAAACAGGAAATATGGTTACCTTTTATATTAAATGTGAGTTTTATATCAAATGTGGCACTCTTATATGGGATAATTTCCCATGTGTAGCTATTGATTCTGCCAACAGTGAAATTTTTTCAAATATTATGAATCACTTTTGACACTTTTAAACAGGCATAAAATTGTTTTACATTTCTTAAATGTTAAACATCAATTAGTTCCATGTACTCAATCCCCCTGAAGTAATTATACTTGTGTAAAAAAACCTTGCAGAACAGTCAAGGGCTGTGCATACTTTACAGTCCAGAGAATAATTGTTTTGCATGGTAGTGTCAGGAAATGTTAAGTGGTTCTGAGTTGACTGTGCTTTCTGTTTGGTTTTTTTTTTTTTTTTTTTTAATGTACTTTTATAGAAGGCGAGGAAAAGAACAAGTGATTTACACGGAGACAAAAAGAATGTTTGCAGTTCCTATCTCAATAGTTAAAAATAAATCAATAAATGCTGTTTGCTATGAATATTGTTCTGGGAGACTCAAGTTTGCTGCATTGGGTTTGCGTGGCAAGGTTTAGGTAGCAAAGGGGGGCTACGGGGGGGGCTTTTGTGAGAATCTGCCAGAAGCTTCCCCCGAGTCTGATGGAGCCAGTGCCAGCCAGCTCCAAAATGGACCCAACACTGTTAGTTTTTATCTATCTCATATTTTTGGGATTTGTATATCTATCTGTGATTTATTACTTGGACCGAGTATTGCCTCTGGTTTCTATACTCATAAATGAGATATTCTTGTGCTCCTGATATATGTGTGCCCTTACATTCACCACATCCTTGCAGTTAAGAGGAAAATCCACAGAGAGGTAATGAAGCAAAATATAATAGGAGTTGCAAAAGCAAGAATAAAGTCTGGATTGCTTGAATAGTGTTCCAACTTCTAAGCTGTCCTTAATGATGTTATTCTCTTCCCAGTGGTACTAATTGAAGATAAAACTGTGTAACCTTTGTGGGCTGTAGTCTCAATTTCCATATCTCAACAGTCTCAGAAAGCTCAAGGATTAGCTTTCTATATGACAATTTATAAAACCCATTAAATGATGCACTAATGGTTTTTACCTTCCCTGACCCTTAATGCTATATTAACAGTACCTATTTATTTCCCTATCTTACCTATTTCAGGGATCCATCTAAGAATCTATTAGAAAGACACTTCCTTCAGATGTCATAATACCACCTACGGTAACTCTGCTGTGCCAATATTTCATTACTGGTCATAATGTTGTACTTCAGCATTGAATGCCTTTGAATTTTCAGCAGTCTAATGAGGATGATTGGACAGTCTTGTACTCTTATCTTTTAGTGTCTTAGGAAAAGTAATAAGTTCAAAAAGTGAACTAGGGAAACTCTGGTGCAATTGTCACGATATAGTGATGTTATAGTACATACATTATTGTATAACTGTAGAAGCCCTTCAACCAGCTCACTGTTACTGGCACTGTAGCTTTTTCGCAGCAGATCCATCTGTTTTTTTGAATAACAAGAGCTTAGAGTTATAGTAATAAACCAAAATGATAAAGAAAACAATATATATGGAATTTCAGAAGAAATATAATTCTTTTTTTCCAGGGCACAAACCAGCGTCTACTGAAAGATGGAATCAAACATTCCCTGGGGTGAAATTATCTCATAACTGCCTATTGCTTTTCTTCACCTGATATTGCTGCATACATCTAAAGTGGTGAGCCCAGAGCAGCTGATGTATGCTAATATGCCCAGATTGTTGCCCAAGGCAGCCTTTAGACTCTTTCCCATTATTGCTATGTCACTAAAGACAGCCAGTGATCAGGCTGGTCTATGACTATGGAAATGACCAGCGCAATAAGTAGAAGTTAAGTGTAAAATAAGCCAATACTTATTTTTCTTTTACTTCTTTTTTTTTTTTTTTTTTTTTTTTTTTTTTAAGAAGGAATTATGAGAATGACTTTAGGGAGAATAATTAATGAAGGTCTAGATCAGCTGCTGGAACCAAAACATTGCTGAAGGAGACGGCCAGTTGGTTTTCTTTCTTTTTTTTTTTTNTTTTTTTTTTTTTTCTTTTGAATATGGTGAGGGAAGAAGGTAATAACAACGTTCCTCTTTGTTACAAAGAGTGTTTAGAGAGTTTGGTTTAGATGCACATTGCCCTGAAGATTATATTTATTTTTCAAGCAATCGTAAGCTCCTTGTCCTATCAGATGCAATCAATTAAGCTTATGTTTCCTCTCACTGTTTTGTAGCATTAAGCCTCTAGTGCTTGTACGTAGTTAATCCTCTGCAAATTGAATTTTTTGATCATTGCTCCCAGTATGGAGTTTCTTGCCTAGTGGGGAATTGTGTGAGTGCAGGTAAGTACGTTGAAAAAGGGCCTTTTTGTCATTGAGTGGCTTTTCATCACTAATTTTTCCTTGTATAATGATATGCTTGTCTATGACTTTAATTTGAATACTCCAAAGGCAGTCTCTTTATTGAATATCACTTCATGATGTTTTGTATAAGAAATAGTAATTAAAAATTATCTGCTGTCAAATTTTGATACAAAATGAATACTAATAGAAACCCCATTTTCCTTTTGATTTTTTCTTCATTTTCCTTATTCACACTCTTTCATCCTCTACAGGTCTTGAATATAACTCTGAGTACTCATTGCCTTAGTGGGCCACAATTGCCCAAATAAAAACATTTTAAAAATATTTCCGGATATAAATGATGAAAAGACTCTTTCTTTAATATCAAAATATTTGAAGAATCTGACATGAAGAATAGTCTTTTTTTTTTTTTTTGGTGTGAAGGAAACATTACAGAAGCATAAAAGTAAACCTGATACATAGCAAACTCCCAGCTTTTTCTTGTAAAGCACTCATGCAACCAGATTAACTATTATTTGTCACGTCTTCAGGCCTCTCCTGAGTGACAAAAGGAATGAAATGGAGTTTGGATGAAAAAGCTTTGTGTGAGTGAATAATATGAGTCAATGAACAGGTCAAAGTATTTATAACTGAGATGGATACCAACAGAAATATATGATATGAGAATGTCTTTAAAATTTTTTTTTTTTTTTTTTTAATTCTCTATGCTTCATCATGATTTCTGCAACCTATGAGTGTCTAACTGGCGCTTCGTTGCTTCACCACAAAAATTCAAATTCTGGCTTTTTAAAAACTTATTACAAAACTATGTTCATGCTCTTACTTTGTTGATAATATCATGTCATTTTGGAGTAGTCAGCCAGGTGATACTGAGGGGAATCCTGAAAGATGGGTGGATGGTGTTGGGAAGGCTGAGAGATTAAATACGAATAGGTTGCAAAAACATGATAGATCGATTTATTAGTTCATTAAAAGTTGCAATTAATAGAAATTATTCAATTATTGGCAGTCTAAGGATGTTAATGTGTCTGAAAGGTGTTCAATATGTTTTACAATACATGAAATAGGATGTTAGAAAATATTTTTGAAAATTAATTACCTTGTAGACCCATCTGACTGTAGAGGTTGGTCTTTTGTAATTATTTATATAAATTTCAATTTGTATGAAAATGTGTTGTGACAATAATGTTTTAGGATAAAAGATTTGTTTGCAAGAGTTTATGGCCCATGTAGCTCTTACCAAGATGATAAAGTACTTGTTGAAGGACTTTTTTTTCCTCCTCAGTTTGTTGACATAAAGACTACAAAACTTTGAAGAAAAAGGTTTTGTTATTACTTTCATGAGATATCTGTGTGTAAAATATTAATGTTGAGTCAAGTAGTCTTTCTGTCCCGTATTTCTGTCCACAAAGCAATAAAAGTTACAATAGTACTATTTTACTCTCTATTTTTGCGTTCAGATTTGGCTCTGCCTTAACAAAATCTGATGTATTGCTGTTATACAAATAGTGTCGTTATAGAAAGAACATTACTGTGCCATCCATGGCATAGACACTGACAAAGACACTGTTCTTGTCCTTGAAGATTTTACCCCACAATAAGTACAATATTTATTCTTACGTGTTGCAAAGAACCAGAAACAACCACCTGGGGCATCATGTTCACAATCCTGCAAAAAAAACTATATTAAAAAAAAATTAAATATCCACGAGATCTCTTTTCTTGGTCCTTCCACAGAAAGAACTCTGTTTTATTGCAGTACTTGTAACTTTTTCCACTGATGATGCAATGTCTTTAACAGTTCTTAGCACTGCTCCATGTTTTTTATTACAGTAAAGGACACAGTTTTGTATTGGAAGCAATTTTAGTGACTTGTTCAGGGGCAATTGAAACACAATGGATTGGCTGAAAAACTGTTGCCTCTCTGGCCTTCTTGGAAATTAAATTCCAGTTTTGATTTTTAAAAAAATTAAATTTAAATAAAATTGTTTGTTAAATGTAATTCTGTTAGAATTTAAAATCTGAGAAACTGTCATATAATTGATTAGACTGACTTTGACGTATGCATATTTGAAGATGGCTAATCCAAAGAAAAAATGGAAAAGAATAATGTAGTTACATATCTGACTGTGCCTTTTTTCAATTTTAAAAAAGTTTCACTTCTCTAATTCCATAGGAATGAGTGGGAAATCAGGCCCTTTTAGTAAAAGGAATAAATGAAGAGTGCAGTAAAAATTTGCTTTTAATTTTTAAAGACTTTTAATAGTTTCCTCTCTCTCATGCTAACCGTGAAGAGAAATATATCATCATGAAGTATTTGGATTTATTTTTTATTTATACACATATATAAATTATTACTTTCCATTGTAAATTAGAATAAATGCAAAACCCAAATAAACTTATCTTTATTATGGAAAGAATGCTTGAAAAATAAAAGCAAATTTGTTCCTCTGTTTCTGCTTTTCTGTCCCTAAAATCTTAACATCCTTTGTTTGGGATGCAGAGGGAATTTCAGAGCAATCTGATAGTACAAAAATGCGTAAAATACTTTTTCTGTCGGGAATTCTGACAAACTCAAAAAGAAACTGAGAAGGTTTTGTTTGAAATACTCTTTCCAGAATATCAAAAAAGTAATATATATCAGCATCTTTTCTAAGGAATACATCCATTTAAGTGCATTCTTGGAGATGTAGGTATTCTGTGAAACTTGCAGACCGAGGTTTCATTGATTTTCTTGTTTCATTTAAAACCTTTCATAACTTGGTAAATTAATTCCTAAGTGATCCTTTCCTGCTCATTATTGCACTTGGAGTCATAAAAAACCCTCTATGATGGGATAAATTTTACTTCTACAGTGCTATGGAGACTTGTTTGATCTGCTTTAGGAAACCAGGAAAAATTATATTGGAATTCCTCAGCTGCGTTTTGTAGGCTGCAATAGTGCTGTTAGTAACACGGCTGATGTCATCCCAAGTCTTCCAGGCCCTGTTAAAAGTGCCCTGCAATATGAGAAAGAAAGGCCATAGCAAAAATATTGGTAGTTTACTACCTGTTTCATATCCTATTCCTGAAGTCTTTCATGAACGCGTGGATATTTGCTGTGATTGTGTTTCTGTTTTGTTTGAGTACTCACATCAGGTTCTGCACGTGAATAATCGTTTTTATGGCAAGTTCCTAAGCTTCTTTCTTATACTTTGGACAAAGTCTTTCAAATCCGTGGAAATACTATGTCCAAAGATATCTAGAGTAAATCCTTATTTTCCATGGGTGTTTCAGAGCAGTCACTTCTGAATAATAAAGTTATCTGCAGTTCCTGCAGTTTCTTGAAATTACTGCATCAATAAAAGTCTGTTCACTGTCTTTCAGTGTCGCTAGTCAGATATTTATGTTTCTGAGAGCAGAGGAACAGAAACCTGTTTCAAGCATTATCATTAGTGGTTGAACACTGAAAGTTTTCTAGGATTCAGTAATGAAGTTAATCTGTGAAATGTCCCATAGACATCAAAAAGTGAAATAGAACTGTTGTTGCAGGTACAAAGACTGATATCCTGCTGAACAGGGTGCTGGCAATTCTGGTCAAACAAGGAAGAAAAGGGAGGAAATGGGAAAGGGGATGAAAACTATTCACTTTGTAGAGTTGAAATAGGAAAAGGATGTGAGAACAAAGCTGTGAAATGGAATTTGACAACATGTGGCTTGAAGAATGTAGATTTATTTCAGAAATGGTGATACATTATTGAAGACAGAATAAGTGCCAGAATAGGAGGATAGATGTAAAATAATACTGTCAATCTGCTGTGTAGGCCCTGAGCTATTCTAAAGAAAGATGTTCAATACAGAACACTGTGAAAGAATAAAAAAAGCTCTCTCTACTGAAACACTTAAAGATATATTTCAGAAAATTTTGGAGCTAACTAAATGTATATAGCTCCATCAATTTTTCATTTGAATGAAATGTCAGGAAACTGAAAGATGTTTATATGGGGTAGCTCGGGAAGAGGAATGCTGTGCCCCTCCTGCTTTTTATTGCTTTCACAATAAACAGGGCACATCTTTCAGTTCCAGGTTTCTGGCAATCTGCTGTGAACAAGCCCCCTTCAAGTATGTCTTCCCTCATAAATTCCATAAACTCAAAGATTTTCCAAAAATGGCCTAACGCTGTCAAACTAATTCTTTTGGGGCTTAACTAACAGATAGTATGCTGATAGGAAAAAAACCTGCAACAAACCAAACCAAAGATAAAACATTACCTAATTTATATTTTTACATCATGCTTTTCAACAAATTAAGAATTTACTCATTTTTGGACTCTGTAGACTTTTAGACTGTTTTAGATGTTTTAGACTTTTCTTTTGACTGTGCTGATTTGGACCTCCAAGTGCCTTTTTATTGGACAGTGAAGGCTGTCAACAAAAGCCTATCAAACATAGCTTTTTCTCTTCCTCTGGTTTTGAAAATCCTGTTTCATGAGAATACATTTGTTTTCTAATGTGCAAACGCTGATGTATTCATTTCAACATGACAAGATAACACAAAGATAAGGTATAGAGTTTGCTAGCACTGGAACTCTGTATATTTACTTTTCATATTGCAAAGTTATGCCACAGTAGGGTACTGTAGCCTCTACTTCTGTACTGGAGCAGAATCAATGGGTGGTGTTTCACACCTTTTGGGCACAGGTTATTAACAAATAGAGGTAACTAGTTTAAAAGGTCTCGGATCCATTCCAATGAAAGGAAAAGTTCTACGTACTGCCTTAATTGAAGGCAAATAGCAATGCAGTGCTTCGGTTACAGTCTAAGGGTTGGTTGTAATCTGTTGGTTTAAGTTTCTATGGATTTTGTTGAAAATCATGGAATATTTTTTACTGCTATTGCTTTAAATGTCTCAAAATTAGCCAAAAACTTCCTGCTCTTCCCAGAATACAGAAGAGATTCAGTCTCCACTTCCCAAGGGAGGAGTAAGAGGCGGAACAGAGTCATGCGTTATACTTTAACTCAGCAATGTAGGGAAGCAATGAGAACTTTTGTCTCTGTGTATGCTGCTCTTCCTCATTACATCAAGCTTAGAAAAAAAATTCTCCTGTCTACTTTCAATTTTCCTTTTTCCACTCTGGTGCCCTTTTTCATTCTTAGATCCCATTCACCTTTAAAGAAAAAACAAATGAAAGAAAAGAAAGGGAAATGTGTGAAAACGGCAACTGTCATGTTTTAATTCAGAGGAGATGACAAATCTATGCAATATTCTTCTCATCTAGATGCTTTCTGTTTATGATAATACCCGTGCTAACAACAGCTTAGGAGGAGTTTTTTGTTATTCATTTTGTTTTCCTTTAAAGTGTTCTTGTAGTCCAGTCTATGATGGGTGTTCTGGGAAGGTGTCTGTACTACAGATTTTGGTTATTATCAGTCAAAATAAGATTATAAAATTATAATAATATTGATATTTTATTTATGCAGATTGAATTTCCTTCTTCTATTGTTTTTGAAAGTGATGTAGCACAGCAAATCAGAACTCCCGCAGCAGTACAGTAAGTTTGTCTCCTTCTGTGTCAGAATTGGAATAATAATCTAGCTCGTTGGAAGGAAAACTGTTATTGCAAAGATTGTATTCTGCTAAGGAAAATATATTAAAAATTCTAAGGCTGATTTTCTTGAACAGCGTTTGTGTAATCTCTCTTAACACAGATGGAAATCTTTGCCATCTGTATTAATGAAAGACCTTGTTCCTAAAGCAGGTAATTTGTGTGCACTTTTTGATTCCTTTTTTCTTCTGTTAAATTTCAAGGCAAATCAGGCTGAACCATAATTTTAAAAATTGTTTGATAGAATTCCTCACAGTAATGTCAGAGAAATAAAAGTACAGAGTAGATTCTTATCTTTAAGCAATTTAAATAATCATAGGATTGTAGAAAGTTAAGGGTTGGAAGAAATCTTAAAGATCATCAGTCCCAACTCTCTGCTATAGGCAGGGACACTTCCCACTAGACCAGGATGCTCAGGACCTTTTCCAGCCTGGCTTTGAACACTCCTAGGGCAACCTTTTCTAGTGTCTCACCACCCTCATAGTAAAGAATTTTTTCCTAATATCCAACCTAAATTTCCCCTCTGTCAATTTGTACCCATTTCTCCTTGTCTGATCACTACAGTTTCCTGATGAAGAATCCATCTCTGGCTTCCCAGATATGGGAAGTGTGTTATGAGGTCACCATGCCACCTCCTCTTCTCCAGGCTGAGCAGCCCCAACCTTTTCAGCCTGTCCTCTTATCAGCTGGTGCTCCAGTCCTCTTGTCAACTTCATGGCCTCCTCTGGAATTGCTCCAACAGTTCCATGCCTTTACGCTGGGGACACCAGAACTGAAGGCAACACTCCAGGTGGGGTCTCAGCCACTTTTTTATCCACTGACTGGCCCATCCACCAAATCCATGTCTCTCCATTTTACAGACACTAATAGTCAGCTTTGGATGTATTCTATTTTACTAAACCCCCTGCTTTATGACTTTTGCTCTTTACTTGAATAAGCACTCTTTTCATACTTGGAAAGAAAAAAAAAAAAAAAAAGGAAAAGATCATTTGGCATTGACTACGCACAGGTCCAAAATGCCACAATTATACTGTGAAAGGCTTGGGAAAATGGAATACTTAAACAATGGGGGGGAAAAAGGAGGAGAAAATCAATTGGGGATGGGGAATGGCAGAGAGTGAGACTGGAGTTCCGATAGTATCAGCAACTTGGATTGCAATACAGTTCTTAATGATAATAGATTGTTTTATTGAGGTGACTTGCTTTAGAATTTTTGCAAATATTTTTTGCCACCATCCTTAAAATTAGCAGTGTTTTTGGATTTTAATGCCAGCATGCATCAAGTTTAACTCTTCTCAGAATACATATTGTAGGATACAGTAATTGTAGATCATGAAAATGTTTCCATAAATTCGTGGTGAGTCTAAAAGAAAGCATTCCTTTTAAAAAAACTTAAGAAAAAATAGACCTCAAAGATATTTAAAGAAGCTGGGATGTTAAAGAGTAGGCAGGAGAGGAAATATTGTGGGATTGTGAATGGAAGCAGAAAAGCGACACAATTAAAAAAAAAAAAATAGAGTGGTTATATTCTGTGATTTACTTGAAATCAGTGTGTCTTTAGGCAGAACACTATTTTACCTTCCTATCTCACATGTGTAGCAGTATTTTGTGCATTTGAAGAAAACTAATATAGCTCAGGATGACTAAGAAAATTGCCTAAAAGCATCCTGCTTAATCATTCTAGGCTGGATCTCATATCAGGTCTAAAGCTGAATTCTGGAAAATACTAATATATGCAACACATCCTGTTTTGCTAAGACATTAAACCAGCTCTCCTAAGAACCTAATATGTTTAAAAGTGGTAACAGGCCTTTCCTTCTATGGACTGGGCCATTTTAGTCTCTTCTCATTCTTTTTCAGTGTTATTTTTACTCTAGTAAAAAATCTCCAACCCTAAGAAAACCAATACCAACTGGAGGCAGAGTACATTAGAATGAATCCTGTTAAATATAACCTCAGGTCGCAGACTTCAAACGGGATGGATTTTCCAACCCATCATTAAGGCACACTGTGACTTAGATCAACATAATGAGTAGCAGTGCCTGAGGCTGTGTCTACCCTAATACAACCGCCTTGGTCTAAACTTTTTCCTAGCGTACTCGTTGAATCTGGCAGCTAAAGGAGTAGTTACAGAAGGTAATAAGGGTTGTACATTATTAGTCTTTTTTTTTTTTTTTCCTTTAATGCAAACTAATGCTTGTTAGGTGAGGATTAAAATTAAGTCACTATGTATACGTCTGGGGAAAAGTGTGTAACTGTTTGCCTGTGCAAATGTGCTTCCTGATGCTGGCAAGAGTTCATTTTGGTGTTTGTCGTGATGAATTATGAAAATTGTTTGGTGTCTCAGTATATGAAACCAGCTTCTATTAAATAGGTGTATGTCTGCCCACATGCGTGCACATGCACATAATCATTCTGAAAATGCTTGAAAAATAATGCAGGATTTGATGCAGAACTACAGTTTAAATCCTCAGTCCAGTTCAGAGCTTACATTGTCTGCGATAAATGAAGAATAAATAATTCCAGTATAATGGTGAGCTAGATGACTGCAATGAAAATAAGAAAACTGGTGGTATTTAAACTATTTATTAAATCAGTGTGATACAATAGTTACATCAATTACCAGCATAGGTAACATGTGAGGTACGTCTATGGACTACAAGAAACACACAGTCTGTCTAAATTAATTTTTATTTCTATATTTCTCATAGAGCAATGTGAGTTGTCCCTTTGCTGAACCTAGAAAGTGAATAAAAAATAAAAAAGTCCACTATACTGACTTTCTGTAAATGTTAACATCCTTTTTGTCAAATCTATTGCATTTATGTCTGTTCATTCAGGGTGAAAGTTGCTGGGGTTGTAACCTTTGCTTTTGAAGTTTGTAAGGAAAAGCCTTCCAAGGTTTTCAGCAGATGTGTTCTGTTATAGTCCATTCAGATGTTGCCATACCTTGAACAATATACTTCAGGAAACAATTACATCTCCTGACGCTATCTTGCTCTGAAGATCTCACTTTCCTGGGTCTTAATGGCAACCTTAACCACAAACAATAGGTATTCAGAGTCTTAAAGCCACTTTTTTTCTTCAATATTTAATTGCCTTTCATATTAATAGAAGTATACACAAATTTTGTGTGTTTTCATAATTATATCAAGTAAATAAAATTCCAGTACAATCATTTAGAGCTAAAATAAGTAGGCCATTAAAATATGGGGAGTTTATTGAATGACAGATTTATGTCTATATATTTATTCAATCATGATTCTCATAATATTAATTCTATATCTCATTTACCCAAGAGACTTCTGAAGTTAGGATTTGCAGGAAATACTTTAGGAAAGGACAATTTTATTTTGTTTGTCAAAGGAAAAAAACCATGAGGAGCACCCAGCAAGTGAAACAGAGATGTAATAGCATCTGACAGATTGCATTAATGTCTGTTTCCACACTGAGAATACTGTTCTAATATGAATATAAAGAAATTAGGGTAGTGCCAAAGTGGGTATCATGCATGATGAAGAAAAAAGGTATTAAAGATCTATACTGTTTATCTGATATTAAATAATGCAACTGCGGTATTGAATTCATCCTCAGGAAATGAGAGCTATACAGTGGGAATGGAAAATGGCCTAATTTACAAAGAAATATATCAATGAAGGCTTATCCAAACTGTGCCAATTCTTCGATGAAGTTATGGACAAAGAAAAGGCCTAACCTGGCATTTATCTTGACAAACCATGTTGCTGAGATTTGACAAGAAAACGTGTCGGCTTTATTTAAGCCTAGTAAAATGGTCAGCAACACAGGCTGTCAGCGAGGTTTCAGGTACACTCACATCTTTGAATTTGCTGTGTCTTTGTTGCCTTCAGCTGTTCTGCGGAGATCACAACTGATGCAGTCCTGATGTGATGAACAGTTAAACTGCTGATTTGATTTGCTTGGGCCATTTCATCAGGGATTTTACTGCTCTTAGGTATACTGTTTCTGCTGCTTGGACATGGACCTACTCCTTCAGTAGAATCTTCCCAGAAGCTCTGGGAAATACTTTTTCTCCTGTTTTACGCTGTCTGCAAAATATGAACGTTATATTTGTTATCTTTAATCCTTAGTGTTTATACCAGATTAAGAAGGGATGCCTTAACAAAACTCTTAGAGCCTTTGGGGATAAATAGAAGCAACAAAAAAAGCAAGACGTCTGGCAAAACTTCCATTGTCTTTCCCTGAATCCAACTCTTTTTTCATGTTCTGTTCATCAACAGCTGTGCAAGCCATGTATGTACTCAGTTACATGTAAGTGTAGGAAAACAGCCACCTCAAAAATTTTATCAAATTCTTGAGTTTTTTCTATGAATTATTGGAATTCCGTGCTTTCTCTTTGAAAAATCAAATGAGAATTGGCTCAATGTCAAGTTTTTTCTACGTTTTCATTGGAAGTGTACATTTTTATTTAGTGGTTTTTTTCCTTTGCATGTTGAGCTCCATCATGAATTCTGAATGTCTTATTTAAATAATGAGTAGGTAAAATTTATTCCGCAACTCCCTTTGGGGAATGGGGGAAAAGAAGGTAAGTTTGATCAGTCTTCTGCATTTCAAGCGGTAACTCCTGCGATCCACACTTCTGTGAATATATTTTCTGTTCAGTAAGCCTTATCTGATTTTTTTTCACTTCAGATTTTTTTTGAGAACAAGTGACACCTTGGTGGGATATGTGCTTAGTTTTAGTCTGTTAGATGTGCTGCTAAAGGAATGGAACCAAATTTCCTTTGAAAGGAAAGCTTTTCCTTTCGTTGCTTCGTTATAGCATTCTTAATGTATTTGTCAAGTGTTTTAAGGCTTTAAGGTTCCTCAGCTGATATTCCCACATGTGTTCTAATAGAAAAATTTTCTGATCCGTCTCTCTAGTTATTTGTTCTCCCAAACTGCAATATTGAACATGAGCCACACACAACTGTCATAAAATTCCAAGGAATATATTTTCTACTCTTTTCCTTTCCTGGTTTGCTGTTGTCTTATTACCCTCATGCAAACCTTGCTAACAGGCCACACGTATTTTTTTCAGGCATCATAAAGTCCTTAGTTTTATATAGAAGGTCTTAAATAACCTAGGAGAGAACTTTTGGCATTAAAAAAAAAAAAAAAAATAAAAAAAAAAAAAAAAAAAAGTTGTTAATATTCAAAAAAAGGAAGTTCATGCATTATTTTGCATTTTGAGAAATTAGTATCATTCNAAAATTTAAAAAAAAAAAAAAAAAGAGGTGTTTTGAAGTTTTTCTGAAATTCCTTTCTTCAGAGATTGAAACAGCACTTTTTTGTAGCTTGAACAAGGCTTAGAAAGAATTTGGCTAAGTATCTGAAAAATCCCAGGAATTATTCCAGTTGCTTTATAGTTTCTACTGTAGTCTTTTTTTTTTTGTAATAACTTGCATTTTTGATGCATTTTTCACTGTGCCCTCTCTAGTGATTACACATTCAACATAGTCTAGCTTAATTTGCAGCCGGTTTATGGAAATTTAACAATTTCATCTGTTATTTCTAAAAATCTGTCAGATTCTCAGTGAAGCATTACCATCTACTAGACCAGTAACACAACCTCTCAGCACTTAGCCTCTTTGTATACGGTACTGTAATTGTGTGTCTTAAATTCTTTTTGTGGTTCTTGACATCTTGCTTATTGCAGCGCAGAAGGTGCTCTGACTGCGTTCTGTTCTTGAGCTGCTTTCCTCCAGCTGTTGCTGTTGTAGCGCTTCCCATTGTTGATGTCACTTCCAAGTGCAAAACGTTTTCCTGACGAATCATTTACCATCCATGGTCTTTATTTGCACAGCAGCTCAGAGCTCTGAGAGTCTTGACCTCTTAATAGGTGATGCAGGATCTTATTACTGCGTTTTGCCACATCCCTAAGGTGTGCGAAAGAAAACGAATAAAAGAAATTGTATCGAGAAAATGAGCGATGAGACTAAAAGCCACATGCTTAAAATAAAAGAAATTAGCAATGTCAGTATTACTGGTGATGGTTTTCATAGAAACTAATCTTGAGCAGAGATTTCATTGCTAATGAAAAGCCCATGACTGGCACTGGTGAAAACAGGCCCGATTACTTCTTCAAACAGCCCTCAATTTAACTCACAAACAATACAAACAATGCAAACTATAAGGGAGAGAACAGGGAATGAAACAGCAATTTAGAATCCATCTTACAATATAGATTAAAAATATATTTGTTAAAACTTTTACCCTATAAGTATCTAAAGTCAGCCACAAAAAATAATTAACATGAAAATATTTCCTTCTGGGATTCTTGTCAATTATGAAATGTTTATTTTGAAATGTTCAGAAATACTTTTTGCAGGACATTGCATTTTTTTTCCATCTGAAGCATGTCATGATTTGGCAGAAACAGGAATCTCTTCAATCTCAAAATAATAATGAAAACAAAAATTGAAAATAGCATCTTCCAGAGGCTCTCTTCTTGCATTCTTTCAAAATACTTTTCTCCCAGTACCTATTCAGTCTTCAAATGATTTAAGGGAAGTATTTTGTGCTTTCATACTGCAAACAGCTGATTAATTGATCATGAGATTAATTTACTGGTATTTATAAGTCTGCCCTGGTAAATGCCATATATTTAGCTAACAACTTGAGGAAGGTGAATAACTAAATGCATATTCTGCATTTTTCCTTGTACTTCCTTTGGTTCCTGATACTTTCAGTGAAACATGTTGCATAATAAGTCTTTCTGTTTGTATTTACTGTTGTATGCAATATTTTACTCAGTAGCATATCCTTAGTTTAATCTTAAAATAAAATTTTTGACATGAAATAAATAAAATTTTATGCTGAGTCAAGTGCTATGTATTATTAGCACTGGAGCATCAACTTTGAATAGTCTTTTAATTCCAATATATAGTATACAAATTTCAACATATTCCTATCCTTATATATCAGTATAATTTGCCATTTATTGTTAGCTTCCTATCTTACCACCAATAACCCATCTGAACCTGCACTCATGAATGCCAGTTATTGAAAAGATTGGAGCTCATCTCTGAATCTCCTGATTTGTAGGGAAAGTAGACATGTGTCATGAGATGTGATAGATCAGAAATATCAAAGCTTTTCAGAACCTCACACACTTGCATATACTCTCCCTAATGTGTTTCATTGCAGTATGGCCTTGGGGGTAAAAATCCCCAGGTCATTAATCTCACTTTTTTGTTTTTTGTAGGAAAAAATGGTGAATAAGTAAAAATATCTAATAAAAATAACTTTACTGTGTTGAATTAGTATCTCCACACCTCTACTATTTTTCTTGATTACAAAAACTTTCTCATTTACATGAAACTTTGAACAATGTTTCCAAGTTTCAAGTTGCATTCTGTTGCCACATCCACACATACCATTTTATTTAAATCACTGAAGATTGAGTTGGACCCACAAGGGCCATTGAGCCCAGCTCTTAAGTGAACAGTCCACGTGGCAGTTGAACTCTGGAATTACTTATTTAGTCTTTTCTCTATGCTTTACATTTCTATGAAATGAGGCCTGAAATTAATTGTACTCCTTCCATTTTTGCCACAGTAGAATCTTGCTTGAGCCCTTCTTAAGGCTAGAAATTTGCAACTCTGCGTTTTAGGTCTGGAAGTGCAGGACAGAAGCGACACCAGGTAAAAACATCCAAGGCTCCCTTCTCTCGAGCTTTCCTACTGTGCCCAAATTTTTAAAGACATAGCTTTACAGACACACTGTTCGTCTCAGGCAGAAAAAGAAGAAAGAGAAGTTTTTAGCAAGATGTGAGAAAATATCTTTTATGTTAACAATAATGACAACTTTCTGGTGGCTTTCCAGCTGTACTAATCTGGACTTCTAGAAGTCAAATTAATTTGAAGTAGGTGAACACTTGAAGTAGGTGAACACTTTTTCATTTTGCCTTATTTCCCATTAGTAAATTATGGTCCTTTTGCCTTCCAAGTAAGTGACCTTTCAAGAACAAAGGTTCTGTGCCACAATATGACTGAGATTTGACCTGCAGGGTCTACCTCTCTAAGGAAAACTTAGCTCCTTAAGTGTTTCGTTCTGAAACTAGTTTCTCTAGAGTGGAAATGTTCTAAATGGTAATGTGACAAAAGCCCATAACGCTGGTGAGGAAGCTCCATTCTGCACAGGTCTGCATGAAAAAAGCGTAACAGAAATATTTTAAAAGAAAAAGTTTTAAAAGGAAAATGACGGAGCAATTTTTTTTTCTCCTGTATAGGAAAAGCTTGTAAATTGTTAGAACAGTATTTTATTGTTTTATCCAATTTTGTGTAGGTTTACCAGGAACTATGCTTCTGGTGTACAAACTTCAGTCGATTCAGAAGTAAAACCGAATTTTGAGTGACTGCTGGCAAATATGAGCTCATGGCAGGTAGGTGGATATCCTTACTTCATGAACTGTAGCTGGACTTTGAACTAAAGAAACTCTTACCCAACAATCTGCTTTTGAGGTGTTGAACTTTAGAGTACGTTTTTGTTCCATATGCTCCTGGGATCCCTGTTAAGGGTGACTCCATGCATGTAACAAAGCACAGGGTGCAAGGTCGAAAAGATGTCACTTTCTTTAAGTTATTTGAATTCTTATTTAATATATGTGGGACAGGTTGGTGTCATTAGAATTCCACAACAATTACTCCGAAGTTCTTTTGTTAACTACTGAATCAGTAAATCTCTTTCGGGACAGATAACACTGTGTTCTTTGTCTTTGAGTTTACCAGCTCTGAAATGTTCAGGAATAACAACCTATACAGTGACATACAGTGCTATCAGTAAGGTCTAATGCAGAAAGAGGATGTTTCTTATTAGCTTTTAATCTCACTGAAATTTTATTACATGCTAAGTGCTCAAAATCATGAGATGCAGGTCAGTACCAAAATGCATACTGATATCTAGAAAATTCATGATAATTTTTATCGAGGAAATTACAAAAATAAACTCCAATCAGTTTTCAAAGTTATTTTTTATGACTGTAGATGAAATTTTTTTTTAAAACTGAAAAATGCATTTCTAATGTATTTCTATGTTAATTTATTTTATACTATAAAAATTCAAATTCATTTGTAGTCTGAAGGGTCTCAACATGTATAAAGCCAGCAAAGCTGATGGGATGAAAGTGCCTCTCAAAGACAATGTGAAAAAAAGAGTGGGTAAAAACTTGACTTACAGTTCTTCTGGGAGATAAGTATCACTTTTCTGTGTGCTAAAATGGCATCTGTAAAAACACTTTTCCAGCTAACACAGGCTTATAGATTGCAAGAACAGAACAAAAGGGGAACTGCCTCGTGGAGATTTGTTTGTTCAGCTATTAAAAAATGAAAAAAACCCAGACATATAACGAATTAATAGCTCATTCTTTTATTAACTGTTAAGTATTTGGAATATTGAGGCAGAGTCATAAAAAATAAGGTTAGAAAAGAATGAAAAAGAATCCCAGGGAGCTGTTTTCCTTTCCCACTGTTATATGGTCTTTGTTGCTGACAAGAGTTTCTGGCTTTATTGGCCCTTGAGCCCTAAGCTGCTCCTTGGAGCTGGTCTGATCAATGACAGGAAAGCATCACTGACAGATTATCCACATCTTGGATGCTGAGGACAACCAGGCATGTCCAGCCAGGGTCCTCTCTCTCTCTGGGTGACCTTGTGCAGAGAGGCTTCTTATGGGTGGGTACTGAGTAATTTTTTTTAATACCTTTTTGGTGTAGATCACTAAGTAGATGCAGAGCATAAATGGTTGCTTAAGTCCTGCTTTTCTGAGATGTCAGATTGTTGCCAAAGTTTCTTTGTCCTGCTGGCTACTCCCCATCAAGGAGGTTTCAGCTGAGCTTATCAGAGATGTCTCTGGGCTTCAGCTGAGTCTCTGTCACCACGTTTACTGGCTTGCCTTTGTTGAGGTTCTGTCAGAAGGCAAGACTAGATGCTCAGCTGAAGAAGTAAAACAAATCAAAAAAGGTCCCAGGTTGCTTTTAGCAGTGATTGCTGTTCTCTTGTTAACTTCAAGTTTGGTTGTCTGTCCAGGTGGCAACTAAGTCTGGGAGAAGTTCAGCTGCTTGTAGGATGTCAAATCAATTTAAGTTAGCAAGAGGAAAGTCAATGTTTGGTGCTGAAAAGAAAGAGATGAGAAAAACCCTGCACAACCAAACACATGCACGCAGAAAGTCAAGAAGAATCTGTCAGCGTAGGTGAACCCTACTCAGAGGGTGCATGGAGTTAAACAATGTTGTGGGTCAGAGAAAAGCCTAGGCATGCGTGCTAAAAGGATTCCAGAAATGCTGCCATATCCTACAATTTCAGTCAGGTCCTGCAAAATATGAACCCTGGACTAAAATCAAGCTATCTTAAAGTTGAAGTTTTGTTTGGGACTTAATTTCAAGGAAGCTAAGTTAAGCTAACTAAGGTTCATTCTTGATTCAGAGAAATTAGTAAGAGGGCCCAAACTTGAAAACAAGGATTATTCTATAGCTAGATTTAGCATGGGAGTTTTAGATATTTTAAGATTTGATGCTACTTGTGGTCTCCCAAGAGCATTTAGGAGAAGGACTCGGTCACCACGTTAAAGCTGGCTTCTGCGTTGGTGTTCGTGTCCTCATCCCAGAGAGGATTTATTATTGCAAAGGAAGTAAAATCCAGCTCTAGGCATGGTAGGAACTTTTTGCATCAACTCATTTCTAACTGAATTATTGAGGAAGAACTTATTTTGGTGTTGGTGCTATTTCCTGTAGGAGCTGCTGCTGAATTTAGCGGTGCTGAATCCTGAGTCTGACAGCACACTTCCATCTTTCAGGGCTGAATCTCTTTTCTAAGTTAACTTCCATTTTGAATGTGAAAAGTTTTATCAGACAGGTAAAGGTTATGCTTTTTTTTTTTTTTTTTTCCTTTAAGATAAGGAAATGAATTAAAAATATTTCTACTTTCTACAATATGAATAGGGTAAGATTTCTAGCCTTTCAACAATTTAAAAGAATAGTTGTAACACAAATTTCCCTGCCAGTAACTTAACTGACATGTTCCGAACTACAATTTTGTGATGATTTTTCTTATTATAAAAAGAAATTAGTCTCTCTGGATGTCAATTTCTTTCAAACTCAACTTTTTAACAGGTTTAAAATATGCAAGAAGTATTTCTTTAAAGACATTTTTTGCATAATTCATATTCATTATTCTATAGCAAATGTTTCTTTCAAGAAAAAAAGTATGTTTAGAAATTATGACTAAGTTTAACAAATTTAAATATAGATGTGGCCAAATGTGCTCTCAAACTTCAGGAGCTTCTGAATGTGAAATGGATTAAACTGCTGGCACATTTTCTTTTCCATTGAATTACTACATAACTGTTTAAATCCTGGATTTTTTTTTCTCAAGAAGGAAAAAAAAAAAAGCTCTTGTAGTGAAAGATTGGTTTGCAACTTCAAGTGGAGCCTGAAAATGAAATTTTTTGCTCTGTGCAGAAAAGCCCATATTTTGTCTGAATTGTTTTACCTTCCCTTTATAATACTTCTGTTCTTTAAATCTCCTTTTCTCAGAACTTCCATCCAGTATTTTTATATCATATCAGAAATGCACTCTTTTTTTCATGCATTTCCACATCTCTGGTTCTATAGAGAAGGCTATCATCACAGTTCTATAGAGAAGCCTTTTAATTCTGCACCATTTTCTCAAAAGTCTTATGCTTTTTAAGATCTTACAATGAAGTCTTGTACTGCTTGAGCGTCTAAAGTGGAATAGTAGCTAGCAAACTGCTGGCCTGGCCTGTCAGAAATGTGTGGTTTGTTTTCTTTATTTACTAAAACTTCCACTTCTGAGAATACAAAACAGTCAATGAATATAAATAGATTTTGCTAAATCATATTTTCAAAACAATAAGAATGAAAACATTCTAGAAGCCTTAAAGGTGTTATATTAAAACCACAAAAATTTTGCTCTGCTTTTGAAAGCAAGAAGAGGATAGAAGAAGCTGAAAAGGGTCAAATTCAAGGTAGATCTTTCTAAATAACATAGAGTATCCCCACTGTCACAGTTCATCTGTACCACAAATCTTTATAGAGATAAAAAAATAATTTGGCAATTGAACTCTATCCAAGTACCACTGAATATCTCCTTTTTTTTTTTTTTTTTTTTTTTTTGTGCACAATTTTTTTNTTTTTTTTTTTTTTTTTAGGTACATCTTAGCATGTTCTTTATTTTCATCTACAGCCAGTTTGGTCAGGTAAACCACAAAAGCCACAAATTTAATAATAGGTAGTGATGGATTAATGATCCTGAGACTGATACAAAGGCAAAGTAGCTGTTTATAATTAGAGTTTATGTGGGACAATTTTTGTAGTGTGATCTAGGACAGACGGTCCATGCACCTGTTGACTTTGACAATAAAAAAAAGTCAAAATTATCTCACTTGTTTGTATTTTTCATTTCTTGTAACTCAGTGCAACACATCATATTAGTAACGAGTCAATATAAAAGCAAAGATTTTTTTCTAATTACTTCTTAAGTCAAAATGACTGCTTAATTTAAATGGATGTTTGATAATAAAAAAAATTGCACTTTACTGTTATTATGTTTAGTGCCATATATTTTCTTGTATATGCCTACACTAAAGACTTCCATTATTTATCAGAAGTGATTTGTAGTAGATTAGGTACATAAATGTAAATATAATTTAATATTATTCTTCTGTGTTGGCTCAGTGAACTTAAGAGCATTTTCTTCATCTGACTCATGCTTGTTCCTAAACAGATGCTGTCACACTTGTGTCTACTCTATTTTCTTGGTGTGAATTTCATCCTATGCTATCAGAGAAGTAAAATCCGAAAATATCTTGAAGCCATGGGCTGTTGAAAGAAGGAACCTTCTTTTTCTATTTATAGTTTGTCCTCATCAAAGATCTTTTCCACAGAATCAGATGCCTCTGGCCTTCACAATCCACTCATGTGCATTTTGGCCTTGTCAGCTATGAATTTTATTGGATAGCAGAAAGTGAAGAGATTTTATAATTGTATCCTGGTATGCATGTATACACAAATATAAAAGATATAAAAAATATAAATATATTTTAAGTGGAAAATAAATTTTTGCAAGTATATTAAGTGGGTGTTTAGCACTGATTCATGGCAATCAGATTTTAGCAAATGCTAATTCTGTTTCTTTTTCTAATGACAGAATAAATCTTTTTAAAGGTCTTTAGGGATTACAAAATATGAAATAGAATGTTTAGAAAAATGAGAATTTAAATAATACCTGCCTGAAAGAAAAGCAAAAGGATTCTAATTTTTATTTTGTAATTATACATTAGTTTTATTACTGTTTTGTGGTAGGTTTTTTTCACTGATAATCCATCCAAGTTTGGAATGTCAAGTTGTTTTTTCAAGAAATTTTAGCAAAATAGTAAACAATAGGATGGTAGAAAAAGAAATTTGTTGTTTTGTTTTTTATTTTTTTAACTTTCTACTATAAATTGTGCAGATACTTTTATAGCAGAAAAAAACAAATGTTGAGGTATTAGGAATGTCAATTTTGAAGCCAGGCAATAAAAGAATAAATCAGTGCAGGACACTTGCCTCTTGCTCTACTACTAGCAGCAGATGTCTCTATTTGGATTTGTGAATTTGACTAAACTAGGAATTTACATATGGAATTTTTCTTTTTTTTTTTTTTATGTTGAACGAAAAAAAAAATTAAGTAATTTTTACAGCATCTGACAGAAAAATGAAGACCTCAGAGGTTTCAGAGGGATCATATGGACATATGGAACAAGTGAGTAGTTTGTAATGCAAATGAAGATAAGTGTGGTTTTGTGGTGTTCAGCTATAGGCAATGTATATCGTCTGTATTTATTAAAGTTCATGGCATCTGTAGCTATTTGAAAATCAAATATAATTTTCTGGTGAAATGTATTTTGGAAGGGAACACTCCAAATAAAGGAACATTTTAAAAGTCTAGTTGTTGTCCTGCCTTGTCCACTCTTCCAGATAAGAGGTGTTGTTTGTCTAGGTTCATTTTAATGTTGTTTTTCAGCTTTTATCTGGTGCTTGCTCACACTCTCATCTGGTGTCCTGGGGATTGGAGACTTACCATCATTGTTCTCCGTTTTCCTGACAGATACAGATGTCCTTGTATTTAAGGTTAGATCTCTAGTTTAATACGTTTTTGTTGTTGTTGACCTCAGTGACAAATTTTGAGCAATCAGTATTTTGTGTGAAATTATTGCCAGCAGCGTTTTATGCGGACATTATTTTCACAGATCCCAATCTCATGGAAATGACGGGCAGGAGAGAAAGTGTGTATGATTATGTGTTGTGCAAACACCTAACATGAGAATTTCCTTATTTGTTCTCCTATCAGTGGTTTAATATCTCAAATACACTTCATACATTTCATAATACAGCAAATTATAAAGATTTTCACACACTAGGATAAGACAGTGCCAGCTGAATTTCTGCTTCATAGCTGCTCCCAATAAATGTAACTATCCAACAATGTTTTTATCAAGAAAGAGCACTTTTGTCACTGTGAGGTGAAGTGGCAGATTTTGTTATAAAGTTGATTTTGGCCTGCATAGCCAGGATGACTTTGTCTTGCATTCCTATGCTCAGTGGCTCATTTTATGAGTGAAGGGACCATAGGCTCTGGGCTATGTGACCCCTTCGGAATCTACAAGGTCAGTGAATTCACAGACAACAAATTAGGTTGTACTGGTTTTGGTTACTCAAATTAAATTTTGTCCAGTCACCAGCCAGACCACCTCTTTTTGTAGATTTGCTCTTGCTCTCATAATTGCATCTTTGTAAAATTATTTTATTATTATTACAACCATGTTCTGGGGTGATGCCGTTTGAACAGAGTGCGGTTAGACCAAAAATCCCTTCCATACTCAACCCATCTGTGATCCTGAGTGAATGTCGTAAAATGACCAGCCTGGGTCCTGTCCTCAAGGCAAAAGCCAGATTTATTTCCTTCTTTGGATTACTTAGGGTCAGCTTCTGCCATATCACATTACACTGTGTCAGCTCTGATGTCATTTAAGATGATACAGGTAACCCAGATTGAAAGCAGGAAATCAAAGGATTTTTTTCACTCTCTTTACAGATGTTTTTTGAATTGCAGCTTTCTGGCTTATTTTTGTACTGGTTTAATTTGCTGAGAGAAGCTGTGAAATCACCTTGGCTTGCAGTGCTAGTTTTACTATCCACCTGGTTTTAGTGTATTAAGTTTATTGATAACTCTGTTCCTGATGAATCCACTGAGTCTAAAAGACATCACATTTATTCATGTTGTATTGTTTTCCAAGAATGTAAGCCTATGCAAGGTCCAAAATGACCCAAAAGTACATTCTCAGAAGCTTTGTGGTAGGTGTTCAGATATTTTAAACCCACGTTTTTATCATTTGCAAACATCATAGAAAGTTTATACCAAAATGTTTGACAAGTAACTGTTAATTTGCACTACATTGCGGTGATTGTAATTGATGTGAAAATTAGAGTCGTAAGAATTGCACTGGGGATTACTGACCCCTTCAATAACTGCAAAATGCAATATATTGCACCCCTCAAAGGCACAACTATTTTCAGAGTTCAGGTTATTGTGCACTGACACAATGCAGGAGAACTTAATTTTACTAACATTCCTGAAAAATTAGTTACATATCAAATCCATGTGTCTATAAGAGCTTAATTGTAAAGAGTGGCCAGCTCAATATGCAAAGTCTAGTTCCATCTCACTGTGATTGTAAAATATGAAAACAAATAATAAAATAAAAATAAAAAAAAAAAAAAAAAAAGAAAATTGTCTGAAAATAGGGTTTTTTTACTTGTGTTAAATTATGTGGTATCTCTCACGCAAATAAATGTGAGACTCAAATCGTCATAGTACTGCTGTTGAATATAGCACCAAAGAACAGATCAAGTTTTCTTAACTTGATCTGTTAATTATGGGTACTTTTGGACAATGTGGGTCTTTGTTCCCTTTCTCAGGTGTAAATTACTTTGGGAAGGCTTCCTTCTGTCCCCATTCCTCCAAATTTATTTCTGCCCTGCTGCTTTTTCTTCTTTATATGAATAATAGAGCTCTGTGAGGAAATACCTGTTTGCACTTTGCAACTCAAACGGCTCCAATTTCTTTCACTTTCTTTCACTTCCTTGCCTCGGATATCTGCGAGATGATGGGCTACACGGGAAAGTTGAAGAAACGAGATAAACTCACAGCCAGCCTGTTTTAGATGGAAAACTTTCCGGTCTTCTGAACCATCAAACCCAGAAAACTGAGTGAAAAGTGCAAACGCTTTGTGCATTGTGTTGGCTGATTTACCTGCAACGCCACCACAGAAGCATACAAGGCAGAAAGACCACAACTCAAAAACCCTGAACTTGCTTGCAAGAGTAACCTGGATTGTGAAATCATTTTGGAGTGCCACTGCAGACTAAGGACCAGCTGTCAAGATCGCTGCTAGAGTATAAGAAGCTGTAAGTGTTTTGGTTGGCAGCCCTTCCTGCATTAGTTCATTTGAATTCTCATGATGATTTAGCAGTAAACTGAAAGCAGGAACTGCCAATTATTTCTGAAAATTGCTGCTGTGAAATCATATACAAATAAGAAGGCAGAAAAGTATTAATTATAGAGAAATGGGATGTCTCTTTTCTGCTTCCTATCTAATTTTAAGGGTGGGCATGAGCCATTCGGTTAATGCAAGACACTAGTCCTGATGTCAAAGTGTCACATATAGAAAGTTAACAATCTACTAAGTCCTTTATTTCTTGCAGAATGTCATTTGTAGTTAGCTTGATCTGTTCATTGTTCAGAATAATGGCAAGCTATCGGATCACAACAGCAGTGTGGAGTGTGAGCTAATAATCTGCGCTGTGGAACAGGGCTGATAACTTGGGTTCAGAGCCGTGACAATGCAGGCACAGAGCTCTCCAATACCTGCCAGGATGGTGCATGTTCTTGGGCTGGGAGTAAAGAAAGGAAAAATCCTTTAGCTCTCAAGCACACAAGAGAGAAAATGTTGGTGGAAGAAAAGGATGAAAAGAGTGTCAGGGTAGTTAAAGAGGACAGCAAAGATGCTTGAAGAACGTGTCTTTAGAAGAATGGGAATGAAATATAAAATATAGAGGAAGAGCTGGAAAGCCAGACTAAAGTTAAAGTCAGGGAGCTGTGGTCTCTGGAGCTCTGTGGCCCCCAAGCATTGAGAGATGCTTATACAGGATGGAGGATACTGGCAAGGAGCATTCCTGGTTAAGAATGCTTTCATATTGAATCTTTGTGCAGTGAACAAAAAGGTATCCTATTGCTGCTGCTGAAACTGGTGGGCTTAAAACTGGCAGTGTTAATTTAGCTGAAGAGAAAGAAGAAATTAAATTAGCAACTTGAAAATAAAAATAAAAAAAACTTTTCCATGTTTTCAAAGCCTTTAGTCTCTGGGGACTCCTGAGAACTTAAGACAGAAGTTTTTATACGTAAAATATTAGGGATTTATAATATGAATCAATGACTTTTATACCTTATCTTATGTCTGTAAGAGCGTAGAAAATTTCTTCTTGTCATTATCATTTAAAAATTTGTATAAATGGCCTTAAACATAGAAACAGAATTTTTTCTCCAGGTTGTACCTCTACCTGGAAATACCTTCTTTCTTCAGCTATCAGGTTGCTCTCTGTTTCTTATATCTGGTGATTATCCTGCAATTGGGATCAAGTATCTTATTTTGTCAATATTTGTAGAGGGTTTAAATCCACTAAAGATCTTCCCATATGAAATGTAATCCTAAATTTACATTGATCCTTGACACATTTATGGCTCTAATCAGCTTATTTGCCTAGGTTTCTGATATGAAGTTAATTAAGTAGAAGATTCTGTGAATATATAAAATTGTGTGATTAGGTTTTCTAGTGTTTATTAAAATGTTCTTATTTTTGGCATCCAGAAAAGTAAGAAGCAGTATTGTGCAAGCAACTTTTATAAATTGTCCCTAATATTGTCATAATAATGTCTTTGCAATTCTTGCTAACCTGGTGAGTACTTAAAGTACAGAAAATTTGTTGCTACTTAGCAAATGTACAACGAACAGTAAAGAGAATATATCTATGGATAAGTGCATGTTTGTGAAGTAGAGAAAAATATTCTGCTCTTTAGCATTTCAGAAGAATTCATCTGTGGTTTATCTGCCTAATTTTTGTTTTCTTTGACTTTGAAGTTCATGATGTTTCATGATGTTGCTACACGTTTTTACTCACATAATTCCTTTTATCTAAGTAAATAATTTTTTTATTTTGGAGGGGGTGGAAACTGAGTAAAGAAATCATTCATCTTGCTTCGAGACTTTTTAAAAAAATACATACACTTCAGTAGCAGGCATCCTTTCCTCCAATTTGTAATACACAGGCTTCTCTTTATTTAAAAGGCAAAACTTTGTCCATTTTCAAGTAATCTTCAAAGGTAAGCATCCATCAGATTTGTATCTCAGCATTTATTTTGGCTGATATAAGCAGATTCTTTGAAAGAAACAAAATAATATTTTTTAAAGAAAATATTGCTTTATAAAACTGGAAATTTAACAGAGCTGATTCAAGGTAAAGATAAATTACTCTGCAAGAGAGCAGTGAATTTGAAGTCTGATTTCTGAAGACTTTAATTGGACATAAAAACTTCATTGAATATTTGATAAAAGTTTCTCGTAAGCTTACACTGACTCAGGTGTAATATTCCACCAAACAGGTCCATAAGGAATAAAATTTTTGAAAGATGGAAATGTACTTGACTGAAAGTCACTTAAATTGCTTCTCTCGGCAGCACATTTAATACAACAATCATTTTACTGATTTCTCTTTAAAATCAGTATTAATTAAATATATTCATGTCCATTTTGATATTTTATAAATATATTTTATCGACTCACCCTAACTTTCCAAAGAGATTTATTATGTTTTATCAAATACCTCAACAAGCTTTTAAGAAACCTTTTAAAAATACACCAGTAATGAGAAACTTCAATATGGTTCTCTAGTGCAGTTGGTGAATGATGGAGTATTTAATCTTAAATGGGTAAAAAAGATATGGAATGGAATGATAGACAGAGCTTTGATCCTTTAATATTACTCAGATATGCGCATTAGAAGAAACCCTGGAAATCTTTGCTGTACTCTAATTTTATTGTGTTTTTTGCCCACAGCTAACTGTAAGCTTTCAGTGTGTCCTTTCTCCGCCATTTCAGTCAGAAGGATCTGAGATTTAAAATTAAAATTAGAAAAAAGTTGGTAATTCGATTTGAGGCAGTTGACTGACAAAACTAATTAACTAGTCAAAGACAACCTTCAAGGATAAAGGCTCTAAAACTCAAGAGAAAGAAAACAATAAGAGTTCCTCTGAATCCTTGCACTGTCACAAGAGCTCTAATATTTGTCAGACATAAGTCGTGAATAATGTTTTCTATTTAAAATTGCAGTTCTATCAGAAATGAAATGGAAAAGCAATATAAGTAAATAGCCTTTTATAAAAAGTAATATTTAGAACATACAAAGCTTTAATGAGTTGCCTGTCTCTAAGATCTAATTAACAACATGACAAAAGGTACTCTCTCTAAATCCATTAAGAAAAGAGAAGTACATTTTGCTTGCTCTCATCTCATCAATGAGTAATGAAATTAATACTTCACTATTTCTTGAAGATATCTTCAGGTTTCAGAACATCCTTTAAAATCTTTATTTCTGTGGGGAGGAAGAGATGTAACTTATTCAAAATCTGTAAAATTATTTGTTACAAAATATAGAGGTTTTCAGTCCCGAAAGCCAGACAAAAGCCACACTACAGAACACAACCAGTCAGTCTGGCTGTGGTTAGTATGAAATGACATCCTTTTCTTTCACGTGCTGTTTCTGTAATCTGTCTTTCTACACTATTAGAAAATAATAACATTTTGCAAGAAGGAAAACAGACATATTCCGTCAGTGACCTGGTAAAACCAGGCACACAGCGTCAATCTCCTGTCTCGAGTATCCCTGCTGCTGTTGTCTCCTAAGTTAGCAGGCAGTGAAATAACACATTTCAGGATGTGTAGGTTAACATCTACCATATCGAAACTATGAAGGTCTTAAACTGAGTTGTGTCTTCACCAGTAGCTTGAAACAACCTCCTGAGCTGTCCACTGACATAACTGGGCACCATTACTGACCAAGGGTATCTTTTAGCTGCAGGATTCTTAATATTAGCATTTCTCTAAATATTTCCTTTCCAAACTCAAGTAAAATGTACTCGGGTTCTAGTAGAAGAGAGAGTTATAGTAGTGTATTACAACAAATATTAGCCATTTGTTTGTTTAAAATTATTTCTTTGGAATGAAAATTAGCTGGACATCAGATTAAGGCTAGTGAAAAGTATTTCTATTTAAATGAATCCCCAGACTGAGAAAAAAGAAAACAAAGGCTCAGTTGCCAACTTGTTTATGTTCATATTTCAGAATTCTAAGACTTGTCAGAAACTCCTTATCTATCCATGAATGAATGCATCCCAGATACCTTTTAATTGGTTCATGAAAAGAGTTTACATTTAAAAATGATTGGACTCTTGGATCTTAAGGGTCCTTTCCAACATAAATGATTGTACGCAAAGACCTACGCAGTTAAAGAGCGCACATTTAACTCCACAAAAAGAATGCCACAAAAAACGACTGTAAAATGATGTGGTTTAAAACATCGCATGTACCTTGTGCTGCGCGGTAAAACTCATGCTTAGGTTTGGAATGCTGCTCTCAGTCTAGAAAATAGTGAAACAGTAAAGTGCACATTCCCATATGCATTGCTTCGGTTTTATGACACATTTCCACTGGATGCTCAAGCTGTGGAGGAACACAAAATGGGACAGACAACAAGGGAATGAGTAATTTAGTTTTGAAACAGAGTTATTACTATATATAAATTAAAAAACCAAGTGTGAATGAAATAACTGTATTCATTCATTCATTATGTATCAAAAATTGGGGAACAACACTAACAATTTTTTTTTTAACAAGATGACAAAATGAAATAAAGGGCATATTATATAGTTATGTGTTTACTTAACTATAATAAATAACAAAATTCATGGTGTCCAATGCAACAAGGTGGGTGACAAATAAATTGCAATAATTTTAGTAAAGAGTATTTACTTTACTCCCTATTTTTAGCAAGACTAAACAACATTTACTATGTAACATAAAAGCTCAACACCTTGCCAGTCCAATTTATTTACACAATAAAATAAAGAAAATTTTATTAGGAATGGAATAACTTAATAGTTGTGTTTACAACAACCGTGGACTTTTTAAATAAATGAATATTGTTACTACTGCTTTAGCTCACTCATTTATTTTATGTTATGTTGCTTCCTGAGGAGAGACTGCTTTTTTCAAACCTGATGGAATACAAGGAGAGAACAGGGGCATGGAAATAAGGCGAAATCGTATCAGTTATGAATCTTCTTTAATTTCTCAGCATCACCATGTAGCGCTATTTTTAAGTAACTCTCTGAAAACATAAAAAAACCCCTGATGTTAAAGGACAGAGAATTGATATTGGCAACTATAGAGATTTGCAACTCAGAAAAGAGTCAGCTTAAATTTAACAACTTGTAAATAATGGCAGAAAGACAGTTTCTACATTAGTGTTATGGAGATAATTTAGGCAGCTTTTACCAATCAAAAA